>PVLA01001560.1:0-344998 GCA_004027455.1 Hydrochoerus hydrochaeris | reverse complement strand
TATGTGCTTTCTACATCAAAACCAAGACACTAGAAAGACAGGGCTAACTACATAAGAGACACAAACTAAACCCCAATATAAGAGAGACTATGGATATAAAAATCTCTACTCATAGAAGTACTGGATCACTACTTCTCACAGAGCACTCTGCAAACATGACCTCCATAGCAACTAGAATGACTGCAAATTCTAAATCGAATAAGAGGTTGAGGTGAGAGGACAACACATTCAAGCCAAGCCTGGCAACTTAGTGAGACCCTGTGTCAAAGTAAAAAATAAAACAAAGGCTGGGAGTGTAGCTCAATGCAAAAGCCTTGAGTTCAATCTCTACTACTGAAAAGCATGCTTCTTAAAAACTAGCAGCTAATATTAAGCATAACATTGGACTAATACTACACAGTAACTGAGGGCTCATCCTTAAAAATGCAAGGATGGGTTGATATTATTAATTAAGATTCCAGGGATAGAAACTTTATGATCATGTTAATGAATAACAAGGAATTTGATAAAAATTTAATATCAGTTTATAAAAATAACAGCTATCAACTAGAACAGGAGACTTAATAAATATGATTAAATGACTTGTCCTGAAACAATTTCACCAATATAATGGTGAAATGCTAAAAGTATTTCCATCAAACTTTGAAATAAAGTAATTATTTGTTTTTAGGACTATTATTTAATAGTATTATGGATTAATATTGAACTCTGTGCAGTGAGAGATAAGGAAGAGGTAATATAAATTAAACAAGATTAATATTATATGTCCAATAAATCCAAAATTAGCTGGAAAAAATGAGAAGGAATGAGGCTATTTTAAGGTAGTTAATTATGAAAACATATGTAGAAATACAGTATACAAAAATACATGCAAAATATTTACAAAAATCAGTCTTTGTATATTAGCATTAATTTCTTGGAAAATATAATGGGGTTTGGGAGGTGGGCTTAGTGGCACAGTACTTGTCTAGCCTGTGTGATGCGTGAGGGCCTGGGTTTGACCCCAAGAACTGCAAATAATAATAATGATAATGGAAGAAATTAACCCTGTTTGCAAGTGGAGCAAAGTCATAAACATTAAGCAAATCACATTTAAAGAAAACTGAAACTTTGCCCATAGATGTCAGAGAAAACTTAAAATCAGTGAAGAGTTGTAATTTATGATTGGTTGGAAAACCTCAACAAGGTGAAGAAGTCATGGGCCCCCAAAATCAGTCTACAAACTGAATGTAATTCTCTCAAAAATGAAAGAAGTTACAAAGATTTCACAAAATGTACTTTCAACATGAAGCTAGGAATGGCTAGAAAAATACTATAAGAAGAATCTAAGTAGGGATTACTAGTTCCACCCCATGCTAAAGTGTGATAAAGTGTGAGTAATAGAATGGACAAGCAAATCCATATGACAGCTTAGAGAATCCAGAAATAGACCTAAAATATATGAAAAGCTACACAGGGTAAGAAGCCACATTATAAGTCAGTGAGGAAAAGATAGACCTCCAGCCATTTGGCAAAGAAAACTAAGGGAAATTGCTACCTCATTCCTTCCAACAATACAAAAGCCCGAGTTTTCCAAAACTTTTTTTTTTTTTTTTATCAGTACCAGGGATTGAACTCACGACCACGTGCTTGCAAGGAAGGTGCTTATGCCACTAGCTAAATCCCCAGCCCCAAGTTTTCCAAAATTTTAACATGAAAAATGAGCTCACTGAGATATTAAAAAAAACATTGATTTATATTTGAAGTGTGCTTTTATTGGGAAAGATTTTGTTAAGCATGGCGAGATAGTCAGAAATCATGATGATAAACTGACAATTGCAATTACATTAGAAATTCAAATTGGGCCTGGTGGTGCATGCTTGTAATCCCAGTGGCTTGGGAGGCTGAAGCAGGAGGATTACAAGTTCAAGGGTAACCTGGAAAACTTAGTGAGAACTTATCTCACAATAAAAAAATTAAAATAAAAAGGACTGGGGATGTAGCTCAATAGATAGGCCCCAAGTTCAACTGCCAGTAACCCAGTAACTAACACATACACACACACACAAATTTGCATTTCTGTAAACCATTCCACTATAAACAAGGCTAAAAGACAAATTATAGAGGTAAGTATTTGCAACATTAACCAATAGCTGAAGATTAATAGGCTCATTGTGAAAACAGACTACTACATATGAAAGTGAAAAAGATAAACAACTCAATAGAAATATGTATAATACATACACAGAGATGACTGGAAAGTTTTCATGGTTGTCTCTGGGGGTGAGTTTTTGCATGAAGTTTATACTTTTTCCTGTTTTTCTATGTTGTTTAATTTTTATACATGGTTCTGTATTTTCTTTATAATCAGAACAATACCCTACTGCCATTTTAATTTAAAAAGAAGGACAGGGAGAACTGAGTATTTCTGGCAGATGCTTCCTGGATGTTTGTTCTCACAAGGAGCAGCTGTCAGCTCTGCGTTTATATGTGTACATAGTCTTTCTCAGGAGATTAGGAAGTTCTTGCATCAGCTTTCAAGGTTCCAGGAGGGAAATAGGAAGCTTTTAATAATCTTAGAACCCAGGCCATGGCATGTCCAATTAAGCCATTATCTTGTTAAGTCAGCAACTTGGACAGACAGCAGTACATTGAAAGCACCCCTGCAGATTCCAACATGCAGCCAGGGTTAGAACCACTGTACCAGATGTAGTTTGGTTCTCTGTGTAGATAAGGAGCTTGTTTGTGTTCACAAATTTCTGAACACAGAGATTCTCTCAGTCCTGATCAGTGAGCATGTTAGAGACCAGAAGGAGGGGACAGTTCTGAAATATACCAGAATGGCAGCAAGGCAGATTGTCCAATGGAGATTTAAAGTGAATACTTTAAATGGAAGGGAACAAAGTGTGTGTTTTTGAGCATCTACAGAACTTTTTCTTCCACTATTAATGTTTCCATCTTTGTCTGTGGTAGGGATATAGAACAGGCTACACATATCGCCACCCCTTTGTCCAAGAGAAAACCAAACACAAAAGTGAAGTAGAGATCCCAGCCACGGTCACAGCCTTTGTGTTTGAGGAGGATGGTGCCCCAGTGCCAGCCTTGCGACAGCATGCCCAGAAGCAACAGAAGGAGAAGACCCGTTGGCTGAATACGCCCAACACCTACCTGAGAGTCAACGTGGCAGATGAGGTCCAGAGGAGCATGGGCAGCCCCCGACCCAAGACCACGGTAAGAGGGAAACCACGACAGCCCTGGAGGAAAGGCAAGCTGCATTTGTGGGCATAAGCAACTTTACAAGGGAAACACAGACAGTTTTCCTTGTACACAGTTTTGTACAATTTTTTCTTAGGCCTTCTTATTGGGCCCTTGGGAGCAGCTGTGCAGGCCCTCTTTTGTGCACCTGTGCTCTGAGTTGTTAGATCTGAGGGCAGGTTTCTCCAGAGGGCAGCTGGAAGAGACCACTGCCAGCAGCCTAAGACCCAAGAGCAGTTGGTTTTTGCTTCTTGCTCCCATGTCCTGAGGGCCTTCTGGGAAATTCCAGGGATGCACAACCAACATTTGGTCTGATGAAACCCAGGAGGTAGAGTCACCTGTATTAACTCTCTCTCTCTCTTTCACTCTCTTCCTCTCTCTTATATACTTAGACTCTCAATTTGATTTTTCACTAACATAAAAGTAACTGGAGCAAATAGAGTAGCTCTGCATGAAATAATATGAAACTCTCAAAACTCCCGTCATATGATACTGAAACTTCAGTGGTTACCTGTCTAGGCTGCTTACCAAAGGTCTGATCCCTGCCCTGCTTTGCTGTGTTCTTTATGGTTTGAGGGCCTTCTTTGGCAGCCAGTGATCTGTCACCCATATCTACTTTGGGAGATATTAAGGAAGCCCAAGAAGAGAGAATATCTATGAACAGTCGGGTTGACCTTCCATGTAGGCTGGCAGGCCCAGATCTCAATGGGTGGACCTCCAAAGAAGACTGTGGCCTTATTCCTTTGCCTCACCCTGACCTTGCATTTATAGTGGATGAAGGCTGATGAGGTAGAGAAATCCAGCAGTGGCATGCCGATCCGGATTGAAAACCCAAACCAATTTGTGCCTCTCTACACTGACCCTCAAGAAGTGCTGGACATGAGAAACAAGGTAAAGTGGTGGCTGCCTGTCTCTCTCTTCTTCACAAGGGACTCTCAAGTCTTGTAGACGTGGGCTGAATTTACCAACAGCCCCGCTGAGTCACAGGAAAGACAAACTCTTCATGGACCATATTCTTCTAGGTACTGTGCTAAGGGCTATACTTATGCCATCCTAGATAATGGTAGGTAGGTCTAAAGCACCACCCATTAAATGAGTTGTTATCAATTTTATATAGTTTTCCTTTTGGCTTATTTTCAAGATTTCAAGACCTTTTGTCTGTATCTCTGGACTTATGCCTGACAGTCCACTCACTTATACCCTAATGTTATCCTAAAATTGGAGTTGCAACTGACCACCCCTAGCAGGTTGATAGCTCCCAGAATAGTACTCAGTGCTCATTTCAGAATCTGGGGTTACCACCTCCCAACCTCTTCTCAGGATTTAGATGTAAGAGGTGTGAGATGGTCCTAGTAATGTATACTTAAAGCAAACTTCTCAGGGCCTTCCTGGGGATATTAAAATATAAGACCCTCTCTCAAGGCTCTCAGGGGCCTCTTCCCTCCATGGCTCCTCAGAGTTAATGGAAATCTGGTATTTCGCATGAGCAATGAATTTACTGTGGACCAGGCATGGGGACCATCTCTATAAGCAGACAGGTTGTGTTAGAATAGTGAAGGCCACTGGAGGACCATTCTCTACCCCAGTCATAGGCCGCACTAAACTTCATTGTGCCTCCTGGCAAACTCCACACACTGATGCCAGACGTTTTCTTGTTCCTTTCCACACAGATTCGAGAACAAAACCGACAAGATGTGAAGTCAGCAGGGCCTCAGTCCCAGCTCCTGGCAAGCGTCATTGCTGAGAAGAGCCGAAGCCCGGTACAGCAGAGGCCGCCCCTTGCTGGATGGGAAGCGTGTTTGCCTTCTGGGTCTTCTCAGCAGGACCCCTGACTCCAAGCCCATCCTCCCGGGTTATCTTGGGCATTGGTGCTTTTTCTGCAAAATGGAGGTCCAACTCACAGGGAAGCTGTGAGGCTCTGGGAGGACAGTGTCTAATCGTTCCCTGTGGGCACCAGGCAGGAGGTTGCAGCCCAGCCTGCTTACAGGATTGCTGCTGGTCGGCTCCCTACCTTCCACATGGACTCATCTTGGCCCCCTATTAGTACTCTGTAGAGAGCAGGTGGCTCTCAGGTGCTGGGGCCTGCCTGGCCCCCAGTGTCTCGGACCTCTGTGTGTGAATGTAGCATCATCAGCCATGGCTCTGGGAAGATGCTCCTGACCCACAGAGAAGGGCATGTAGACAGGATCAGGTTTCCTACATATTGGGAAGGGCACTTAGCTGCCCACATAAAGTCACTTAGCTAGACCGCAAAAAGCCATTGTTTTTGTGTGTGTGAGATAGGTGATGTCTTGTCTAGTGCTTAGCAATATGGATGAAGTTCAGTATTCCGAATTGTGTTAAAATCATCGCTGCTCATGGCAAGGTCGGATGGGCATGCACAGCATTTTCCTTAGCAGTAAGAAGAAGTTTGGAAAATGTTGCTCTTTACAGAGCAAATCAAGATGATATGACAGTTTTCAATTAGGCTGCAGCCCATAAGGTGGGGTCTGCTGGCAGGAAAGGGGTGAACATTATATCTACACACCCACCTCCTACCCAACTCAGCCAAGATAGGGACCCTGAAACGTCAAAATGTCAAGCACAGAAATAGCCCTTGATTCTAGGAGAGGTAAAAGGTCAGTACAGTGAGCAAAACTGTCACAAGCCAACTCTTCCAGTTATACCTGGTGCTCTGCTTAGCGTCCTTCTTGGGATGTTGGTCTTGGATTATCCTTGACTCTGTGATTCCTCAGAGTAGGCTGGCTGCTGTCTCCCTTTTGGAAAGAGATGGTGGGCCTGTCCTCAGAACACCTGGCCACTCAGGGTTTCCCTTCTCTTGGCTTCACTTTCCTTTGCTTCCCCTCAGCTTCTGACCACTGCATTTTCAAAGGCCAAGATAAGGATGCTCAACTAAGAAAAGGGGCTGTGGAGTTTGAATTTAGTGTCTGCTTGGGGCTAGAGGTGCCAAAGTGTTCCTGAAATGTACACAAAATCCAGCTGGTCAGCACCCCAGGGCCAAGGGCTCCACAGAGGTGGTAAAATGGAGTGATTTTGCCAGTGTCCCCGTAGTGACCTGCATTATAGGCGGGCTGAAGATCTGAGACTCAGGACCTTGGCCCCTTGTAATTTATGATGGAGTGCAAAACAGGACTGCTTGGACTGAGAATGCTGAAGCTGCTGTTTTGCAGATGACTTAATGCTGTGTGTTGTGGCTTGTGCTACTGTTGGGGACAGGGTGGGAGGCAGTGGTGGGGAGTGGCTGGCTTGAAGCTTGCTTGAGCCAAAGCTATGCTTGCTGGGCTTTGGCTGACTGACTTTGGGCCACTAACTGTATTTGCTTTAGTACCAGTTTGGAGTGTCCAGAGAGGGATTACAATAAAGGTGTGTCTTCCTTCTGCTTGGGAGCATCCTTTGATTTTATTTCAAGGGCAAAGGGTAGATCCCTGTGTTCATCCAAACAGTTACAAAATCTGGGTCTAGGCATGAGGTAGCAATGGGGAGGAATGAGCAAGCCCCACCCCAAGGGCCTGAGCTGTTTCCAAGGAGCTGCATGCCACGCTATCCCTAGCAAGACTGCTGGCAGCCACCTGAAAGGAAGTCTGAAAGGAAGCTCAGGCCCGGGCCCCATCTGCAACACACACTCTGTGGTTAACTTTCAGTCTACAGAGAGCCAGCTGATGTCCAAGGGTGAAGCGGATACCAAAGATGATTCAGAGGAGACGGTACCCAACCCTTTCAGTCAACTCACTGACCAGGAGCTGGAGGAATACAAGAAAGAAGTGGAGAGGAAGAAACTAGAACTGGATGGTAAATAACCCTGGGGCATCATGGCTTCAGAGTTTCCCAGGGTTGAGGACTCCCAGTGAGGATCTTCCTGCCCCATCATCAAATAATGTCCCTATTAGCAGAGCACTTGATCACGATAATGCCCCTCATTGCTTTCTGCCTAACAGTTCCATGGTGACCCTCTTGTCTTAAGTATAAAAGATTTAATATTTGTAAAGTACTTAGAATAATGCCTGTAAATATGGCTGTAACAGAAGTGTAAGCTACAGTAAGACAGGTATAATAATCATAATTATCATTAATGACCTATCAGGTTCGATGTAAACTTTTTACCCTAGAGTCAGAGCTATGTCCACTAGCTGACACCTTTATATTTTATTTCTCCTTTATGTTGGAGACTTCAGTTCAGCCTATCCCCATGTTGATTCCTAAATGTTCATACTATTGTCAATTCTGTTTCCTGGTTCATGCTTTCATCCCTTGGTAGGACTGTTTCCCTTCTCAGCTAGCCTGTTCCAAAGTCATCAATTCTGCAGGCTCCATCTCAAATCCCTCTCCAGCTAGGAAAGTTTGTCACCTTTCCCAGTCCACCCCAATTGAGCCACCCCTCCTCTTTGTTTCAAGAGTAGCTGGGGTGTGAAACACATAGTTCAGCTTTTGCTTGTGTCCACTAGGGGAAACTCTCATTCCTCAGGGCAGGGTCCACCTCCCTCACCTCTCCACACCCAGTGTCAGCCACCTTCCTGGCTTTCATGGAGTTCTGATGTGCCCTTTGGAAAAACTAAAGAGCTTGGTGCTTTTTATCTCTAGTAATTGTTCGGACAAAAAACTGTAAATTAACTAAGTTAATAAATTAGCTACATGCAAACAAATACTTGGCTTTTAAGGGAAGTCAGTGATTGTTTGAGGCCCCTCTCTGAGACACTGATCTGTGTATCTGGCTGGCCCTCTTCAGAGGCAGGATGTATGTGGCCACTCTTCCTGCCATCTTGCCATCCCCACACTCCACTGGTAGATGTGCTTCAATGAAGGAAACAACATTATGTTTACTTCTTCGATTTGCCTCCCCAAGGAAGTAGCAGAAATGAAAAGAAAGCTCAGGGTGAGCAGCTAACTACAGCCAGAAGATTCATTGTCAGCCAGCAGAAATGAGAACCAACTAGAAAAAGTTTTCATGATCACTCACTTTGCCCATCTCAATATATTTCCAGGAGAGAAGGACACAACCACAGAAGAGCCCGGCTCTCTTGAGAAGTCTGCCCCTGCTTCCCCAGCTCAGAGTCCAACGAAGACAGAGACAAAGAGCCCCGCGGTCTCTCCTTCCAAGTCCACTGAGGGTGAGTGGAGCTGCGCATGGAGGGCCGGAGGGAGGAGCATCCTCAGGCTGGAAAGGTGTAGGGGGTAGGGCAGGTACCCACCTTTCAACAGCTGTTATTTCTACTCCACCACCACTTTTTCCATCTATTTCTAGGAAATCTGAACAGTTTTCAGTCTGTGTTTCATTCAGGAGCGATGACAATAGACCTTACACTTCACACCCTGCTAAGTAATAAGTGAACCTCGCAGTGAGCCTTTTGACCCCCAGCCTCCTCTCCTTCAGGCAAGACCTACCTGAGGACCTTGTTACACTGAAGATTCTGATCCTTTGGGTCTGGGCTGGGTTCTGAGGCTCTGCATTTCCCGAAGTGAGGCCGATGGCATTCTTAACCTCAGCTGCACGTTGGAATCACCTGGGGAGCTTCAACAATCCTGATGCCTGGAGCCCACATCCAGCCTTCCTAAGTGGAAAGACTGCAGCCTGGAGTTAAGATCTCTCCAGCAGAGTCCAAAGTGTAGACCAGGTTAAAAACAGCTTTCTTAGAGACACTAGTTTTGAGATCCAAGGTTTAGGCCCAACTGAATTGCTAATTTTAGCATATCAAAGAAACTTTACATCTCAGTTTTCTTGTGTATGAAATGGAGTTACTAATATTTTCTGCTTTTAAGGTTCTTATAAGGGAGATGTAATCATACTTGGAAAGAGTAAATGCACAATTTAAATGTAAGATCTCATTATGACTATGACTAAGAATATACAGATGGTAGACAATGATACTAGTAGAGTCCCTAGCTAGTTAACTCATAAAAGTGTCTTTAATGAGCTCCCAAAATCACTTCAGGACATGAACACTCCTCTCCTGCCTCCCTGAGAGGCCCCAGTAGAGAGGGCTGCACTGCCATCCAGAAAGCAGCATCTTGGTGGTCTGCCAGAATCTTCTCCTTCTTGGGTAGAATGGCCACATAGGCGGATTCAGGTCAACCTCTGCCCTGAGCTCCCCCCCGTAAGCCTACTGCTACCCTGAGCACAGGTCTGCCATGGCCAGAGGAAACCCACCTGCTTGAGGCTGCGGCCCCAAATGGATGACCGCAACCGTTTGTATTCATGTGTCTCATTGTGGTGTTGTGTTGTCAACCTGTCTCCACAACGTCTTCCTTTCTTTTCCCATTTGTGCCTTCATCGAAGGAGTTTCCTCCGATTCTGAATACTTGTCTCTGTAGTAAGTATAGAGACGCTGTTTACTCACTCCAACATTTGCAATGGGGGAGGGAGGAGCTTGGCAAAGGTAATGTATTTCTCCCTGTTTTTTCTTTTGCAACTCACAACCCCATCTTTGGGAGGTTTCCTGGATGTAAAATTCATGACCAATTCTGCCTGCACCATGCACGGACAAGGCTTTCTTGTGAGAGACACAGGGCACACACCTGCACAAACACACCTGCACACAGGGCACACACTTCTAGAAGCATCGGTCCCTACCACTAGGGACAGTGGGGTGGCTCTCAGTGCTGTCTGCAGTACAGTGCTTATGGCTCTAAGGGACTCACCTCCATCCCTATTCCTAATGCACAGGCGCCTCTGAGGTACCCATGATCTCTCTGAGGACTGCAGGCCAGAGTCCAGATGCTCTTTGGGACCAGCTGCTACTTAAGGCAGAGGCCCTGGTCTTATGACATGTGTACCAACTTCAGGAAGGAAATCTGGGCCAAGAGGAGGCTCATAGGAGGAGAACAAAGGTGACAATTTATCATAAGCTCTTGGAGGGGACAGAGAGCAGGAAGAGTACGGGATGGACAGAGTGACTATTTATCTGACATCATACATGCTGCTGGAGCGGCATACTGTGGTTGCAGTATTAGAAAAATTAGGGTCTTCCCTGAAGATACTGGAGGTAAAATTCCTGTGCCACAGACTGTACTGGAAAGTGTGGCTGTCATGGAGCAGAAATTGCGTGATGAGGGTCTGAGCTGCAGCTGTGTGGAGTGACCAGTGTGAGATGGGCCTGCGAGACTTTGGCCAGGTCCCCAGCATGGACAGGTCTCACACACAGGGCAACATCTGCACCCTCACTTTTAGCTGACCCATCAAATCTGGGGTCGTTTTTTTCAACTATCTATCATTTTGCTCTCAAATCCTCTTGTGCCGAGGCACCTTAGTTTAATCACTCTTCATCTGTGTCCCCGACCCCCATCCCATCAGCCTCTCTAAAGGAGACTTTCAGATATTTTTTCTTTACATCTGGCTCTCTGCACCATCTTCTCTCTGACCAGCCTTGGACTGACCCTTGTCCCTGCTAACTCCATCTGCCAGTGAACCCTCAGGGTTACTGTCTGAACTTGCAAAGAAATAGCCCTTTATTTGACATGAGATGATCAGCTCTGCTCCTAAATAATTTAGTCATCTCAAGCCACATAACACTGCAGAATGAGGGACTAACACAAACTCTTGCTCTTTGTAACACCCTTGTCAAAATAAAATGAACTAAGGAATAGAAAAACACTTTGTAATGTGCTTTATATAAATTAGGTGCTATATACCATGTTCTCTGAACTGTGAAAACTAATACACTACTTGATGTTTCAAACCTCTTAAGTTTTATGATGGTTTGTTTTGCAGCACTAGACAGTTACTCAATCATGGTGCATAAGAACTAGTTTTATGGAAATTAGTTCTATGAATTGACTGAAGTTCCCTGGGATGAGCGTGGTGGTCAGTCAGCCAGGAACTTAGCTGGTTGGAACTTCCAGGATGGCACACTCACATGTCCAGCTTCTTGACCAAGGCATGAGAAGACTGGCTGGGCTGGGGTGGGACACCAGAGTGAGTCTGAATCTCTGGTCTCAGGCCCTCTCCCTGTGGCATTTCCACATTTCCATTGGGATAGTTGGACTTTATACATGGTGCCATAGGAAGCAGAGGCTGCTAGACTTTAAATCGTTGGCCTGAGACTGGCTCTGCAGCACTTCTGTATTCTAGTGATTCTAGTGAGCCACAGGACCAGCCTGGATTCACTGTGTGTGAAGGGAATACACAAGTATGTGAATACCTGAAGGCATGGCTCAGTGGCTCATAGGTGCCATATTTGCACATGGCTGTCCCACACACTGAAAATATATTTGGGTGCTCAGGAGAACTTCTATGTTCCAATTATAGTGAGTAGGTAGGAGTTACACAGAATAACTCTGTATATCCAATTACAAGAAGTTCTGCTTTCTTTCCTATCTACTTTCTTGGGAGAGGTAAATGTGAAGGGAGACATTCTAAATCCGTATCTCCCAATAGGTGGCCAATGGGGGTTTAGTATGAGAATTATCTGAGGACTTGTTTGAAATATAAATGCCTTTGCCCCATGTTTCACAAAATCTATTGTGAAGGTAAGACTTCATATTTTTCCCAGCTCCCTGCGTGATTCTTTCAGTCACAAGTTTTTGAATATTTAAATTGAGACAGAAACCCTATCAAAAAGTTCTCTGCATGCTCAATATTAGTAACTCGATCGGCAGTGAGGCAGTTTTGTTTGCTGGTTCCTTTCTCCTCAGGAAGTGCCTTGTGGATTTTTTGACTGTTTGCTACATGACCACCCAGTCCTATGGCAGCATGTCACCGATTTCTTTTTCCAAAGCCGTTAATCAACAGTTTTCTTGTATTCTCGATGCAATGTTATAGACTCCTTCTCAGCAGAAAATTAAAAACAGCACATGGAGGTCACCAGTTCTCCATTTGGGATATAGATCATTTCTATCTAGTTGACCTTAAAATCAGAAGCAAGTCAGCAAAACCTGCTTCCAGGCCCAGTGGCATCTCCCTTGCTACAAACACAGAGCCTCTCTAAGTTGTGGCACTGGGGCTGTGGTCATATATTTGACCCTGAGAAGTTAACAGACAGGATCATTCAGTCAGGAAGGAAAGGCAGTGTTGGTCCTGCAGCTGGGCCAGGTGCATCATAGTCCTTCCCCATGTCCTCGTCCTAGTACATGGACACAGAAGAGCCAGCTGCTGAGGAGCAGCAAGGCATCCTGTGTTGTGCCTTCATCTTGCTTGATCTTGCTTGGCAAGAAACTCAAACATGTCACTGAACTGGGTGATGGCTGTCAGAAAAGTCGAAGGAGGAGTTACAGCCTGAAGTGGTCTATGTAGGTGATAAATGACACATGTAAGTGCAAAATGAATAGTTGAGTGATAGGTTTAGAAGAGGGCCAGATCATTGTCAAGGGTCAGGGGAAGCTTCACACAAAGTGTGGTTCGAGCCAGACTTCAGGGAGATACACACTTGGACTGGCAGACAGGAGTGGAGTGGGCTGTCCAAGGTTGATATCTAGAAATCTGGGGGAGTAGGCATTGCTGGAAGGTGACTTACTAGGGTTCTTCAGAGAAATAGGACCAATAAGGCATATAGAGACATACAAAAGGACACTAATTAGGGAATTGCCTCACATGATTATGGAGCCCGAGAAGCTTTATAACTGTTTCTGCGAGCAGATGAACCAGGAGAGCCAGTGGTATAATTCAATATCAGTCTGAAGGCCTGAAAGAGCCCCAGTGTGAGGACAGGAGGGTCCTCATCACTACCAGAGCAGGGAATGACACTTGAACAGAACCCTTCTTCTCTCATCCCATCCACAGTTAAAATTGTGGAGCTAAGTCCCAGCATCATCTCAGGGGATGGTACCGCACACCAAGCTCGAGAAATATCCTAGCATGTCAGCCAAGGCAGTGCTTGCAGTAAGGGTATGGACTCAAGTGGCAGGAGCAGGGGACATATAAAAACACCCAGGAAGAAGAATGTGGGACTAGGAGAGTACATACAGGGGACAAAGGGCAGCACCCAGCCTGTTTACATGGAAGGACACAATTCAGCTTAGAAGGCTTAGGCTGGAATGGCCAAGAATGAAGATGAAGAGATGGTATAGGTTAGATAGAGTAAATCTGTTCACACATGCCTTTGCTCAGGCTTTCAATCATTCATGGATTCTACATTTTCTGGGAACCTTCTAGGAGCTAGATACACAGATACTTAGACTCCATTTCAGTTTACAGGGGCAGGGAGGAGATACACATTAAAAAAAAAAAAGTTGTGCTAGTTTTACGGTTGCTATGGTGGAAGTTTACGTAGTAGAGGGAGAAAGAACAGAGTGGTCAATTTTACCTGAAAATGGGAATGGGAATCAGGAAAGACTTTAAGGAAGATGAAACATTCAAGCTGATTCATGGTATTAGGTAAAGTTTGGGGATACAGAAAAGAGAAGAAGGATTTCCAGACAGTAGAAATTGGGCTGGGGTGACAGGAGCCAAAACGCTGATGAAATTGGGTAGCAGGTGAAGTGGGATGAGGAGTGGACAGAGAGCAGCTTGCGTCCAGGCTGACTCAGCATCCGGGGGCACTGCCAGGGGATGGCATGGAAGTGCCTGGCAGAGGTGAGGATGTCAGGACTCAGGATACTGGGGAACTTGGCAGCTAGACAGGACATGGCCTGGGCAGTGGGAGCCAGGCCCAAAGGCTCAGGTGCTAAGAGGGAGATCATCTTCAGCAAGGCTCTGGGAGAGGACGGTGATTTGCCAGCTTCAGAAATTATTAACACCTCATTACGAGGAGATCTTGCCCAGGTAGTTAAAGCAGCCCGTTCTAACTGTCCCAAGTTTTCCCATCTCCTGCCCGTGCTCCGAGTTACTATGTATTTCCACTGTCCACGCCTCCCCAAACACAGGCTTCTCCCAAAACTCTCTTCTTGACCTATTTCTCTAACACTGGCTCAGCTTCCCCCATTTTTCACATTCTTTTATGGTGGAGCATGCTGGACTTCCTTCTTGTGATGGGTAACCCCACACCCATGCACACCACACGTGTACACTCAGTTACACTGCACACACACACACCCATTCTCACATACACACCACTTGGCTCACTTATGTGTTTGCACATGTACACACTCACACATGCTCACAACACACACACACACACGCGCACACACACTGATTCTCCTTTCAGCTCTGCATCGAACCAGAAGCCAGTGACCTGAGGCTGCCCAGCATTGTAGAACTGTACTCAGTTTTTAGCTGTGAAGTGGGAGGAGAGGGTCAATAGATCTTTAGGTCACTTTCTACTTGTTTTTCTCTCTTCCTTCTTCACCTAAGTACTTCAAAGCTTTCAGGGAACAGGGTATGTTGAAGGCAGGGAAGAAAGAAAGGGTGGACAGAGGGTTTAGTTTCTAGGGTCTGGCCAGCTCTGACCTTGAACATGATGCCTAGCAAACTCCAGGTGGAATAAAGACCTGGGCTTCTGTGGCTGCTAGCATGGGTTAACCCCTCTTGGCTGACCCTCCTATCATGGCCATATGGGGTTTGCATCACTCAGGGAATTTCATTCTCCCTCTGCCTTTACCTTTTTGTCTCCTGGGAAGACTCACTCCATAGTTTCCCAAGTTCCTCACTGGTGGAGGAAATGAAGTTAATATGGAAACATGTAATTTACATGTTCTTACTGATGAAGCTGAACTGCTTAGGACAGTTCCCAGGTGCCTCCACTGTGGTGTACATGACATCCTCCCCCACAGCCTCTCTCCTCTGTTTGTGTTTCCTCATTCTGTGCCTAGAAATAGTCTGAACTCAGTCCTTGCTGGTTGCCCTGCTGTGTTCTGATGTAAATGTGTAGACAAAAGCCCAGAGCTACTGTCCTGACAAGCACATATTCCTCAGGGCAGGCCATGTGGAAAGGGGTACAAGGTTTGGATGAAAACCAATCTGTCCATCCCCCTGACACCCTACCCACTGCCCATGTCAATCCACTCCTCCCCTTGCTCTAGATAACTGACTAGAATTCCCGAGAAGTGGTTCTGTAGACCCTAGGCGTGCACGCTCATTCTCACCTGAGTAAAATTTTATGGATGATGTCTTTTGATCTTTTTCTAGAAGATGCTAAGAAGACAGAACCAAGCAAAGCCACCACAGAGCCTGAAACAGCCCAGTCAGAAGGGGTGGTGGTCAATGGGAAGGAGGAGGAGCAGACGGCAGAGGAAATCCTCAGCAGAGGCTTGAGCCAGATGACCACCAACGCCGACACAGATGTTGATACCTCCAAGGACAAAACTGAATCGGTCACCAGCGGCCCCATGTCTCCAGAGGGCTCACCTTCCAAGTCTCCCTCAAAGAAGAAAAAGAAATTCCGAACCCCTTCCTTCCTGAAAAAGAGCAAAAAGAAAGAGAAAGTGGAGTCCTGATTTGTGGCACCTACGGACTCCCATCAGCATCCTCTCCTTCCTCCCTCCCCTGTTCCCAACTCTGTCCCTGGAAGCCTGGGGCCAAGGAGGGAAAGAATAGGAACCTGGATTACATTCAGAGGGGGAGCTTAGAGATCACTCAGCCAACCCCTCATTTTACAGTTACCCCAGAGAAATCAGGTGACTTGCCCAAGGTCACACAGATAGCGGCAGAGCCTGCACTAGAATTCAGGTCTCTGGACTCCCAGTCTAGTGCTCTTTCCACTGTTCACACTGCCTAACTGTGGGCCACCTTTGTTAGGATGTAGCCCGCCAATCTGAGCCCAGGGCAAGAAGGTCAGTAATGGACCGTGAGCTCTCACAGGCTCAGACTGAATCAGACAGGTTGAGGCTTCCCCTAAGAAAGGTCCATCTCTTCCAGGAGTCCCATCTTCTCTGATGGAGCTATCTCCACATTAAGAAATCTCACTTCTCCTTTCCATTTTGAGTCCCTGCCTTGCTGCTCAAAGTAATCAGATAAATTGACCCACCCTGTATGATAGAAGTTAATCTTTATTCCCAAGGCTGATGGCTTAGCTTCTACTTCCCCAAACACTGACCCTGAGCTTTCTTCATGGAACCTCCTGAATGATGGATGGAAGAGTTGTAAGAGACGGCTGACAGGAGGGTAACCCCAGTAAGCCTGATGGCGAGGGATGGTTTAATTTGAGAAGCCAGGAACTTGAATGTTTGTGTTGTGCATCTCAAGTGCTTCAAAACTAAAACCAAATTTAGCATAAAAAATTTCTGTCTCTTGCTCAGGACAGAAATTTTGGGAACCCTCTGTTGGCTTTGAGTAGTACAAGGAGGATCAAAATAGCACAGGAAATGCTTTGCTTTTCTAGCTTTGCATGATATAGAGCAACACGGCTGTACCTGCCTCACTCTTGTCCAGAAGTCAGGTATCCCCTGACCTTTCCTTAAACCCAGGAGCACCTTGCTCACAGACCAGAACTTGGCATCTTACTCTTGGTATCTTTACCTTGGCTCCTTTGGGGTTTCAACTCGGAGTCATTCTGGAACCAACAGAGGAAAATCGAAATGAGTCCTTCAGGATTAATCCTCTTGGACCAATGCTCAGAGAAATGCTTGGGTGTCCCCAACCCTGTCACTCTCTGTCCATCTTGAGCCTGGTAATACCACACCTATTGTTTTAACTGCCAATGCTTTTTTTTTCTTTCATATTTTTCCATGGGGTATTGATAAATGAGCATTTTTAGCTCATAGACAATCGATTCTCTTTAAAGCACAGTGTCTTCAAAGAATATTTTTTGGGGTCCTGATTATCATAAAAATATTTTTGAAAAATTCTTAGTCACAGTTTTCCATTTTTGAGAACTTACTATCTGTAGACACTGTGCAGACTTCATATACATTC
Source organism: Hydrochoerus hydrochaeris (assembly GCA_004027455.1). NCBI lineage: Eukaryota > Metazoa > Chordata > Mammalia > Rodentia > Hydrochaeridae > Hydrochoerus > Hydrochoerus hydrochaeris. The sequence goes on along the minus strand of PVLA01001560.1, from coordinate 328,047 downwards.
TCTCCTCTAATCCTAATAACAAGCCTGTGAGGAAGATAAGACTATTTCTACTTTATGATGAGGAAACTTGACTCCTAAAAGAGCTACTGACTTGCTTAGAAAGAGCTGGAGTCTGGATTTGAACCCAGGTCCATATGTGTCATGGGCTCTTGCTTTTAGTAGGTATGGTGAATGGACAACTTTTATCGTCAAGATGACTGTTTTAGTCCATGAACCATTTCAAAGACTTGTCTTACTGCAGAAGCGCAGTGTCTCTACTGCACTTGAAGGTAGGAAATTACCTGTGTTCACTCTCCTCGATGTACCTTAAGCTTCCAGTGAATGTGGACTGGAGTGATGTCAGTATGGACCTTTGACAGGGGAGAGCAAGAAATACCATCCATCCTTGGCTATTTCTTGAAAAGGAAGGAAACGGAAATGACCAAGGAAAAGTCAATGCTGAAAACTTAGTGCAGATTCCTCACTGCTTCCCCAGATCCCCTCACTCTGTCCTACTTCCTGGTTGGGTCACATCTAATGATGAATGACCCAGGGCCACTGATGCCTCAGAAAAATCTGTCATATGGTAAATGCCTTTAAAAGCCAATCCTTTGATGCCTTCTTTAAAAAAATTATTTCACATTTATTCATTCATTCTTTCATAATATTGGTTAAGCATTCACTTTGCACCAGACATTATGCTGAATACTGAAAAAGCAACCATTGTAACTATAATAGTAAGTGGCAAACGATGTTGAGAAGGGAGGAATGGATGTGACCTCTGATGCAACATCATGTATGAGTGCTTGTTGCTCAGAGATAATGTCAATCAACTCTGTGCTTAACAAATTCTCTTTATTCCCTTTATAATGGTGAGGCTTTGTTTAATAGTGAGGTGAAACTGTTGGAACCTTGCTAGAGTATTCTGCTTGGAATTTGTGCCATGAGTCTGCCTCTTATTTACCAATTTGTTCATTCCTTGTATATTCTGAAAACCTGCATGGAGCTTGGGTCATAAGGCAGGTATGGGGATGGGACATAATTCCTGATGTCAAAAATTCCGTGCGTATAGGAGGCCTGCAGACATATTACACAACAGACAAGGGTGCTGAGATTGTCTTGGATACCAGAGAAACCTTTCTGAAGGGAGTGATGGATAAGTTAGGTTTTCAAAACAAAGAGGAACCTTTTGGAGCAAAAGAGCTGGCAGAGTATTCCACAGTGATGGAAGAATTCACAAAGGCATGGAAACATGAAATTCCATGGTGTGTTCCACTGGATGCTGTGGTATTGCCAGGGTAGGGAAGTATCAGGTAGGGGTGGTTCTCTTCTCAGATGGAGCATAATGAATCTCGTAGAAAGTATAGAGGAGATAGACTTCATCAGGTAAGGAGTTGGGAACCAGAGTCTTGAGAAGACTTGTACTGTTGAAGAGTCTTTTGTTAGCTGAGTAGGAAAGGGGTGGAGATAGGAAAGGGGGTGGAGGGAATGTGGCTTTTCTAAAATGTCAGTACTGAAACAGGATTGATAACCTGTCCTGTGCTACATTATTGTCCTTAGCAAACAGTGAGTTTCCAACCTAGGATTCCTCTCTATAAAATTCTTTGGATAAAGCACCTTAAGACAAGAGAGGGAAATGTTCAAAGAGCTAATGCTTAGTACATAGTTCCGTATTCTGTTTTGTTTTGGTGTGGACCTGCTGGGAGAGGTGTTGAGTCACTGCAGTGTGCTTAGCTCTAGCAGGGAGGTGTGCACCAAATGCTACTGAAACAGACCTGCAGAGTGAGTAAAACCATAGGCTATGGAGGACAGAAGAAGGGGCATTTTCCAAAAAAAACTGGCTGAAAATCTAATGAGCATCTGATAATGAAATACTGAATATTCATAAGGTCAGAATTTATAGGTACTGGGCTCATTTTGAGTTGATCCCTGGTGCTTGGACATGCACAAAGAAGAGATAAGAGAATCTGAATCAATATGCTGCACTGTGACTGACCCAGGAAGAAAAATTTCAGAACCTCTTTCCATGGGGAGGAGTAGAAAAGGAGATGAAGAGGGATGAATGGTTACAGGGAGATAAGCTTGGCTCTGATGACTTTTCATGCATTAGTAACTGGAACCCAGTTGTAATATTGAACAACCATCCACACACATATCTTCCCTTTACTGCAAAAGGAATTGTGAAACAGACCCCTGTCCTAACCCAGAGCCTCCCAGCTTGCAGCTGACCCAAGTCACTGTCCTGCTACAGCCAAGTTGTACACATGAAAATGACCCGCACAAACACTTCTATAACTAACCTGAGGCTCTTACTCTGTGGACAGCCATGTTCTTTTTAAAGGACTTGGTAGAGGTGAATTTGAACAAGGGGCAGAAGGTTCTCACAGTAAGAACCCCATTGTAAATCATAGCCCTGTGCCACCAAATCTCAATACTGAGCCTTGAATCCTGTCGCCTGTGGGATGACACACTCACTCTTTCATGGTAATGTGGCAAGACAGTCATTCAGATGTTGGGCACTACTGTAATAAAAGACTAGTGCTCTTGTCAACATGGGTAGAACACTGTAAATCCATTTCTTTGGTTGCTATAGATTTGAAAGAACCATTCACTCAAAGACATGATGCACTTCCAAAAGTCTAAAAGATTAAACATAAATTTGGACTTTCCAGGAAGATGTGCACAAGGATAGAAAGACACATAGCCTACCATAGCTGATAATCCATGTTTGAACTTTAGGTCCTAATTCTAGGCCCAAGAGTAATCCAATGTTGACTTTGAATAGATGTGAAAGTATTTACATCTTACTCATTTTACATATGTGGGTCAGCAGGAGCCCTTGAGTGGTCAGTGTAGTTGCAGTTGACTTGAGGATAGGGGACAGGTCTTTTTATGTCTTTGCTTATGACTGAGTCTAGCTGAACTTTAGGATAATCACATTCAGAGTCTGAGGAGAAACAAGGAAGAAGATGAACCCATGCTTTCCAGTCCCACAGAAGAACAGGGCACTCCACAATGCAAAACCCGACAGGACACCATGTTTGTTCCACTCCTGCCTCTCAGGTAGAGAAGCCATAGTCACTCAGGAGTCAGGGTGGAAAGTTCAGGTGGATGTTCTTTAGTGGAGAAGGCTCTTTTCATCATTTTTGTGTAGCCAGTTCCCTAAACCATGTAGGCTTCTAAGGAACAGTTAGTAATAATCTCCAGGTGGGAAATGTTCTTAAAAATACATAAATACTGGTTTGCATTGATTCATACTTAGGGAGTAGTAGGTTTTGCATTGATGTTTGGTGCCACTTGTCTTTAAGGTTTTCCCCAGAGTTGGATCATTGCTATGAGACATTGGGGCTGAAGATGGAGAAGGAAGATCATGATTGATACAGGGAGGGATTCAGGAGCAGCTGGCATCAGTCTCGGCATTTGAAGGCATCTCCAGCCTTGTGGTGGTTAGGTTCTCAACTCCTTTCCCAAGGATCGGTTCTCTTTCTCAAGAATCAGGATGTGCTGGCTGTGATAAGGCACTTCCTTGGTCTCTACGAAGAGTAAAGGAGATATTTCTAGGGCTTATGGGGTAGTGGGAGGGTATCTATAGTAAGACTCTAAACTCTCCTCCCCTTCAGCAAATCATCTTGTATAACTTTCAAAAACCTAAAGGCCAGCTATTTTCTTTTCAAGTGAATCAGAAACATGACAATGGTAGGACCAAGGGCAGAAGAGCCACACTTGAGAAACATCCCAGCCCCCTTCTATAGTTGGAAGTATATTTTGGGGCATCCCTTCCCCTCATTTCAACTCCACCTTTCCTGTTGTATTGGTGATTGCTCTATTGGTCCTACTCTGTGGGTGATTATTTGATGCCCCGGGATTGCTCCACCTTTAATTTCCATGATCTGTGACACCCACTGAGTCCCAGAGTTTTCCTTCTCCAAGGAAGATGCAAGGTGGGGAGACTAAGAGTCCAGAGCCTAGGATGACCCAGCTGGAGTAGAAGGTAGAAGGAACCCAGTCTAGGTGGGAAATACAGTGTTATCTAAAGCTGTGGGTGGTTTCAGTGAGATGTCTGTGTCTGACAATCGTCATGCGAGAGTACTACTTACTGTCTTCCCCTGTACATACATTGTCTGTGTTTAGTTTTTCTTAGTATTGTGAGGTTTCAAATAGGGGTTCCATGTAAATACCCTTTCTGCTACTAAAACGCCAGCCCCCTGGATCATGCACCATTCTCACAAATGGTTTTGCCTTTCTCTGTGCTAACACTTTTGAGCCACTGATGTGCAGATGGATGGTTAATCTCCTGGGCTTTTATTTTGCAATTTTATATATATATACACATATATAATATATATATTTATGGGTTGGTTCTGTATAGTTTTCTGTTTGAATCTCTGAGCACCAAAGCTGCCCTTTGATTTTCACAAGAACTTTCCAAAGCCACTTCTTGAGCCCTTTTGCTGCTTTGGTGTCTGACTGTGTTGCTGGGTGGTATGTCTGCCCGTGGGTTTCTGTATGTATGTGCTGTTATCTCACCTGCAGATATTACCCTAGTAAATCTAACATGCTTGGCTTCCTGGTGTGTGTGACCCATCTCTGTTGGCTACTCAGTTCTTTTGGGTCCGGGGAAAATGAAGTCAGAAAGTGGCGGGGGAGGGGTGTCTATTTATTTATTTATTTATTTATTTATTTATTTATTTTCGAGACAAGGTTTTGCTTTGTTCAGGCAGCCTTGAACTCACTGTGTAGCTCAGGCTGGCCTTGAACTCTTGGCAATCCTCCTGCCTCTGCCTCCAAAGTGCTGGCATTACAGGCGTGTGCCACTGCATTTGTCAGGGGGGCCCATTTATGGAAACACTGACCACATAAGAAGCTTCCACCCTTAGGGCTATTTTCACATGTAGAAAGCTTAACACTTGTGTAATTGAGTTCTAGTGGGGGAAGGCAGGTCACAAAATATTAGAAGCCTCAGAAAAAGCAAAGTTCATGTGGACTTGAAAATGGTGCCACAGAGTAAGATCATTTAGACAAGTTGAAACAGAGGGTTGTGGAAACAAGCACACAGATAGTCCTACAATGGGGGATTTGTGGGCTGCAATGCAATGGGGTGTTGGGCAAGAATCAGAAGGCAAGGGAAAAGTCACCCCAAGGGGGAGGAGGGGATTGCAGCTACCAGGAGGGAAGAAAAGAGAGAAAGAGCTCCTCTTACCCTCTCCCCAATCTTCTTTATGCAAAAAAGTACAGAGGATGCCCGTCTGATAGGCCCTCTTTAAGGTCCTACACATAGTGCCTCGTTTAAGCCCCAGAACCCCCAGAGGTGGCGCGCGACTGCTACACAGGAGAAAACACAGGCTTCTCTGAAACAGAGACTTTTCCTGGACCACAAATTTAAATACAGTGAAGCCAAAATCCAAACCGAGGTCTTCTAGGTAACCCAGCTCATATTACTTCCCCTGGCTCTTTCCAGTGCTTCCCCTGCAGTTTCAGGTGGTGATGGGAGCCTAGATGAGCCAGGTGTGGAACTCTTCCTCAGCTTCCCGTTTTTCAGTGTGGCTTAGGAGATGCAAAAGTGAGAGCAGCGTGCCCTCTAGCGGCCAGAAATGCTAACGCGAAAGACAGATTCCCCTGGCCAAGTTACTACAAAGAAAAACTCTACCTGGAGAGGCAGTGGGAAGGACCCATCCATCAGTGTCTGCTTGAGCACCCATAAAAGAGGGCAGGGAGAGATGGTCAGGACACTGGGAAGTGTGCTGGGGCCAACAGTGGCCTCAAGAACTGTGAACAAGGTGCTGGGTTTGCACTGCTGGAAACAGGACCCTGTTGCAAAGTCTGAGAAGAAAGGGGTTCGGAGGAAGACTTGCCTCAGCATCAGAATCCTGACAAGGTCACTGAAGGGTGCCATAGCCCCAGTTAATCTTGGCTACCCAAATAAATACACAGAAAGAGGGCTTTCAGCCAAGCTTGTGGATTCCACCCCTGCCACACAGACAACTCAATCTTGAATCTGGCAAAATGTAAAAGAAACAGAAATCATTCCTTTTCTCCTCATTTGGGCCTCTCATAGGGAGCCAAACTTTTGTGACAGGGAGCCATTGAAATTAGGATAGAGCTCTCACTGTGTTAAGAATAAACATGGTAACAATTTTGTAATGCAGATGAGGTTAAGTTTCCTGCTGTCAAAGAGGACCAATCTGAGAAACTAAGACATGTCCTAGATGAAACTCAGTTACTGCAAAAAGCAAGAGAAACATTAAGCAAGTCCAATATTCTGCCCACTCATCATAAAGAAGAACTTTAAATACAAATAGTATTTTTTTAGTAATGAAAAACATTGTCATATGTTAAAATGAGATGTAGGCTGTCGATAGCAGATTCGATATTGCTTATCATAAATGAGGCACACATAAAGGTATGTCAGGATGTGGGGAGAGCCCAAGTCTACCACTTGACAGAAAATTAGCCAATCATGTATCCACTTGACCGGGAAATTAATATAAATAAATACAGAATTAAAGCAATGAGCAATTAACTAAACATAACTAATTTCTCATTGTTAATTTAACAAACAATGCAAGTGTTGGAAAGTAGTTATTGTACATAGCATAATCAGTTGGACCAGCATGGAAGTAAAACATGCTAAATTCCTCATTTTTGACAGAAGAGATTTAATAGATTATTTAATCTTTTAAACTGTTAGAATACTGGTCCAATCACAGATAACATATTATTGTGTTAGTTCATTTCAACATATGAATTTGGGGAGGGGGATACAAACATTCAGTCTATAACAGCTTAAACATGATTTATTTTTAAAAAGGATAATTTTCATTAAAGGCTATAACTTCTGAATCATTAAAGAAAAAAGAATGATAAATAAATCAACAGAGTCCCAGTTAAGATAGAATAACAAAGACTAATCATTCTTCCTAAAATAACTTGCAAATGGAAAACATGTGAAACTATGGTCTTCAAAACACTTCACATGCAGAAGTGGAAGACAATGATCCCACAGAGATGGGAAATGCATGAAAGGAACTCTAGTGATTCCATTGTAGAATCTTTGGGGAATTTCTAGGTGTGATGCATGGAGGGTGAATCCAAGCAGAGCCTGGAAAATGCTCTTAGGTAAGCAGGTGGTGCTGAGTGTTCAGAGAGACCAAGGCAGCTAGAGTCTGCAGACAAGAATATCACAGGGACTGTACAGCGACAAAGCTCTGGAGATGTGAGAAAGGTTCTTCTTGAGTACTCAGCTGATTGGTCAGAACCTGACCACATGAGGAAGCCACCACAACCCAGGAAATGGTTATGAAAAAGAATTAGAAGTAACAGTGCCCAGCACCAACACAGGGAAAGGAACAGTGAGGAACATCAGGCACACTGGCAAATCTCATGACTCACAGGGTGCTACATGGGTTACACACAAATGTAGTACGGAATAACCAGCAGTACGGAATAAGGACTCATCTAACAAATGTCAAACACAAGATCCCAAAAGGTCCAACTGTTCCTCAGTGATGTAACTATGCCATAACAAAGGTTAAGATCACTTATAACAATACAGAACTATCTAGCAACTGAACAATGAAAATTCACACCGACATCTAACTAAATTACCAGACATACAAAGAGGCAGGTAGGTGTGACTGATATGAAGAAGAAAACAAATTAATCAAAATTGACTTATAACTCACTTGGGTGATGGACTTATCAAACAAGTTACAATAGCTAAGTTCCATGTGTTCAAAATACTAACTAAAGATATAGAAAGTATCAAAAGAGCTGCAAAGCTTTTTGAGATAAAAACTACAGTGTGCAATGGGGTTAACAGATTAGATGTTGAAGAAGAGACGATCAACGAATTTGAAGACAACAATAGAAACTATCCAAACTGAAACAAAGAAAGGATTTTTCAAAAAGTGAGCAGTTAAACAACTTCAGGCAAAACAGTATATATGTGCTTGGAATTCCTGGGGCATATGGGGGGGAATAGGAAAAATATTTAAAGAAATAATAGCTAATATCTCTCTAGGTTTGATAAAAACCATAAGTCCACAGATTGAAGGTCAATGAGTCCACAAAGAAAAATACACTAAAGAAATAAACTGCTCAAATCCAGAAGTAATGAGAACTCTTAAAAGTAACATATAAATATTTGTATATATATATATATACACATATATACATACATATATGTTATATAACAGCATATTATATAATATATACATGTACAGAGGAACAACTATGAATACAAAAGCCTATTTTTATAGGAAATAGTGCAAGACAGTAATATAACACCTTTAAAGTACTGAAGTAAAGAACTACTCACATAGAATTCTCTGTCTAGTGAAATATCTTTCCAAACTAAAGGTGTAAGGATGGTTAATAAAGGACATAAATATGATCAAAATATATTATACACATGGGACAAGGAAATCATGGAGGAGAAATAATTCATAAACATTATGTGCATGTATGAATCTGCTCAAATGAAACCTATTAATGTGTATAACCAATATACACTAACAAAAACTTTGGAAAACAGAAAAAATAAATAAAGGTGAAATAAATGGAAGTATGAAGAAAAATAAACAAGCCAAAATTATAGAGAAGAAATTTTAACACTCGTCTCTCTCTTAAGTAAATAAAAAACGTGTGTATTTGAAGAATGATAGGAATATTTGAAGAATGATAAACCCTGTAAGAAAAATGCATTCTTTTTTCAAATAATCATGAAATAGTTACAAAAAAAAAAAAAATCAGCAACCAGAATACAAGACACAAGTAACTACCTTGTTTTGAGAAATCTGCCATGCCGGAGCCCTTTTTCTACTGCCATTACCAAGGATGTCCACCAGGGAGCAACAGTTCCTTTCTCTGCTTTCATTTTTCAGAAAGTCCAGAAGGATCCTGGTACAATCTGAGCATCAAAAAGTTCATCTCTGACCAGTGTAACTGCTTTGAACGTTTGGGGGTACAGGGCCATAGTATAACTGGAGGCTCATCTACTATCTATCTAAACATCACAAACATTTTAAATCAATTTAAGCACTTTGAGTTAAATACAATCTATCCTTTCCTGTACAAACACAACATCCTGAATGAGCTGGAAGACCAGGTCCAGATTAAGCATTTTCAGACTCACTGGAGTTGCACAGAGTAGCAGTGAGTGCATTGCTGATCCCCCTAGCCTGAGCCTCTTACCCTTTTCTCCCTAACTCTGGGTTCATACCATGCCACAGGGCCTCGTGTGCATGTTCATAGACATCAGACTTTGTTCTAAGCCCTGTCTGTATCTTCCAGGCAGACAGTTGTCCTCTGGTCACTCTGTGAATCCGTGGACAAGTGGATTTTGTAAAGAACCTGTGTGGACACTAGTAATGGAGACTGTTTGGACAGGGTCTGCCAGGAAGCAGTGGTCACTTCCTTGAAGTTCCTGAGAAGGCAGTGTGAAATCCTCCTTCCTATTCATTAAAAGCAAACCTGACCATGGGCTTGGGTGGGAAATGGTTTATTATAGCGAAGGAAGACAGACACTTGACAAGATCTGATCTGGGATGCTGCTTGCTTTACCAGGTGACTGAGGGTTGAAATAAACTAAGCTCCCTTTGCCTTGACTGGGATCAAAGTGCACAAAGAGTTTCCTGACACTGACATTAAAATATAGTGAGAGCTGGAAGCCTCTCAGGGTATCGAAGTCTTAGTGGCATGCCATTTCAATTCTCTCCCTGCCATTCTTAGCTAAGTGAGTCATGATAAAGATAGGCAGGAAACAGCGCTGGTTTGTTGGCTAGGTCACTACTGTCCTGGCTGTCCCCTTGGTAGTGCCAGAAAACTGACTTTATCAGATCTCTCAGAGGTGATTCAGCTCAGGGGTACAACTGATTTTCCACCTGTTGCATTTCTGGGAGCCATTTCTGGTGACAAATAGGGGAGGTACTGTCCACTTGTCAGCCATCTCCCAAACACTGCAGTTAATTTTGTCATTGAATTTTGCAGTGAAATTTGCTGTGAATTTTGTCATTGTCACTATAGGCAATGGCACTTGCTGGCCTGGCCTCTTGCTCTGAACCTGTATGTACCCTTGCTGTATTGTCTATAAGTATCATCCATGGCCCAGAACGCAGGTTGGATAGAGTTGGGGTCACGCCCCTTATTTTCTTCCTACTGGTTGCTTGGGTTCCACAGAGCCACAATGGTAGGACAGCCAGCATTTTCCTCTTGAGGTCTCCCCCAAGATGCATGCAGAACTGTCCTAGCATCCTGAGGGTTCAGTGAGTCTGAAGCCCAGTTCACAGAAGCCTTGGGCAATGGGCTCTACCCCCTGCAGTCTCCATGACCACCACTGTTCTAAGAGGAGCTTTGCACTTCAGAGTGTTGTCCTGGTGTCACTGTGCTGCCTGTCTTCCCAGCCCCTACCTGTCCACAAGTGACACTGGATCTAGTGGCTGTTTCCTCACAGGGGACCACAAGCTCTTTGGAGGCACAGGCTGGTCTTACCCCTCCTTAGAGCCCCAGGGCCTCTCCACCAGAGCATAATACATATGTCCTGAAGTCAACAGCCACTGGAGTCCTTGTTCCCAACTGAAACTCCCTGAGCTTGGCCTTTACTGCCTGCCTTCTTATCAGTATTCTGGTCTTCTGAGCTCTGACCAAAATTTCCCATCAAGCTGAACTGAGAGCTATTGAGGGCTTTTTTAGCCACCTCCAAACCTTTCTAAATTCCTTTGAACTAGTTCCAAAGGCCTTTGAGCCACACGGTCAGTTATAGTCCCAGCAATAACGCCACTGCTAGTACCAAAATCCATCTTAGTCACTTTCTCATCACTGGGACAAAAATACCTGACATCCATCATTTAGAGGAGAAAAGGTTTGTTTTGGCTCATATTTTAGAAGTTTTAGCCCTTGCATTATCAAAAGCATGGTAGAAGAGCCTAAACAGAAAATAAGTTGCTCACGTCATGGTGGCAGAGAACAGGAAGCAGAGCACAGCCAGGAGCTGCAAGGGCAGATAAACACTTCCAGGTCACGTCCACAGTGACCCACCTCTTCCTGCCAGACTCCACCTCTTTAAGGCAAGTCAGCTATAATGCCCTCATTTGGGGGTTCGAAAGGAGCAAGTTAACATTTTCATCTAGGACAGTCTATGCTCTTCCTCTAATACATAAAGCTTTGGGGACCATTTTAGATAGAAACCAGAACACCCCGAGACCACAGTTCACAGCCTTTCCTCTATTCTGCAGATAAAAAACTGAGGCATAGAAATGAATCTTGCTACTTAGTGATAGAGCCAGGGCTCGGACCTGGCTCCTGACTGCTGTAGGTTCTTAACTTTTCAGGATCAAGAAGATGCCAAGAGCTAAAGACCCTCTAGAAAAATGCACATACCCACAAGTCCTTGTGGGAAGGTGCGTAGAACTGCCAGCTATCTGTGCCTGAATGATGAGAGGCAGGTAAGGGCTGAGGGGGCTCTGGAGCCAGGCTGCAAGCAGATTCAAATCCCAGCTCTGCCACTCGCTAGCTGCCTGGTTATCCAGTGTCCTCACTTGGACAGTGGAGGGAATTATGGTGTCCACCTCATGGGCTCTTGTTACCACTAACAAAGGAGTCACAACCTGTAGATCAGAGTGGGACATGAGAGAAAATGCTTGGTAAACGTTAGCTCTTACTGAATCCCTAAGCGAACAACTAAAGCAGCAACTTTAAAAAGAGAAGAATTTTAAAGACACCTACTGAGTATTTGATTTTAACTATTCAAGTCTGTGCTCTGATTTTGCATAACAAACATAAAACAATGACTTACTTTTGAGGAAATCTTTCATTCTGTCTTAGGGATTATTCAATAGACAGCAATTTCTTTTGCAGAAAGTTAACTGCAAAGTTAAAACTAACAGACGCATCTCTATGTCCTGTGAATTAAGGCAGGAACTGCCATCTGGTTTGGGGGAAATGCTGCTCCCCAGGGCTGTCGCTTAGCCTCCAAGGGGTGCGCGCTCACACACGAATCGCGGGGTTCCAGGCCATCCTACTGCACCCCCGCCCTCATTCCTCATCCCAGGCATCACTCGTGCAACGCACCTCGCAAGGAAAGGATGTGACCCTAACTGCGCCGCCAGCCTCACCTGCTGGACTCAGGGACGCCATGCTGTGTCCAGGGCACCCTGTGTTTCTCTGATCATTGTCCCACTCCTCACCTGCGCCTTCAGTGCAAAGAGGGGGCTCCTACTGCTCCCCACCAGAGCCTCCACCCTCCTCTCCGCGTGACTGCAGTGCCCAGAGACCCCCGTGTGGATGGAGGAAGCCCGGGAGCACCAGCCCCTGGGAAGGGCTGAGGTCACAGGCAGGGGCTCTGCAGGGCTGGGGTAGGGCCTGCTGGCATAATTTAAAGTGCACCGCCATTAATTTAAAAATCCAGTTAGGAAAGACAGCCCCCAGCCAAGTTTCCCTCCACTATCACATGTTCCTCTAGCCCTGGGAACGAACAGCAGAAGCATATTTTTAATTGATCTTCTTCCCACTTTGACCACGGTTGTCCCAGAAGAGATTTAAGCTGGAACGGGATGGTTTTTCTAAGTCCTAGTCTGAAGGTTTCAGAAGTTGTTTGGGGGTTTGAAGGGAACAAGATAAGGTTCTAATCTAGAACATTCTCTGCTCTTCCTCCCACATCACTCCCACCCCCACCCCTACCCCAGAAATCCGACTACAGGTTGCAGGAGCACCAAGAGCAGGGGAGTTGGGCCTGAGATACCACAGCCGGAGGAGGCCTGGTGTGGAAGGCAAGATGGCAGCCCAAGTGGGACTCTGGCCCTCAGTTTCCTGTTTCCTCCTCCAGGACTGGGGATTACTGAACCCAAGGCTTTTACGCTGAGTACATCTGCAGCTATTTTTAAATATTTTTTATATTTGTATTTTGGGACTGGGTGTCACCGTGTCACTTAATTGCTAAATTGCCCAGGCTGGGTTTTAATTTGCAATTCTCCTGCTTCAGCCTCCCAGAGTGCTGGGATTAAAAATGTGCACCACCAAGCCTGGCTCCTTGAATCTCTTTAACTTGTGTTATGTGGAACTTCCTGAGATAAAGCTATTACTTGATTTTCATATCAGTCCCAGCTCCGCATACCTGCACACCTGTACCAGCCTCCCTCTGTACCGGCAGAGTCACTCTCTCCAGGATTTGGTTTTCTGATCTCAAAATGTGTTCCACAGGAGCAACAGGATCAACTTCCTGCCATAAGACAGATGTGCTCCTCACACGATGTCTGCCATCAAAAGTGACTATTGATTGTTATTATCTCTCCCATTTTTTAACTGAATGGAGCCAAAACTTGGGTTAAGAACCACAACGCTGACAATGCTGAGGCTGGAGCTGCTTGAAGCTCCTGGCTCCAGTCCAGAGCCTGTTCCCAAGGAACTGAGATGACCTGCAATGTGACAACCACCTGCTTCCTCCTTTATCCATGGGAGAAAGATGTAATTAATGCTTTTAAGAGATGCCAGGTGCTTAGATGAAAGGAAGCGCCAGTCTGTCATTACCCAGTGGGGTTTTTTTTCTTTCTTTTGTTTTGTTCTTTTGTCTTATCGCTACCTTTGAACTTTATTTTGATGGAAGAACATGATGGTTCAGCCAGGTCTGGACCAGGTGGCCACCCCACTGCGCCCTCAGCTTACCTTCATCCTTCAAGCCCGATGCTTCCCCCACAGAGCCTCCTCCCAATGGCAGACGGGCCTCCAGGCGAGAAAGCCCACCATCTCGATCATTCTGAGCAGCCTTAGCGGTTGGCCAACTGGACCCTTCTGCACCCTCCCCCTCAGCTGTCTTCTTCATACAAAAGATTGTCCTGTTTGGTACCTCTCACTGCTTTGCTCCTTAATAGCATCAAAACTCCTGGGAGGGGTGGCACCAGTTAACACAAAGGCAAGAACTGTTGTTTTGGGAAGGACCAGTGCAACTTACCACAGCTGAGAGGAGAAGGGAGTGAGGAAGGGGACGCTAAGACCTCAAGACAAACTTCTTCTCCCTCACCTTTGTGGAGAAGATGAGTCACTGAAGGCGTGAATCAGATTCATTCTCGTGGCTTTTAAAATAAACACCACAGGGCCAGTGTGACCTGACAGCCTGTTCTTATCCACAGAGGCCTGTGGTCTCAACTGAAAAAAGAAAAGACAGCATGTTCCCACCCAGATGACTGTGTCATCTTGAAGGGTGACACCATTAGACTTGCTCTCCCATGGCAAGAAAGATACCCATGACTCTGGGCTCCTATTTCTGTGTCACGGTTGGCCTGGGTGGGTCACTGTGGTAACTGGAAGGGTCATGGACCAGCAGGATCATGGGAGGAAGGTGAACACAAAGGGAGAATTCTCTTGCCACCTGCTTTCCTCAGCTTTCCAGTCGTGGCCAGGAGCCCTGAGGTATGGAAGTCACTGAGGTGTGGGGAGAGCGCTCTGTCGCTCCAGGGACAGGATGAGTGTTGCTACCAGAAACTGCCCTCCATCTTGTCCAACTTTATGAGACGAGGGTAGGTGCTCAGGAATTTGATTTACAAGCACGTATGCACAGATATCTCCACAGATAGTCCCCACAACCTTTCACCAAATGTGAAAACCACTTACCGTTGATCCCTTACTCCATTTATTTAGTTCTCAATGGACTCGCTGATCTTTAGGAGCCTCTTTTAAAGGGTTGGAGACTGGGTGAAACTAGACCAGAGAGAGAGGGGCAGCTGTGTGACACAGTGATAAATCTCCAAACCAAAGGCAGAAATCTGTTTTCACATTCTTATATGTTGAACTGTGTCCCCACAAAAGGTGTATTTGAGTACTGACCCCCCACTGTCTCGGAATATGAACTCTTTTGCAAATAGGACCCTTGCAGATGTGGTTAGTTAAGATAAAGTGTGACAGGAGTAGGTTGGGCCTTTAATTCAGCACAACTGCTGTCTTTATAAAAAAAGTGATGGAAGGTAGAAGGGTAGAGCGCCGTGGGCCAACACAAAAGCATGCAGACACAGAAGGAAGATGGCCATGTGCAGGCGGAGGCAGAGGTGCCAGTGATGAAGCCAGAGAACTCCTGGGTCACCAGACGCTGGAAGACATAAGGAAGGATCCTTCTCTAGAGACTTTGGAGGAAGCAGAACTGTGGAGAATACATTTCTGTTGTTCAAACCCACTCACTCTGTGGAACAATTAGAGCAACTCTAGGAAACTAATACACACACCAACCTCAGCATCTAACTCAAATGGCCTGAACAAATGCAGCTTCCTTCAGGATTTCTTATAATAATTAGTCAAACTAGGTAAAACAGGCCCCCTTGTGCTCTAGTGATGGTTTAAGGATTGTTCTATGATTAGGAAAGTAATTCACTTATTCAACTAATTATCTTTGCATATGTTTTGTGCTAGGCTTGGGTGATGAATAGGTCTCTCTGCTGTCCGGGAAGTTATGTCCTTGTCACTCAAAGGGACAATGGGGTCACTGAAAGAACTGGACATGGACTAAACCTAGGAGGTCCCTCTGCATAGAATCTAAGGGGCTCAAAGATCAGCAATAGACTGAATTGCTAAATTTAAAGGTTTCTCAAGAAATAAAAAAGGAAATCAATTACATGGTAAGTTGCAATGATTGATGCTATAGTTTAGATTTTAAATGCCTCTCAAAGGCCCGTGTTCTAAAGGTACTATTGGAAGGCAGTGGAACCATCAAGAGGTAGGGCCTAGCTGGAGGAAGTTAGATTAGTGAGGGTGTGCCCTTGCAGGGGATATTGGGACCCTGGCCCAACTCCTTCCTATCTCTCTATCTTTACTTCCTGGCCACAACAAGGTGAGCAGGCTGCTTCCACCTCATACTCCTCCATGAAGCACTGTACTGATCTGCTCCGGGACCAAGGCAGCAAGGCCTAGTGATTATGCACTGAAACCTCTGAAACTGTTAGCCAAAATTTGAAATTTTCCCTTTATTAAATTGATTGTATCAGGTATTTGGTCACAGTAATGGAAAGCTGACTAATCCAGCTGAAGTTTAGGAAACTGTTTAACTTGCACTTAGGGTTAAGCGAGGTGTTTTGTTTTGTTTTTGGGGTTTTGTGGTTTTTTGGTTTGGTTTTTTTTTTTTTTTTTTGGCTTGGCTAGAATTTTTTGATCTTTGAGTGAATTTTCTTCATTCTCCTAGATATTTGGCATACAGCATACTTTTTTTGAAATAATAGCATATTTTAAAAATATACTATAGAAAAATAAGAAATTAATATTTGGAGGAGTAAGGGAAGGCCTTCTCTTTACTTTCTAAGCTTTAACCCTCACCTAAGGTGACCAGAAAATGTACCATAACACACAGAGGCAGCAGCCAGGAGACTCCTCTTGCTAGGGGAAACTGGTTGATTAAATTAATTTTTGTTTTATTGGTGCGCATAGTTCCAAGCATCCAATTGAACTAATACACTTATAGCAAATACAATTCCCTCCCCTGCCCTACCTTACCCACTCCAACTCCTGTTCCTGTCCCTAGACACTACCTCTTCAACCATTGTTTCCCTGGGTTTGCTCATCTCCATGTTTCTAAACACCATGTGTATGCTGCTATCTTCTACTTGACTTACTGACTTCCTATTGTGGTAGATGAAGATCTAGCTCTCTTCCACCCTTATACCGATCCTCCACTTCCTGTCCCCTGCTCTCCACATAGTTATTACAGTCTTTGGTCAGATCAATAGTCTGTTTACATTGCTAGGCCTAGACAAATAATATTTACAGCTGAGCAGTGCAGTGCACTACTTTATGTTTTCTTTCTTAATTTTTATCTATAGTTAATAATTAGCTTCTTCTTTATTTACTTAATTTTTGTACTTATCACCAATTCATTCCACAACTTCCAAAATTTTCTCACAACAATATTCCATGCTTTCCGTTCTTTTCTTTGCCTTGCCTTGCCTTGCTTTCCTTTCCTTGCCTTGCCTTGCCTCCCTTCCCTTCTCCTTTCCTTTCTTCCCTTCCTCTTCCCTCCTTCCCTGCCCTGTTCTTCTCTTTCTTTCCCTTCCCTTCCTTTCTTTTCCTCTCCTTTCCCTCCTTTCTCTCCCTCCTCCCTCCATCCTCCTTCCACTCTCCTCTTTCTTCTCTCTTCTCACTCCCTTTGTTGTTGTGGAAATATATCCCATGAAGATTTGTTTTCTCCTATCTGGGCTGGTTGCTCTATACCTATTGTATACCTACCTTTTGGGACTGGTCTCTCTTTGCTGGTATTCTTGGAATTATTTTTAGATTTTCCTTTGTATTGGGTTCCCTATGTCTCTGATGTCTTCTTTCTAGTTTAGTACCTTGTTTTCATGGAGTACATACTCCAGTGGTCTCATCAGGTTAAAAGGAAGGTGCAACCCCCAGGGCACAGTGATGGCCTCCTCACAGAGCCTCTACTTTAGTGACACTGCTCCAACCTGGCCAGATGCCTTGCACACTGGGTATAGGACTGTCTCTTTGAGATTTTTATTTACCATATTCTTGGTGATTCTTTTCACTTCTTTCCTGGCTTGAAATGCATTTTATCTCATGCCGTTGTCTTTCGTGGCTTACTTCCAATGATTTTATGAGAAAGAATATATGGAGATAAAACTTTTGAGAAATTGAATAGCCAAAAATGTCTTTATCATGCCCTCAAATTTCTTGATGGTTGATTGACTACAGAATTCTAGGTCAGAAAATATTTTTTAGTAATTTTGAACAATTCAAGAGACATTTCCCCACTACTTTTGCTATACTTTGGATTTTGGAGTTTCCCTAAAGGCCCTTGCTTCCCAGGGTGGTGTTATTGGGAAGTCATGGAGCCTTTAAGAGGGGAGACTTAGTGGAAGGTCTTCAGATGGTCAGGGGAAAGCACTTGAAGGGAGTTGTGAGACCCTGACCTAGTCTTCCTCTCTTTGCTCTGTGGCTTGATAGATAAGCCTTCTTGCTCTGTCTGCCACACATTCCCACCATGATGTGTTACTCATCACGGGCCTAACGCAACGGAACCAATTTGTCATGATTGGAAAGCTGTGAATCAAAATAACATTTTTCTTCATAAATTAATTACCTCCAATATTTTATTGCAGTGATGGGAAGCTAACACAACTTTTGTGCTTCCAATGTTGGTATTTAGAAGACCAAAGCAATCAAGAGTCCTCTTTCTTTTTGTATGATAATTGTTTTGTCCTTTCTGGAAGCTTATAATGTCTCTTTGTTCTCAAAGTTCTAAAATTTCACAATGATAAGCCTTGTGCTTACAGTTTAAATCAATTTGCTGAGTTCTCATTCGGCCATTTGAACCTAGAAAGTCAGGTCCTTCAGTTCTAGGAAATTTTCTTAAACTGTTGTTGATGGCTATTTTCTTCAGCTGTTTTTTTTGCCATGAGTATTGGTTGTGTTTTCGATCTCTTGTGTTCACACTCTGATGGTCTTTGGTTATCTCTCCTATTTTCCATTCCTTTGGTTTTTTTGTTCTGTTTTCTAGGAAATTTCTTCCACTTCAGCTCCAAGTTCTTCTACTGAGTTTCTCATATCTGCCATTATACTTAAATTTAATAAACCTTTTTTCTGAATTTTAAAAAAACTGAGGCAAGCATTTTTATGCTGCCCAGCTTGTCTCAAATCTGAGATTCTCTCGTCAGAGCCTCCAGTGTAGCTAGGATTACAGACGTTGTTTTTAATGTTTTACTTCCTTTTTAAAAACAGGAAATTATTCATACGTCACTGATGAAATTCTTCTTGTGCCTCAGGAATATTAATGATAGCTGTTTTTGTTTGTGTTTAAAATTTCCTCTTCCTGAATTGACTCTATTTTCTCTAGGTTGCCGATCACTGTTTGCTTGTTCAAAACTCTTTATTTCACACAAGAGATTTTCATCAAATGACTGACAAACTTTTTCTGTCTGCAATTTTTTGACTAGAATTGCAAACTTCTGCTGACTGCTTTTGACTTAAGCTGAAGTCTGAAAAGCTGACTAGAAGTTCTGAGCGGGTAAGGGCCTTGAGAGGTGAGTGCTTCCCCATGAAGGTGACCTGAAGGGCTTTGTGTTGGGAACTTCTTTCTCCTCAGGCTTCTCAGGCTCCCCAAGAAGACTCTTCTCCACTCCTGTCTGAGGGAAAGGTTCCGGATGCCAGTATTTTCAGAAATGAATGGCAGGAATGATCAGAGGTCTTGGTGTTCAGTTGTATTTGCCCATTCAATATTTCTGATTTCTGTTTAGTGTTCGTGCACACCTCTGTGCAAAGTGTCTACCTCATTACAAAAAAATCTCTGTTTCTCTTCTAGGTTAGGGAAATGGCAGTCACTAGGAGTGTGAGATTAAGAAGGAAATGCAGAAGTTGAATCGCTTCTATAGCTTCACTTCATTTTTAAAATTTTGCATTCCTTTCTTACCTGCTCATTTCTGAGCACTTTGAGGAGTCTATATATAATCAACCTAGCTGGTTCTTCACTTTGTCCATAGATGACTTAAGATTCAGCTTTGCCAGGTCTACTAATTTTCATTTGCCATTCACCGTTCCACTATCCAGCTTCAAACATGTTGTATCTGTTGTCTTGTCTCTTTCTGCCTGTCTTTATGAGTTTATGTTTTTAGTTTATTCTTAAAATTTCTTACAAAGGAGAGACATCAAATGTCATCCAATCAGGCACTTTTACTCAGTAACCCTCTGGTCTAATTTTCCAAATCCAACAACATCCAGTACTTACTTATTATGACCCAAGTAGTCATTGGACTACATAAGGTATTAACTCATTTAATCCTCTCATCACTCTTAGGAGATAAGTATTATTGTTATTAGAGCTAGTGATATAGCTCCATGGTAAAGAGCTTGTCTAGTGTACACAAAGCCCTGGGTTCAATCCTCAACCAATAAAAAAGCGTTGTTTTACTAAATGGAGAAATTGAGGCACACAAAGGTTATATAACCTGTCTTAAGTCTCACAAATAATAAGTGGGAGAGCTGGGATTTAAACCCAGGAATGTAGCCCCGCATCTGCCCACTATTTCACCTACGGAATGATACTTCTCCTCTCTCATCTTCTAAACTGTTACCAAAAGACAAAGAGGATCTGCTTAGGATTCCCTTCAACATCTCTCATCTAGTTAAGTGATATCTTTACCCTTTTCCTGTGAGTCAGTCCCGGTACAATGATCATTTAAGGCACGTAGCACTCTATGTGGTAGACATTAATGGGAACGTTATGTTGTCCCCGTTAGTGATGAGAATGTTGGAGCTCAACGCCATTACCTGTAACTTGCTTATGTCTCTTACAGTAACTAGAAGAGCTAAAATTCAAAACAAAATTTTGGGAGTTATCTATGAAAAATAGAGACCAGAGCATATATCTTCACTTCCTTTTTCTGAGTCCAAGTATTTAGCAAAGAAAGAATTTATGGTGCATTATTTTAGTTTTCTTCTTCAGGGCTTCCAATTATGTGTATGGATCTTCTGCCTGCATCCTGTATCTCCAGTTTTCTAATTCTTCTAAACATTTGAATGTTTTAGTATTGCTTGATTTTCTCATTTCAACATTTTATGGCTCTCGTTTTCCATAGTGTTTATTTCCTTCACTTTATTCATAGTTCTTTCTTTCTTTCTTTCTTTCACTTCTTTCTTGAGCTCTATGCTTCACTTTTATCTTTTCCTGTTTTGTTATATCTTTTGCAAGTTCTTACATTTCTTCTTTCCCTCTTACTTTATAAGTACCTTTTTGTGTGTTTTTAGAAAAATTTAAATCTGCTTATGACAAACTTTCAAGCTCTTTATCTGTCATTTTTTTTCTGTTTCTTTTTTCTTCCTTTTTTTCTGTTTTTGTATTGATTCTGTGCTTCTTTGTCTTAAATTACTCATCATTAGAAAATTGATCCCCCCTACATATACTCTGACCAGCTAGTTGAGTGAGATTCCTGTGTTAGTGGGCCACAGTCATGCTCCAGACTAACAGGAATTTGTATATGCACATTTGTTTAGCATTTATTACTTCCCAGATAATAAAGAGGGGCAACTGTGAAATTTGTTTCATACAAAAATCCTTTCCTTCATTGCCAAGGAAATAGACCACTTTTTGTAATTATGGTTTACCTGTATTTCTTGTATTTTCTTCCTTGCATTTTGAAACCCAAGTAGATTCAGAAGAAAGCAGGATGTTTCATCCTTCAACATGGTTGGAAAAAGATATTTTGGTTTTTCCTGCCAAGGGTGCTCCTCGTCTCTAACAGGAGTGCTATTGCTGCAGGTTTTTTCTGAGATGTGAGCCATGGCCCCTTCTCCCTGCAACATCCCTGCTCCACCCAGACACCACTGGAGCAAGCAAGCTGCCTGTTAATGGCAGTTCTTTCACCTGGCCCACACACAGGTTTTTGTTTTGTTTTGGGTTTTTTTTTTAAGCTATTTATAAGTTTGTTAAAATGGAGCTTACATTTCTGTTTCTCCTTTGCTTATTACTTTTGAATGAATTCCAGGAAGAATGAGAATGAGGGGGAAAGGTAACTTTGAGCGACCGACTTCCAACCAGGAATCCATTCTAATTGCTTTTTCAGGCTTGTTGCACAACTTCATGTTTGCTGAACTCTGGTTAGGTCTGCCATTTATAGCTCACATCTTGGTCATTTCTGTTTGTTTGTCTTTTCTCCCTTTTCCTTTCTTGCCCTTGTTTTTGCTGGATTTTCCTCAAGCATGCACAGGAGGTACATTTTCTATGGGTTGTGTTCACTGAGAATTAGGTTTTAAGAAAGGATGAAAAGGAACGGCAGGAGGAAACAGGGAAGGAGTTGGGTGAGGCTTGGAGAGCTACCGTGTGGGCTTACCTGGGGTGTGTAAGGAGGAAGAGAGGGTGGGGAGAAAGTGTAAGTATTCTGGACTTCCATTTAGTCATGGGGGAGGTTTCCTGTATCCCCAGGATGTGTCTGCCTCCGTTTTCCACCAGTCAGTCACTGGGCACTGCTGTGGCACAAATGTGTCAATGGATCTCAGGGACAAAACTGGGATCCATGACTGGATACACTCCCCACAAGCACCTGGAAGTGCATCCTTATAACATCTGTAGTGTTTGTTTTGCATTTATGAAAAGATTTTATTTCTTCCTGACATTTGATTGTTAGTTTAACGGGATAAAGAATTTTTAGATTTAAAATAGTTTTACCTCCAAACATTGGAGGGTTAAATCCACTGTCTTTCAGAATCCAGTGCATATAGTGTTTGATCAGTTATGTGTGCCTATGTGTTATAATTTGAACAACTACTTTAAATATAATACCTAATGTATTAACCATCGTTGATTTCTTATTACCTTGTTTTGCAATTCTGTATCATTGCTTTTTTTTTTCTCTTTAAAATAAAAAAATTTAAAAAAGAATCCAGTTGGTGATGAGAAGTCTAATATTGAAATAACTTTTGAGTTTTAAAGAGTCTCGTTCCCTCTGTTTCTGTCTTTCTATAGGTGCACCTCAAGTTTGTAAAAATTTGTTAACAATGTGTGCGACCACTAGCACTATGTGATCTTTCTTTAACTGGAAAACTATGACTTTTTTTTTTTTTTCAGCTTTAAGAAACTTTCTTAGGTTATGTGTTTGATCTCTTTCCCTATTTTCCTGCTGTGGAACTTTTTATCAGATAATTGACTTTTTAAATTGGTCATTTAGGACTTTTATCTTTTCACTCAACTTTCTATCTCTTTACATTAGGTTTTGGGAGACCCTTTTGACTTTATCCTTCATCTACTCTATTAGTTTTTTCAATTAATTCCAAAATTCCTTTTAACAGTGCTTAGCTCTTGCTTTTTATTCATATTCATATAAAAACTCTGAGGATATGAATGAAAAGGTTGAAAGTTTTAAAACATTTCTTTACTGAGCTACCTGTTTCTTTTGGAGTGATTTGTTCTGTTATATCTTTGTCATTTCACATACAAGTTTTTGTCTTCTATCTGATGATTGTTGAGTCCTGCTTAATAATAGGGAATGCTGTTGACTTTTCTCCAGATCTTCCATGGGCTTCCTTCTCAGGTCAGGTGTGTCTGTTTCTCTGCCAAAGTCTCTCACAGGAACGGGATACTAACTGGAAGCTCTGTGAGGTTGGCAGGGCTCAGGTGCAGGCCCACTACTTTTTGATTAGCCTGCAGAGTTGTCCAAATGTATGAATGGAAGACTTGTCTCCCAAGAATTTTACCAACTCTGGGACTCCTACTTGGTCCCTGGAAGTAAATTCAGTATCTTTAGAGAAGAGTCCTATAGTGTTTTGATCTGAAAGGAAACTCCAGGTTTCCTACAATCTATTTCCCAGTAATAGGGTTGAGAAGAGAAAGTGAGGGACTCATGTGATATTAAGCCTTTCAGTTTGGGACTTTCCTTCTCACCCCTGCCCTTTTTTATACCTGCCAACCTTGGCCTAGTCCTGGAGTCTTTCTGGGGTGTCCTGGACCATTGGCTTTCTCATTTGCTGCTGTCTGCTCTGGCCTGTTCAAGGATACTTTGTTTTACCCTGTTTATTATTAAATACTACAACTTCATTCTCTTTTCAACTTGAAGAAATTTGTTGAAATCTCTCTCCTCCCAATGGTCTCTTTCCCAATTTTTGTTTATGATGAGTTTTTCACTCTCATTTTACCTACTACTCATTCTGCCACTTTGATCTTTAAAATAAGGCCCCGCCACTTCGCCTACTCCGTAGCAAGGAAAGGGGACCGCTGCTTGACTTTTATCATGGAAGCTCATAGGCTAAAGGACACTGATTCCTCTGTGAAGGCAGCTTTGGCACCATGGAGCCTGCCAGGGTTTCAGGTGACTGTTTTAGTTATTTTTTACTTGTTGTTGAGACAAAATATCTGACACCCCAAGTTAGTTTTTACAGGTTTTGGAGGTTTTAGTCTGTATTTAGTTGGCTCGAACGCAGCGTGGGATGGGGGGGCAGCCATTCATGCTGTTGCAAAGAGCAAAAGCAAAAGCGAAAGAGAAAGCAAAAGCGAAAGAGAAAGCAAAAGAGAAAGCCCTGCCTTCTTTTCACCATTACACTGGCTCTACCCCTGGGCGGGTGAAACACCACCAATCCAAGCGCTAGACGACGAACCAATCACAAATGCTCCAGGACTGAATGAGGCTTTGGGGAGACATTTAAATAAACCACAACAGCGGCCTTCCTGGTGTCAGACTGGTCTTCCCTTTCCACTACTAACGTCTCATGTCATCAGACCATGCCACACACTTTACTCTTGTGTCAGTCATCTACCACCTGGTCATTTCCAGTATTTCTTGAAGATTTTTGCTCCTGACTCATTTTTTCCAACACTCTCCTGTTAACACCTGACAGATGGGGTTTCCAGTTTTCAGCATCTCAGTTCTTTGAGCTCATTTCTTTCAGTGGTCATGTTCTTTGTTGTACCTCAGTTACTCATTTCTGTGGTTATACCCTTGATTGTCATTACCAATAATGTCAGTTTCAAGCGTCGTCTTTGACTGCCATCTTGTAAAAACTCAATTTACTTCTCCTAGAACTCAAACATGAACAGATCTCACCTGCACTTCCTGTCCATTGATCCCATTATTTTCCCCCATGATTCCATCCATATGTTCTTATTCTGTTTCTGACTTAGTCTAGACTCCAGTCTAATCCTATAATCAGTTTTTAAAAAATTCTCTCTCTCCGTCTCCTATACCTAGTTCAATCTAAATCTCATCTGTTTTGTGATTGAATCCACATAAATAACACAGGTTCTATGTAAGCAAGAAAACATGCTGACTGGTTACACTTTCATAATTTACATTCTCTTATGTTTATGGAGATTTGCTCTATGGTGGGAATATTATAGATAAACCTGTATAAACCTATTTCATACAAACAAAAAGAATGAGCTCTTGCAAAGTAGAAAGTTCTGTCGATGTCACTGAGGTCAAGGTAAAAGCTCATGTCATTCAAGTTTTCTGTACTATTACTGGTTTTCTGTTTACTTCTTCTACCCATTAATGAAGCTTTGAAACCTCCAATTATAACTGTGAATTTGTCTATTTCTCCTTTCAGCATTATCAGTTCTTGCTTCATTTACTTTATAATTCTGTTTTTAGATGCATACGCAACTAGGGATGCTATGTCTTTGCTGTAAATTAATATGTAATGTCTCACTTTACTGTCCTCCCCCTTGTAACAGTTGTTATTGAAGTCTTTGATATTAATGGTAGGTAATTCAGCTTTGTTTTGATTTGTTTTTGCATGGTATAGCTTTTTGCATCCTTTCACTTATCCCATCTACTTGTTCATTTTATTTATTTTTTGTGTGTTTATTTGCATCTTTATTTTGCAATCTGTCATTAGGCTCTTCTGTTTTCCCCTCAGAGAAGAAGCAGGGCAAGCCAAGGAGATGTTGAGTTCAAAGCGGAATGTGTCCGTGAGATTCGCCCCACTTCCTCTTTTCCTTGTATAGACTCATCACCCAGCACACATTGAGGGTCACACTTCAGGTCATCAGAGTGGGGTCGCTGTCATCCTGTTGAGGGAGAGGCAAACAGAGTTCTAGTATAGAGAGAGAAGGAGACTGCCACATCATTCTCACGCCAGTGCGCACTACCGTACTTGTTCATTTTCTTTTCTTTATTTATTTTTACTTGTTCATTTTAAAAGCAGATTCTTATAGACAGCGTGAGACTCAGCTTTTTAAAATACTGTTTATGCCATTAGTAGGCATATTTGGACTATTTATACCTAATTAGTGCTGTAGTTGGACTTAACATCTTGCTAACCATTTTCTATTTGTCCCACCTGTTCTTTTCCCCTCTTTCCTGTCTGCTTTGAATTGAAATTTTTATGATTTAATTGTATCTCCATTTTTGTTTATTAGTTATATCTCTGTTAAACAATATTTAATGGCTCTCCAGAGTTTACATATAAATCTTTCACTTATTGCGGTTCTTCTCTAAATAATATACCATTTCACAAATGGTACAGTCTAAGATCTTACAACAGTACGCTTCCAATTTCATGTTCTGATCTTCTGTGCTATTTTTGTTTTACATATGCTTTTAAATACTTTGTAAACCCCACAATACACTTTTATCATTTTTGCTTTAGGTCAACAAATTTTGACACTAAAATCAGTCAAACATTTTTATAAATAAAGTTTTATTGGAACACAGCCTTGCCGATGTGTTCTTGTATTGTCTTTGGCTTTTTTCCTGTTGCAGTGGTATAGCTGCGTACTTGCTGCAGAATCCACATGTGCTACAAGCCTAGAATACTAATTATCTGGCCCTTTCACAAAATATTTGACAATCTTTGCTTTAAAAAAATTACATTTTAGTTAGAGCAACTAAACTTTTTAGAATTAATGTGCATTCATTTTTAGTATTTCTGGAGCTTGCTTTTTTCACTCTCATTTTACCTACTACTCAGCCTCAGTTTCTGTCTGTATCATATTCTTCTGTCCTGAGAGCACCCTCTGGCATTTCTTGTAGCAGAAGTCTGTTGGCCATGTATCCGCTCAGTTATTTTTCTGAAAAACTTTGAAAGATGTATTTAACGATGCTTTTCCACTGCCTTCTACTTGCATAGCTTGAGAAATTCTACTGTAATTCTTATCTTAGTTCCTGTCATAAGAGCACTCTCTCTCCACTGGCTGCCTTCAAGATTGCCTCTTGGTCTTCAGCAAATTAGACTATGATATATCTAGATATGATATATCTAAGCATATTTTTATTTTAGCTTGTTTGTAGTTTTAGCACTGTTTATCCCTCTGGTTTCTGTGAGCATTTTTGGATCTATGGTTTCATGCATTTCATTATTTTTATGGAATTCTTGGCCATTATCTCTTTATCCCATTTCTTCTGCCCTGTTCACTGTCTTTTTCCAGGGACCATCCTACAGAACCACCAATTACCTTATACAGGTCTGTACCAAAAAGAACTTTTCCCCCTGAGCCCTGTTGCCTTTGTTCTTTCTCTGGATCCTCTAGCACAAGCCTGTGGGGGAAAGTTTGTGAGTGAGTACACAATCCCCTTGTGGCGGGAGCCCAGCTACCCTGGACAGACATGTTAATCTCAGGCAGTTAGATACAATTTTTTTCGTTTGAGACAGGATCTCACTATGCAGTTCAGGCTGGACTTGAGCTCACTTTGTAGCCTAGATTGGCCTTGAACTCACAACGATCCTCCTGCCTCAAAGGCTGGAATAGGAGAGGAAGGGTGGTACTCACTTGTACTGGCTACTACCCTTCCCCTCCTATGCCAGCCAATAATTTAGTAAGTCCCTTCTTCTCTCAGAAAACCCTCTTTCATTTTGAAATTTAGGTAGCTTGTTCCTTGTACCTCAACTTTCTGATGATTCCAAGAAAAATTGTGATTGTGTAACAACTTGAGACTAGTGATTGTTCATTGTGTCAACTTGAGAAGTTTAACTGAGTGAGTCAGCAGGGGGCCAGGGTCCTGACTTTGTAAACATCCTGAGCCTGTGCAAGAGGAGGGCAGGGAGATGGTGTGGGTGGAAAGGATCCCCTCCCCCCACGGGTGGCCTGTATACAATAAAAGAGAAATGAAGAAGGACTGATGGCTATCTTTTCTGCATGGATGTCGTCTCCTGGCTTCTGGCACAGACTGTTCAGCTTTCGCCTGGGGTTCTTCAGCCTTCGTTGTAGACTCTTCAGTCTTCCAGTGTAGACTTTTGGGCCTTCAGTCGTAGATGCTTCAGCGTTCCAATGCAGACCCATTGGCTCTTGATTCAGACTTGCGTGGAACACAGCAGTGACTCCAGCCCTTGGACTGGCCCCTTCAGCCTCCAACGTGCAGTCACCCTCTGAAAGCTTCCTCATCCCCACTCTGTGGTGGACTATCGTAAGCCAATCTTGTAATTTCTTACACATTTGTGTATCTTGCCTTATATCTCTAGTAAACCCTGATTGATACAATAAGGTTGGGTTTGTTTTGTTTTTGCCAGGTTTTAAGTGGAAGTGGAGTCTCCTCTGCTGATCACGTTTTATATTCAAGTCCGTATAACTATGATGCTGCTGTGCAATCTTACTACACCTCCCCGGTGTAACTATGCCTTGAATCTCCTAGACATAGACATCGATTTCAAACCTGTCCCTCTCTTGCTGCCAGCTCCCTCTGAGCTAATGCCTTTTTGCCAATATCACTGAGAAAATCAAAAGAAACTTTCCTCCAACTCCACTATGACATCTGCACCTGCGTCCACTGTGCCTTCCCCCTGATCCCAGGAAACATAGCCTGTCATCCTCACAGAGAAAGACAGCTTTATGTGTCCATCAGATCTATCCTTTCTCACCGGCTCAAGGATATCACTTAGCGTTTTCCCAACCTCTGTCTTCTCGTTACCTTTCCTCTCTTTTCTGGATTATTCCCACTGGCAAACATGAAATTCTTCAATTAAAAAATACTAAATATTGTTTTCATATCTTCCTTTAGCTACTGCCACCTTTTTCTTCCCATTTACAGCAAAATTTCTCAGAAAGAGTCCCCTGTGCTCGCATTCCTCCCATTTTCTCTTAAACTTAATGGAATTGGGCTAAGGTCAACTCTTCAGTTCACCAAAACTGTGGGCAGATTGCCAGTGGCCTCTTAGTTAGTAAATCTGAGCTAAATTCTCATTTTTCTCTGTTTGTAATCGTACATCTTAGTTTCCTCAGAACATCCATAGTTTATACCTGTTGCTCTACATAGTTGTAGACGTCTCCCCTTTTTGATCTTAAAAGTATAAAACATTATACAGTGAAGTAAGTGGCCACACTACTGCCTCTGGCATGTGATACATTTGATTGTTCTCTCTTCTTTAACAATTTTCTCAATTTAGTCTCTTGCTAGAATTCTGGTTTTCTTCCTCTCTTACTGGCTGTAAGACAGGTTGCAATACCGAAGCACACACCCATCACCAATCTGATCTCATTTGCTGCTACACTTAAGTGATTTTTTGATTAATGTAATTGTTAGCTATTGCCACAAGAATGCTGCATAACAGATTGTCTTAAATTCCTTTTTTTTTTTTTTTGTATCAGGGATCAAACTCATGGCCTCACACTTGCCAGACAGGCGCTTACTCTACTGAGCTAAACCCCAGCCCTTGTCTTAAATTCTTAGTGACTTATAACCACAATAATTTATTCCCATGCTTGTAGTTTTATTGTCTGGGGCAGATAGACTGGTCTTCAGGCTTCTGGCTGTGCTCAGATCATGTCCTGATCTGAATGGCCAAGCACACTGGCCTCCCTGGTCTTCCCCAGAATGTCCGAGTACCCCCTCCTTAGTGCCATTCCATTGGTGGACCCTCTGACTTGAGCACTTCACCTCAGGTACCAGCATAGCTTACCCTACTTCCTTCTTAGACTAGGTGATTCAGAGGTTAATTTGTTTGTGTGCAGACTGGCTTTAGTGATGGTGTTTGACTGTCTGTTTATTGTCCAGCCATGAGTAGCTTCATGCATAGTGGGTTATCCTCGTGTTAACAGTTCTGTCCTCAACTTCATAACTTCTTTAGGGATCTCTGTATACCAAAAAATGTGTTGAAGTCACTAAATTAAGATTTTGATTTTAAAAATTAATGCAAGAGTAACTTATTACTCTGCCAAACCCAGAATAAGCATTTTCAATTGGTTAGCATTCCTGAGTTGAAATTAATTGTTACAAAATTGTTAAAATTTTTGTAGGGTTTTGAAGTACAGTTTTCAAAAGAATGGTGCTTAAAGCATTTACTATAATAATGTTTGTATACTCTGCTACAAAGAATAGGGCAAGTGGCCCTGTGGCATAGTACCCAACACTGAAGCCTGAAACAAGTTCTGATTCACTTTCTGTTAAGTCAGAGGATACTTGTCTGGTCTCTGCTAATATAGAAATAAGTCATATTATTGCTAAAGACCATGATGCAAGTAGTACCGTGTGTTTTGTTGAATATTTACAAGCGTTGATGATATAAATGATCCACTTATTAGCAAAACTGATAGGAGAAAATAGCAGAGTTACTTCATGTGAGATTGTATGGGCTACTGCTTGTAATGCTGCAATTAATGCATATTTTTCATTGTTAAGTAAAATGAGATAAAAACACATGTCTCAACTGAGGTACAGTTTCTTCATTTGCCATCACTGCTGTAGCATTTAGTCACAAAAGAACCTCTAGTATCTTATAAATATTTCCATGTGTAGTCGGTTACAGAGGCCTATCTTTGTGTATTTTACGTTCTTATAATGTTGCTGTTGGGCTTTATCGAGATTTATAGAAGTGGAGTAGTAAGTTTCCTTTGAGTTTTTCTAGTTTCTCTCAAATTCTATTCCTGGGGATTCTGAAATTGCGAATACTCCTAGACACCAGCAGATGGCGCCCTCCTTGTGCCTCCACCGCCCAACTACATTCTGGGTTCCGGGGAGCCTTGGTCTGGGAAATATTTGCCCAGGTTTCTGGTTATCATATTTCCCCAACAGGCACCTGTTTGACTGGCATTTCCTGGCATGCACCTATCTTGCATATTTCTTTGTCGGTTGAGTTTGGCTTGAAAGGAGGTTTCGGTAGTTTATTACTTCACACCATCAGGTAAGTTCAGACTTTCTTAGCTCAGAAACCAGGCTACACACAGTGATGAAAATAAACACGGTCTTGAGTAACTCGACATGGATATTGTTGTTGTACTAATAGGGTGTTAATTAGGAAAGAGCACTTAGCTTTTTTACTGCCAATCTAAACAAACTGGCTTTGTTTTTGGCTGTGAGCCCTATAACTGCATCTCAAAGCACTTTGCAAACGTTAATTAAGTACCTCAGTGCACATCCAAGTAGTGGGTATCATTAATCTCTTTTTCAACATTTGGAAAACAGATTCTCTAAGCCAGTCTATGACTTACGGCCACACTGGGGCTGGGTTTAGAATTCTGCGAAGAGTTCCCACAGTTGTCCCTGCCTTCCCAGACTTTTACAAATCAAGAGGTCTCCTCCTCTGTCTTCAACTATAGCATCTGAACTTTCCAGGATTGGGTTGATTTTTGAGCTCTGCTTGTTCATATTTATTGATACATTGTAACTTGTCATCTCCCTGGCTCCTGATTTCCATTTCAAATGTGTGATCTTCAAGAGAATACCGTGGCTCGTAGCGGGCGTGGTGCTGCAAGCCTGTAAGGCCAGCTACTCAGGAGGCTGAGATAAAAGGATCACAAGTTGGAGGCCAGTCTGGGCTACTTGGTGAAACTCTGTCTCAAAGATAAGAGCTCATAGTTCCCTGGGTCCAATCCCTCATATGAGACAGTGGCTGGGGTAAGGTGAGTTCCTGTCACAGACTTACCAAAGGGAAGGGGACATTTCTCAGTAACTACCAGGTTATAAGCACCCTTTGTATGGTCCCCTAATGTCCTCTGGGAAAAGACAGGCTTGTCTTCCTAACACCATGGGACTCACTGTCTAGGCCACGGGACCAGGTAGGCTTGAACATGGGAAACACCCAGGTCCTGTGAGAAGTAAAGGGCTTCTTCCTGAGTCTTCTGTGCTCAAGCTGGTGTTTGTCTCTAGCTCATAGAAGTAGAAGAACAAAACTCACAAGGTACCCAGCAAGAAGACTCTTCACGCTTTCCATGATGATATGTCCAAGGTGAACTGTCCGTGCCCAGCCCTACAGGCTGGCTCACATTCATAGAGAAGCAAGAGAGGACCTCCCGTCAGTCCCAGAGGCCAGCCTGGCTGTCAGGAGAGAGGCCCTCAGAGCATCAGGCCTGGTGCTTGAGTTCCCACCTCCCCAGAGCATGCTGCAGCTGCTGCACATGCAGAGGCTGCAACATGCCTGGGGCTTTCCTGTGTGGCTTCTGGACGTGATGTCAAGCTGATCTGTCCAGTGCTGGCAGGCACTTGAGTGCAGGTTAATCATTCCACTTCCCTGAGTTAGCAGAATATGCCCAGGGGAGGTTTCACACCAGATGAATCTCCCCAGCACAGGATGTGGCTAGCCGTGTGTCACTCACACCTGCTCCTCCTCCTGGAAGTGCTCAGGCAGCTCCTCGATCTTTAGTTAATTGAGCAAAGAGATATTTCAGAGGAACCCTGACCCCCTGCCAGGTGCTCTGAGGGCTACCTAACTGGGGTAAGATACCTACCTGTGTAGAGGGCTGGTGTCCTTACCTAAGCTATCTCTTCCTAAGAATCAATACACACACACACACACACACACACACCTCTACCTACCTACCTACCTCTTGATTCCTTGGAGTCAGGGCTGAGCCAGAAACTAAAGGCATAGAGACTTAGGAAGAGACAACACAGAGAGTAATGGACAAGTATTCCAAGCTATGGCCAAGGCCTATACCCTGCCTCTGGGTGGCAAGGAACAGCTTCTTTTAATCAGCAGTCCTACATTTAGACCCAAAGTCCAAACACAATTCTCACAACCAACAGAGAGAAGAAAGGGTTTTTTAACCTCTTTCTCTGAGATCTCCCTATTCCTCATTTCCCATCCTAGGGTAAAACTCTTCCTAAGATGACAGTGGGAACTTTCACCCCTTTGAGGGAGAAATGTCATCCCCCAATAAAAAGAGTAGCCTTGTGCAGTGTTCCCTAAATAAGACAGTCTCATAGGAATATAATGACCCCAGTATGAGTCTCCTTGGTTATTCTGTCAGAAAGGATTCTGCATCAGTAATACAGAAATCATGGGAGGTACTGTCTGTGGGCACACTCGATTCAGGTCCAGTCTCCTCTACCAATTTGTGCTGCTCTATTTGTCTTGCCCCCTAGGAAGTATGGCTCAGTATACAAGTCCATATATGGATGAGTGAGGTATCAGAGCCGTCAGTCATTTTTCCCAGGAGAAGCTTATTATGGTACAGTCCAGGAAAATGACTGCAGTGACATCAGCTGCACTTGAATTAGAGGTGCACAGCATTCACCTTTGCCCACATGACAACTGTGTTCAATCAGAGCTCCAAGACTCAGGGCAGCTGACTAGGCTGCAGCTCAGCCATGATCTGGGGGACAGGGGGTGCCACACATCAGCACTGCAGAGATAGAGAAAATCCAAACACCCTCCAGCCAGGGTGAGACTCTTGGCCTGGGCACATTCAGGTGGGCAGGTGGGCTGGGAGTATGGACAGAGGACACTCAGGGGAGGCTTTCCAGGATGGTGTCAGGACTGAGATCTAGGCAACAGGTCAAGGATGTCATGTTTGCAGAGACTGAGAAGGGGGTGAGCACTGGGATTGTCCCAGGAGCTGGCACTGGTGGAAGACCCTAGAGACCTGCTCAGTGCCTTTGAAGTGCTTTTTCTGCACATCCTTGCCAGGAAGGTACCGTCTTACTTCTGGTATAAAGACGCATCAGTGTGAGGAGGTCGCAGGCAGCTCTGCCTAACTTGTTCAGACAAAAACAATGCAAAAACAATGACATGATACTCTTTTAACTATCATAGCAAATTTTAAAGAAAATAATGATAGCTACTACCAAGAATGCAATGAAAAGTGCAGCTTTACATAATCACGAACCCAAGCCCGCTGGAAATCCATGCATCACGTCTTGAGTTAGTGACTGTGTTTCTGTAATAAAAAGACCCAATCCTTCTAAAATTTATCTTAAGGAATAGGTGAACTATGGACAGAGATTTGGGTACAGTTGTGGTAGAAGTTTCTTGTGTTTTGCAATTAAAGTTGCAAAAAAAATTATACATCTTTGACTAGATTAAGTTGGCGTATAGAGTATCAGTTCATTGGGGCATTATGTAATTTTTCCAAATGGTGCTTTAAAATGATACTTATTGACTTAAAAATGCTTATGATATTATTTTAACTTCACATGTTGTTTAGACTCTTTATATCGCTTAAAAGAGTTTGCAATTTTTTCATTTAGTTTGTGCCAGATTTCTTATCAGGATATCCCTGGGTATTCTATACCTTAATGAGTGGATCATGTTTCACTTTACATCTTTTATGTTGTTATTGCTTCTCTTGGACATTCTAAAAATGAAACTATTTTTCTCTCTTTTTAAATATCCACACTGCACGACTGTTCCATATTTACAACACTGTTTGGGAACTTCTAGTTTGGCATTAAATGATTGCCATTGTTGCCTGCAATCCCATCCTGCAAACAAAAATAACCATGTAGCCCTTGTTTGCTAGTGGGCAAGGTTGTCAAAGGGGCAGACAGCCACTTCCGTCTGCCCTTCACTTCATGTGCCACAATCATGGGCCACACGGGTCCCCATCCCCACTGGAGCTTGTCCTGCATGTGCTGCTCATCACCTTGACTTCTTATACCAGGGAACCCACCAGAGGGGGACAAGCCTCCAAGGTTAGACCCAGGCTGAGGGAGCACTGCTCCAACCAGGTGTTGGCCAGATAGCACCTACCCGGCTATCAGATGACACTCGAGTGGCCAACTACCCTTATTCCTTGTTTGAGCAGCTCCTGCTGAGGTCTCAAGAAGCAGAAGTGATTTGTTGGATGGAAATCAGACTTCCCTTGGGTCTTCTAGACAGATACCATCAATTCCCACTAAACTCCAGCTGTGTTCTGCTCCTATTGGTTCCTGTTTTGATTTCACTTTCACCCTGTGCAGCAGGATCAGAGGTGAAGCCAGGCCCCTCCAGGCTGCAGCCCTTTCTTCTCAGCTTTCTACTTCCCTGGCACCCCTGGTTAAGGGTCTCCGAACTTCAGGAGTATCAACCTGCCAGGGGCTTCTCTCACTCTCAGCCCATAAGCTCTTGCGAGCTTGAGGCTTCACCAGCTTAGGGTGATCCTTGGTACTGGATCTTTTACTTCTGCTTCTTCTTCCTCCATATTATCCTACAGGTACAGGGATGGCCTTGCTCTCCTTCTCTGCACTGGATGCTGGAGCAGGCGATAGCCCCAACTGATTCACAGAAAATCAACCTGATGATCAGTGACTGCGGGTTGGGCTGGTGATACTGCTGCCCACGTACCGAACAATGTTCTTGCTCATTCTGTTCCCTAGTCTGTGCCCAGAACCGTGTTCGAGAAGCACCTGCCAGGACTTACAGGTAGTTGTGGGATGTTCAGTTTAAAGCCTCTTTCACCAATCTCACCTTGAAAACAATGTACAAGACTAGGAGAAGAACTGAAACTTAGAGGGAAAGTCCTTAGAGCTATTTAGACAATTTCATGCAGTGTAGGCAATTGTGAACTTGTCTTTGCTTTAAAACCAAACCAAACCAAACCAAACCAAACCAAACCAAACCAAACCAAACCAGGTTCTCCCGAGACTTCCATTGGCCTAGTGCATCCAGGAGGGGCAGGACCACAACTAGATCCTCCCCGTCCCCCCTAGAGCAACCAGCTTGAAAGGCAATGCATAAGATTTCCAAAAACATGAGTAATCAATCTCTATGCAAATTAATATTTTTGTACATTCGGTCTGCTTTAGAAGACACCTAAGACTTCTGAAAATCTTAACAGAGACACACCTTGCTGAGTTCTCATCTTAGC
Organism: Hydrochoerus hydrochaeris; assembly: GCA_004027455.1. Taxonomy (NCBI): domain Eukaryota; kingdom Metazoa; phylum Chordata; class Mammalia; order Rodentia; family Hydrochaeridae; genus Hydrochoerus; species Hydrochoerus hydrochaeris. The sequence goes on along the minus strand of PVLA01001560.1, from coordinate 292,682 downwards.
AGGTTCTATAAACCTTTCTGGTGAGTGTTATGGTTAGCTATTGGTTTTATATTTCTGCTGTTTTTGACACACTAAACAAGTACTTTTTTATCTATATTTTAAAACATTTTAATTGGTGTTTTAATTTGTAATAGTATTTCTAAAGTTTCATTTCTGAATCTATTAAAAGAAGTTACTGTAGCATCACCATTAATGCTCACACACACACACACACACACACACACACACACACATTATCAGCTTTGCAAGTGAGCCTCTTGGGAGAGTAGGCATTTGGTAATCTACAGACCACTTGCGTTTCTTACACAATACAAGAGAAAATAGCTTTTTCCCTGTTATCTCTGGTACATTCATCAAAGGTGGGGAAATCCCAATGATTTTTCTTTTCTCAGATTCAAATCTTTTAATTATCTCTGATCTTGCAAGGGCACATTTTTAACTTACAAATTTCTGTTGCCTAGGAAAACCAGACAATGCTATTCATGTCTGTAAGTGGTCTAGTTAGTAAATTACTGTTGTGGCAGGTAACTAATTGAAATTTATCATGAAGGAAAATTCAAAATGATAGCTGATTTTCCTTTCAGTAGACTATGATAAATACATGGTTTATAAATCCATTGCAAGTCCTTACAGCATGGAAAGCAATCCATAATTAACTGCAGTTCTAGAAGGAAGACTTACCACATATATATGTCCCATTTTCCCTTTTCTTCTAGTGACCCTAAACTAGTAAATGCTTTAGAATTCCTTAGGTTTCTACCATAGATTGTACATATCTCTTCCAGCATGTGTTTTGTGTGATCAACTTGAGTTATGTTCACCTGAAAATAATAATGGGTGAGAGTGGTGTCACATTCCTATAATCCCAGCACTCTGGGAGGCTGAGGCAGAAGGGTTATGTGTTTTAAGCCTAGACTGAGCCTCTTAGAGCTTAGCAATACTCAGTCTTAAAGTAAAAAGTTTAAAAGGCCTGAGATGCAGTTCAGTGCAAAGGGCCTGAGTTCAATCCCAAAGGCGGAAAGAAAGAAGAAAATTTGAAAAGACTGCATCCTTCCTTATCTCTTGTCCATTCCCAAGCCTCACACAGCTTGAATATGGGAGTGCTTACGCCAGAAGTAGATACGCTGAGTGTTAGTCTGAGCGAAGGCAGCAGACACTTGCCCTGTGCCGTGATGCATGATCATCCATCTTCGTGTTTTGTTTCTCTGGCTACTCTCCTTTCCTTGGACAGCCGCTACTCACGAGTAGGCCTTCTTTCTTTTCTGCCTGCCAGTTATATTTGGTACTTAGGCAGTTCTGTTTGCCAGTGCAATCATAATCTCAGTATTAATGGTTTGAAAGAATTTGTGGTATTAGAATTGGAAACAAAGGGTTTTATTCAAGCATTTAGAGGCGATCTAATATATATCATATCACTGGTTACAAACTTTATTTAATTTAACACTGGAAACAAGCAGGCATGGTATGTTTTTCTGTTTTTGTTTTTGTTTTCACAGAGGCATAAAATGATGTTATACACCTGACCCAGGTCACCTGGAAAATCAAGAACAAGGATTTGGCCTTTCAAATAGATGCTTGTTTTCATACCAAACTGGAAAATGCAAGGCATGTGAAAATAAGACAGAAGTAGCCCAAATGTGATACTCAAGTAGAATGCTTTGAAGTCAAGCCTGAAGAACCACAGTTATAGTGATATGAATTATTGCAGCTAATAACAATAATTACAAAAAGTCGTTACTGTAAGTTGTATGCCAAATACCGCTAAGTACGAAACTCTTATTCCCTGAATCCTCACCATACCACAAAGCAGGTGCCATTGGTTTCACAGATGGCACTAAAAGCTGCAAAGGCTACATATCTTACTTGGCACCTCTCACTTGGGTTTTTTAACCCTTTCACAGAATCTAGTACTTTCTACCATTTGCTCACAAGTACTGGGTTAAGAAGAAAAATTGCCCAAAAGCATCATGTGGGAATAGCTGTGTCTGCAACTCCACTAGTTCTCAGATGGAACTATGTAGGGAACAAAATTTTCAGGGTAGGTATGTAAAGGACAAGTCAGACCATGAGAGCTCGCCCATTTTTCACTGCTATATACCTTTCTTCCAGTTGTATATCATGATCTCTAACCTTACTTCTATGACAAAGAATTAGGGTGAGAATTTTTATTATGATTAATAAAAAAATCCCACAGATCTCCCATTTCATGGTGTTCAAACATAACAAAATAGATTTGTTTGATGTTCAAACAAAACAAAATAGATCATCCCTAGAATACTAGGAGATCAATTTACTACTCAGAAAATCAGTAAATAAAAAGAGTCAGATATTTATCCTTTCTTTCCTTAACAAAGTAAACCAAATACCTCACAGCTGATAGAGACAATTTTCTCTTTGAAATACTCCAGTTAGAGAAAAGCTAAAGTAAGACAAAGGCAATTAGAAGATCACCATTTTGTAACTCTGAATGAATTTTTGAATCTGGGCAAAGATTATGCATAGCTACTCACATCACAAAAGGAAGACAACTAGACATTATGTGCCTCCTGATGGAAATGCATGCCACCATCTGTGCCTGAGAACTGAATACACACAAAAATAAAAAGAGTAAGATGCTATCTAACATGTTCTCACCCCCATGTACTCATCACACTCAGCTTCAATTGTTATCAATTTACAGTCAATCTTTGGTCTCACTCACTCTCCACCCCCTGCCAGATTATTTCATTTAAATTTTTGATAGATATTGCTAAATTTCTCTCCATAAACGTAATAGTGATTTCTACCCCCACTGTGATGTGTGAAAATGCTTCTTTCTCTTAGATGCTTGTAAGCATGTGATATATTATATTCACCATTTCCAATGTTATAGGTAAATATGTTTAGTTTCAGTCCTAATTACATTCCTGGTGTCATAATTGAGACTGAGCATCTTTTCATATGTTTGAGAGTACTTTGTGTTTCCTTTATAGGAAATGTCTGAGTAAAACATTTTTTAAAATACAGCAATCTGAATGACAACAGCAAACCTGATGAAGTGTGGACCTCAGAAAATTTACCTCTTGTCATGGTTTGTATTTAAATGTCCTCCTAAAGCTTCATGTGCTCACAGGTAGTGCTTTTGGGAGGTGATTGGGTCACAGGAGAGGAGTGTGTGTGTGATACTTATCAATCCACTGATGAGTTTATAGCTAAATGTGATTTGAGAGGTGAAGTCTGGTAGGAAAAGTCTCCCTTGATGCTTCTCTGTGTTTCCTGCTGCTACACCGTGAGCTGTTTCTCATCTGCCGTACCCCTGTGCCATATTTTCCTGCTTTGGAGCCAGCAAACTATGGGCTGAAAACTCTACAAACTCTGAGCCAAAATAAAATCTTTCCTCTCTGAGATCATGGGTGTTAGATATTATGTCTCAGTGATGAGACAATAACTTAGACATCCCTCTATAAAAGTAACAGTGAAAAGGGTTAAAATGATCAGAATCAGCACATTGGGAATGAAAAATCATTCAAAGGCTTGTGGCAAGTCTAGGAGCATTTGTGCAAGAAAAACTTGCTGGATATCAGAAAAATAAAGCTGAGCTCAGTGACATTTTAACATAATCTAGTTCATTCCCACCTTTCCAACTCAGTGGTAACCTCGGAAATAACATCCTGGATTCTTGATATATTCTCCAGATTTTTCTTTTTTACAAGTCTGGTGGCTACCTGCAAGAACTCACTAAAAAACTTCTCATTTTTCAACTTCATTCAAACTCATCCAGTGTTGAGTCCCCCTCCCATTCCTGCCGGGGGCCTAGGACAAGTGTTTAACCGCATACCTAACTACCTGCGGCACTGGATAACATTTGGGGTGAACGATAGACTAACCATATATTTAAAATGAACAATTTTAGAATATATCCCTGTAGACCTTTAAAGGTTCTGTTGTGCTTGTGAGGACTTAAAAAGCCCAGGGTTATGTCCATGCTCAAAGAAGATTACAGAAGACCCTAAAATCTCATCTCTAGCTGACCTCAGAGCTGTACACAGACAGAAAGTGAAAGAGTTGTAAACTGGCTAAATGTTAAAAGCCTGCCCCAGCACACACACAGAACCCCTGGGCAAGACTGAAAGACTGGCTGATAGTGTTTAAGGAAATCTCTAATCAATCAGCTGACTACTAAGCTAATGGAGCAGAGAATTCAGTGGCCACACACAACAAAGAATACAGACTTTGCTGAATTAATTCAGAGCAGTCACTAAATAATTGAGAAACCCCAGCAACAATAGTAAACTTTGGGGCAGAAGGAGAATCTGATGGCAGTTTCCACATGTTGTGATTTACAGTGACTGCTTTTCAGCCAAAAATTACGATACATGCAAAGGAATGAGGAAATATGGCCCATAAATAGAAGAAATGCAATCAGTAGAAACTGTCCCCAAGGAATCCCAGACATTGGACTTACTAGACAAAATCAACAACTTACAATATGCTCAAAGAGCTGAAGGAAACCACAAGACTGATGCCCCATTAAATAGAGAACACCAATAAATACATTAAAAGCAACCAAATAGAAAGATTGGAAAATATAATGAATAAAATGAAAAATTCACTAGAGGACTTCAACAGTGTACATGGGTGAATTAGAGAAACTGAAGTTAATTGTGATTATCTGTTTTAAAGAAACAAAAAATTAAAAATGAACAGAGCTTCCAAGACCTGTGGTATGTCATCAAACATACCAACATGTGAATCATGGGAGTTCCAGAAAAGGTGGAAGAAAAAGTGTCAGCCAGAACAGATGAAGAAATAATTGCCAGGCCAGGCGTGGTGATACACACCTGCAAGCCCAGCACTTGGGAGGCTGAGGTACATAGTGAGTTCAAGGCCAGCCTGAGCAACACAGCAAGACCCTGTCTCCAAAAACCAAAACCAAACCAAAACAAAAAAGGTCAAAAACTGTCCACATTAGATGAAGAATTAATTTATATATCCAAGTTTAGTATCTTCCCAGCAGAGTAAACTCAAGGATATGCATAGATTATAATCAAACCATTAAGGCCAAAGACAAAAAGAATCTGGTAAGCATAAAAAGAGAAACAATCCATCTTATACAAGGAAACCGCAACAAGATAAACGGATTTATCTTGAGAAACTGTGCAGAGGAAAAGGCAATACAGTGATGTATTCAAAGATCCAGGAAAAAAAGCTTTCACCAAGAACTCTGTTTCTCCCAAAACTATCCTTCAGAACTGAAGAAGAATGAAGACATTCAAAGATAAACAAAGACTAAAGGTTCACCACTTGCATACTCATCCTACAAAAATACTAAAGAAAGCTCTTCAGATTCAAATTAAGAATACTAGATAATGTTCTTTCAAACAAAGAGAAGAAATGAAGAGCACCAGTAAAAGGAAAAGATAGGTAAATATAAAAGTAAAGGTGTATTTTCCCATATAACTCCTTTTCCTATTTAATTTAAAAGACAGATCCATAAGATAACAATTATAAATCTATAACAAAAAGTGCACAAAATGTAATTTGTGAAAATACCAAAAAGGAGGCATGGTTATCAAGGATCAAAGAAAGTTAATTTGGTAAATACTGAAATTAAGTTAGGATAATCTGAGCTACACAGTTATAAATTAAGATGCTAATTGTAATACTCAAGGCAACAACTAAGAAAATAAAAGAAAAACAGTAAAGGATATTTCAAGAGCATGTAAATGATGCACTAGAAAATCACTATTTAACACAAAAGAAGAGGATAGAAGGTGAATAAAAGAATAAAACAACATAAGATCTATAGAAAAAAACTCAAGATGGCAGTAATAAATTCTTAACCACAATTACATCAAATATAATTTATTAAATTCCCTAATTTAAAAAGTGGATATTAGTAGAATAGATTTAAAATGGTCCATCTATATGCTGTTTGTAAGAGACTAATTTTAGAATCAAAGTCACAAACAGGCTGAAAGTAAAAAGATGGGAAAAGGTTTATCATGCAGTGAATAACCAAAGAAGAGCAGGCATGGCTATATTAATCTCAGACAAAATAGTCTTCATTACCAAAACTCTTACTGGAGACAAAGAAAGACATTTTATAATGATAAAAATATCAATCTATCAAGAAGAAATAACATAAATATATGTGAACCTAACAAAAAGTCCCAAAATACATGAAACAAAAATGGACAGAGTTGAAGGAAGAAAGAAGTAATTCAATAATAGCTGTTGGAGACTTCAATATCCTACTTTTGGTAATTGATAGGATAACTAGATGGTAGATTATTGAGGAGGTAGAAGATGTGAACAATGCCATTAACAAACTAAAGCTATAAGCTATCCACAGAACATGCCATTCCACAACAGCAGAATACATATTCCTAAGTGCATAGTAATATTCTCCAGAAAAGACCATATGCTAAACAAGCTTCAATAAATTTCAAAAATTTGAAATCATATATGTATGTTTTCTGACAACAATGGAATTAAATTAGAAACCGATAACAAAAGGAAACCTTGGAAATTCAAAAATAGATGCAAGTTTAAAAATAGCCATGTTTTAAAAAATCACAGGGGAAATTATAAAATACCTTTATAGGAACGAAAATAAAAATATTCCAAAACTCATGGAATGGTGTGAAAGTTGTCCTCAGATAACTATTTAAGTAACACTAAAGATCCCCACCCTACCCCCTGCCAAGCAACCGGCTGGTTTGGAGGACAGGCTGAGTTGATAGCAACTGAGGTACAAAAAAACAACTAAATGCTTGTATTGTTGGGTTGATTTTGCAGGCCTGGAGCCAGCAGTCTGGGCATCTACTGGGAAGGTGACTGTATGCAGTACAGTAAACATGGTGGATTTCCTTCTATCTGTCTTTGAAGTCCAGTATTATTCTCACTGTTTTGTTTTGTACCAATTAATTGTTTTTGCTTTATTCAATGTTCTGTTTTGATTGGTTTTGCTCTGTTTTGTTTCGGTTTCATTTTGCTATACCTGATGGAATGGACAACTAACGTGAAGTTAACAGGGTATACCATGGCAGCTATTGTTTTCCTAGTAACCTGCTTTGAAGTTCTGTACCCATTCTGCTGCTTTGTTTTGATTGGCTTTGTTCTGTTTTGTTTTGTTGGATTTTATTATCTTTAAAATAAAATTTAAAAAAGAAACACTAAAGATCTTAAATCAATAATCTGATTTTTACCAGAAATTAGACAAAGACTAAACCAAACACAAATCAAGGAAAAAACTAGTAAGCATGAGAACAAAGATAAAGCGAGATAGACTGGAACATAAAGAATTGAGAAAACTAAAACTTGCCTTTTTGAAAAGATCAAGAAATGATAAACCACTAACTAGACTGATCAAGAAAAGAAAAAGACTCAAGTTTCTTAGTTCAGAAAAGTGAGGACAATTTTATAGACCTTAAAAATAAAAAGATTACAGGAGAGTATCATGAACAATAGTGTACTAGCAAACCAGCTACTTTAGCTGCACTGGAAAATTCCTGGGTAGATACAAAGTGATAAAACTGACTTGAGAATGAGTAGAAAAGCTGAAAAGACTGAGATTGAACCAGTAAAGCTACACATTTCCTGAGAAGAAAACCCCAGAACCAGATGTCTTCACTGGTGAATTCTAGCAATTATTAAAGAAAACACCAATCTTCCATAACATTTTCCAAAAATAGCTGAGAACATAAAAAGATCTGTAGCAAGACATTAAAAGAGTATACTCATAATAAAATAAGATATAAAGTAGGATGTATCCTAAGAATAAAATGTTAGTTCAACATATGAAAAAAGGCCGGGACATAGCTCAGCAGCCCAGCACCTGCCTGGCAAACTCAAAGCCCTGAGTTTGATTCCCAGTACAAAATAGAAAAAGAAGGAGAAAGAAAGGAAAGAAAGAAAGAAAGAACCCCACAAATCTACTAGATTAATAAAGTAGAAAAACAAATAATGTGAACATCTCTATCAATGCAGAAAAGGCATTTGATAAAATCCAACTCTACTTCATAATATTGCTATCTTTGAATAATTAGGAATAGAAGAAAACTTCCTCAAGTTGACAAGGAATGTCTATGATGGTTAATTTTCTATGTCAACTTGACTGGGCCATGCAGTACCCAAATATTTAGTCAAACATTATTCTGTGTTTTGTACTTGTCTCCGTGTGACTGTGGGAGTGTTTCTGGATGAGATTAACAGTTGAATTAATAGACTAGGGGAAGCAGGTTGCCTAATGTGGGTTAGCCCCATTCAATCATTTTTCTGTTTTGTGCTACTACCTTCATCCTTCATGTCCCAAGGACAGGGCCTCTTTGTGTCTGAATACTATCTTACCCACCTCACTGCATCAAATTGAGGACATGTGCCATGTGAAACTGCCCTCAGATTCACCCATCTAACATGCCTCACTCAGCCCTGGATGCAGTACTTCCCAACTGCTGTTGGGGAGATGAGTCTTCTCTATGAAGCTTTCAGCCTTCCAGGTACCACCTACTGGTGCTAAGCCTTGGATTTACCTATGAGAACTATTCAAGCCAGAAGGTGGAAGAAAGGTTTTGTGTAAAGCCTGAAGATAGGGGGGTGTAGATCAGTGCTTTACAATGAATCAGTATTCAAAGGGGGCATTTCTGTTATTGAAAAGGGTTTGGAAGAAGATCATCCCTGGAAGAAAGAATCACAGAGGGAATCACAGTGTGAAACAGGACTAGTAAACATCAGGGTGGTGGACAGGCCTAAGTAGCAGAAGCCGGGCTATTGAGGCATATGGGTTATGAGCCTTATGGGTCACAGCACAAGGTCTTTGCTCAGGGTTATAAACCCTGGACATTGGAGATGGAGGGAATGTGAAGTCCATGTGTCAAGATGGTAAATACCAGGCCCCAGAGATTGAATAGGAGGAGGATGCTCAGTAGCTTCAAAGAGGCTCAATTCCTAAGAGAAATAGCATGAGCTGTAGGAAATTTTCCAACATGTCACCTATATATATTATGTTACTAGACAAGGAATGTCTATGATGGCTAATTTTATATGTCAACTTGACTGGGCCATACAAAAAAAAATATATATATATATGAAATGTTAATATATAATATCTGATTATTATGGAAAATGCTTTTAGACCTCCATAATTCAGCTGCAGCAGGGGTGGGAAGTCCACTTGAAAAGATGTCAAGACCGTGTCTGTGTGCTAGGCCATTGTACAACTCAGTTAATTCTATTCTGTGAGAATGTTTTGAGGATTCTCTCATCCTCAGCATTATGCCATCACTTTCAGTTCAGCCAGAATGTCTCATAATTGTGAACCCTTCCATTAATTTCATTTGTTACATACACAAGTACATGGGTTTTAGTTTTTATTTTTTTTATTCATACATATATAAATCAGAAAAGTGTTGTGGTTAGACCATAGGTCCTGATTTTGGTTCTAAACAGACTAACACCTCAACTTCCTGTTGTGTAAAAGATATAGGGACTCTCCTGACTCAGTATAGGAATAAGTGTAAAATCCTGGACACTCTGGGCAGTGAGCACGAAGCTCACAGACATGAGCTGTGCCCTTTTCAAACCTACAAAAGTGAAAAACATCCCTCCCACTCCTAGACCATTGAGTAAATGCCCATTTGCTTTCAGAGTTCATTTAGTCTTGAGCTAAATGCTTATGTTGTCTAAACAGGCACCCTGAGCAGACACAGGCACAAAACATGTTGCCTTATGAATTTCTTGGGATATAATGGAAAGTGCACTAATAGGTCTATGTCACAAAACCTGGATCTTCATCCCGGGTCCCTCAGGTGGCAGTCAGTTAAGTTCCTTAACTCCTTGGACCCCACTTTCCTCTTCTGCCAAATGCCAGTTCTGGTATTTAAATCCCAGGCTTTGTGAAGATGCAGGAAGGCCTACTCAGAAAGGTGGTCAACAACAGACATTAAATGGCTGTTTGTGTTCCTTTGTACAAGAGAGAGATGACACAATCCCCCTCAGGACCAATCACAGATTCTTCACACTGCTCAGGGCCAGATGGAACACACAGGGCTCCTCTTACTCCTGGATTTACTTGGGTTCTGAGTCTTAAAATGTCACTGAAATACAATTTTGCAGCACAATGGAAATTTCATCTGAAAAGTATACAGTTTATTTCTTTTCCCTCTGCCATCTTACCCTTTCTCGGTAACCTCCTGAATAATGTATGAACTCTACAGCCTCGGCCACGCTATCCACAGAAAGGGCTATACATCTCTGCACAGAAACTGTCATGCCCTGGAACACAGACTGCCTTTTCTGGGTCTGGGTCTCTCACCTCCCAGCCTGACGTCAGCTCTGCCCTCCCTGGGACTCTGCATGGACTCAATGGGGACTCCTCGCTGAGTCCCCACCCAGGAGTTTTGAATGGCTATCATGTGGGGAGCAAGACAGAGGATGTTTCCATGGCACCAGCTGTCTCTGATGATGTGGCCTAAGAACCCTAGGGTCACCAAGCCAAGTGCTGAGCTGGCGGGAGTTCTGCAATCATAGTGGCCAGGCCTGCATGTGGCATAAAGAAGACCATTGTCTTGGCAGCATAAGAGATAATTAGAGGAATAAGGCTAGTAGCAGGACTGCTTATTATTACACGACCTCAGTTGATGTTGTGCCCGGTGAAATATAGGGAATTCACGGAATTCCTTTCTTTTTTTCCACAATAATTACACAACTCAAACTATGAAACCTTGTTACCAGTGGTATTTACAAATGGATGACTTACAAACCAAATCTTACATTAACATTTTTCCTCTGCATTGAAGAACCATCACCAAGATGACTATTCATTTCTCTTTCCAAGAACTTATATCTGTTCTGGCTCACACACTATAAATTAAAATATGGTGGGGACTGACTTACAAATTCAGTTGGAAATCCGTCTTAGTTTTTAACATGGGCCTGCAACTGCAGGTTCCATATGTCCACCTTGACGTGAGTTCCCTGACTCAACTGACAGTTCTTAGCCTTGTCTATAATCAGTACCTTCTTTCGCTACAAGTCCTTAGCACCCTCTCTAAAATCTCTATGCAAACTCTGAGCTATTACCCCAGCAGAGGACCTTCCGTCCACTTATGCAAGATAGTTGAAGTAAGCACCTCAAGTACTTCTCTTTCTGTTCCTCATTTTAAGACCTACTCTACCACATCTCCCATCTTCCATCTCTTCAGTTTCCGAAGACCAGACTTGGGTTCAAAACTAACCCTTCCACTATTTTCCTGCTTGACTGTTGACCCCTCACCTCTTGGTCCTCCACCCAGCCACTGTCTTCTCTGTATCTTCAAGCTGTTCCTGCCTGCTGGCTCTTTCCCATCCTCATGTAAACATACTGAAATTTCTTCCCCAGCAAAACGGACACAAGACTGCATCAACAAGCTCCTTTCCTAGCTTTCTTCTCCCTGGGTGCCAAGTTTTGAGAAATAAGTCCATGCTACTTCTCCCCACTTTATCCCCTCCCATCTCCTCTCCACATCCAAGCCTCTGCCTGGTACTATACTGTGGCTATTTTGGAAAAAGTTGTCAGGTTTCTGAAAGGCGGAAGCAAGGAGCATGATAGTTGTAAACTCACTATAGCTTTTCTTTAGTGTAATCTCTGTCTTAAAATTTTCCTTTTCATTGTTTCCAAGACAATTCTCCTGCTTCTAATTGTTCTTCTTTTTCTCTATTATCGTCAGTAGAATCTCTCTGTCTCTCTCTCTCTCTCTGTCTCTCACTCTCTCTGTGTGTCTCTCTCTCAGTGTTACCACTATGTTACCATACCTACTCCTCCTTCTATGTTCTCAATCATATAATATGCCCACCATATTAGATTCCAAGCCATAAATCCCTTAACAAAATGTTAGCAGGTGAAATTCAGCAATCCATGAAAATAATTATACACCATGATCAGGTGGCATTTATTCCAGGCATATAAAGAAAGGTGGATCAATATTCAAAATCAACTAATGTTCTGTCATATTAACAGGCTAAAGATGAAACTCACATGATCATATAAGTCATTTCAGAAAACACGTTTGACAACACTCAGCCATTCATGATAAAAACTCTCAGAAAAAAAAACAATAAAAAAGAATATCTTCAGTGTCATAAAGACATCTATCTATAAAAAACTCATAACTAATATTGTATTTACAGTAGAAATACAAAATGTTTCCTTTTAATAGTAAGATCAAGGGAAAGATCTGCCTTACTCTAGTCACAAGTGGTAAGTTTCAATCAATACTAGCACAGCATGGGAGGAGAAGAGGAATAAAAGGCACAAGATTGGGAAGGAGAAAATAAAAATGTCCCTATTTACCAATGACATGATTGTCTACATATAAAATCCAGTGGAATATACATACCCAAAACAAAACAAAATAAAAACCAAAAAAACCAGAACTGGTAAATAAGTCCAGCAAGGTAACAAAATACAAGAGAAATATACAAAAATTATATTTATGTATTCTAGCCATGAATACATGGCTACTGAAGTTAAAAAATACAGCACAATTTATAATTGCTAAAAAGAGAAATAGATATGTCTACATTAATGAAAGGAATCAAAGAATATGTAAATAGGAGAGATATAATGTTTTTTATGGATTGGAAGATTCAAGATAATAAAGATGTCAGTTCTTCCAAAAAAAAATTTCTTTTTGGTCTTTTTGAGATAGGGTTTCTCTGTGTAGTTCAGGCTGGACTTGACTCACTTTGCAGCCCAGGTTGGTCTTAAATTCACAGAGATACTCCCACCTCAGCCTCCCAAGTGCTGGGATTACAGACATGAATAACCACATCTGACCAGTTCTTCCCAAATTAATGTGCAGTTTTAGCATGATTCCTATTGAAACTGCAACAAAAATTTTAAAGATACAAACAAGACTATTCTAAAATTGATATTGGGCAGACAAAAGAACTAGAATAGCTCAAGCAATTGTTGAAAAAAAAAGAGTAAAATAAGCAATTGTTGAAAAAAAAGAGTAAAGTAAGAATAATCCATTTACCCAAAATTTATTAAAAGCCATGTCTGTAATCCCAGCACTAAGGAGGTTGAGGCAGAAGAATCTCTGTGAGTTCAAGGCCAGTCTGGGTTACAAAATGAGTTCAAGTCCATCCTGAACTGCATTATGAAACCTTGTCTCAAAGAGATAAAATAAATAAATACATAAAAAAGATTTGTTATATAACCACAGTATTCAATACAGTGTGATATGAACAAAAACACAGACATATACATTCATGCAACACTGAAAGAGCTGCATTTGATTATAGCCAATTTATTACTGCCTAAGTTTCACATCTTACACAAAAATTAACAGTGGATCATGGACATAAAGGTAAACTGTAAAAGTAGAAAACTTTTAGAAAAAAAGGTGCAGGATAAAAATATTCCCCATCTAAGGCTAGGCAAACAGTTCTTAGATTTGACCCCAAAAGTATGACCCATAAAACAAAAACCTTGATAAACTAGAATTTATCAAATTTTTAAAAATATTCATTTGGTCAAATACCTGGTTAAGTGAGTGAAAAGACAAGAGTCAAGTAGGCAAAAGCACCAACCTACATATGTGAGAAAGGACTAGTATTTAGAATATATAAAGAACTGTCAAAATTCAACAGTATAAAAGCAAACAATCCATATAGAAAATAGGCAAATAAGCACGTGTACAGATGGCAAATAAGTACATGAAAAAATGTTTAACATTATTAGTTATCAAGAAAACACAAATTAAAACCACAATGAGTTCATTGTTTGATTGATTATTTTCTTCATGCCTATATCTTGTAATCTGAAAATAACTTTGAAGATAACGGTATGCAATATATTAAACAGTGTTAACCTCTTATTATTTTGTTTTGAAAATCTGTGTCATTGTTTTCCTTCTTTTTTGTTTTAAAATAAAAATAAATTTTAAAAACCACTATGAAATATTATTACACACCTACCAGAATGGCTAAGAAAGAAGTGGTTATATCACCAAGTACTGACAAGGATGCAGAGAAACTGGATCACTCATGTTTCATTAATGGGAATGAGAAATGTACAGGCACTCAGAAAAAAATGCTTGGTATTTTCTTTAAAAAAATCAAGCATGCAACTACTGTGTGATCCAGCAATTGCACTCCTGAGTATTCATCCCAAAGAAATGATGTAAGTTCACATGAAAACTGGTGCATAAATACTTATGGTAACTCTACTCATAATGGCCCCAAACTGGAAACAACCCAAGTATTTTCCAAAGGGAAAGGGCTGAATATAATTCAGTATTCCCTTTCCATGGAATACTATCCAGCAATAAAGAAGAATTGTTAATACAAGTGCACACACCAACTTAGATGAACCAAGAGAATTTTGCTAAGTGAAAAATGACAATCCTCAAAGCTTACCTCCTACTGTAAATGATTGTACTTACAGGGACTAGGTGCTGCCAGGGATAAGACGGGTGGTAGGCAGGAAAGTTATGTGTGGCAATGTGAGGGATCTTGGTCGCGATGCTAATGTTCTGTATTTTGACTCTATCAATGGCAATACTATGGTGATGAAATTGCTGCCAATTTCAAAATGTTGTCATTGGGGAAACTAGAGAAACATACAGAAGATAAACCTTTATTGTTTCTTACAACTACATGTGAATTTATATTTATCTCAAAGTAAAAAGTTTAATTAAAAAATAACTGCACAAAAATTGTTCCACTGGTCCTTCTAAGGGATGAACCCCAAGGAAGATGGTTTTGTGTTGACCAGAGAAGGAGATGTGATGAAATGGTAAAGGACTGTAATAACCCAGTCTGAGGTGGAGAGAGAGAGAGAGAGAGAGAGAGAGAGAGAGAGAGAGGAAAGAAAGAAAGAAAGAAAGAAAGAAGAAAGAAAAAAGAAAGAAAGAGAAAGAAAGAAAGAAAGAAAGAAAGAAAGAAAGAAAGAAAGAAAGAAAGAAAGAAAGAAAGGCAGAGACAGGAAAGATGGGAACATAGGAGAGTTTGGTTTCAAGCACTCACATGAGAAATGGATGTGACATCAAAGTCTGGACATAGAGTTGTTTAGAGGACATTTTAGAAAATGCTTCCTGTGAGCTATGTAACATGACCCTCTCTTGTGAGCCCACAATGAAAGTTCAGTAAAGGTTTACATTTTTTACCAATATTTTTTAATTTTAAAGTGGGATTGTGTTTATTTGAATGTGATACCATGGCAATGGTCTGCAAGGCAGCCTGAAAACTTTGGATCATATTTGGTGAGTCTGGGTCTTCATCTGAGCTATTATTCAGGTATGTTACTATCTTAGAACTGTGACAAGAAAGAGACTTCATGACCATCTCATTGTTATATTCATGGTGCAAGACAACAGAGGTTAACCAACAAGAGTTGTGAGATCAGGGGCTGGGGGTTTAGCTCAGTGGCATAAGCGCCTGCCTTTCAAGCGCACTGTCATGAGTTCGATCCCCAGTACCAATTTAAAAAAAAAAAAAAAGAGTTGTGAGATCATTAGAAAGTCATCCTCAAAAAGTGGGAAATGATGGAATCTTTACAAAACCAAAATTAGTACCGTAGAACAGGAAGCTTTAGGGCCCAAATGTGTCAAATGGAGAGCCATTTTTATGTGACTTTATGAAAGCTATACTGAGAGAAATTAGGGAGATCTGCCAGTGATATATGCTGGAATCAGTATTTCTACAGCATGAAACTGTATATGTTAGCAAGCTTTGCAGATATTGGATATTTTATGGGTGAAGAGGTCAGTGTCAGACATGCCTAGACATGTCCTGAATTCCTGTTTGACCACTGGAGAGCAGGGTGTCATGAAGGGACCAGCTATCAAGCAGACACCTGTGACCACGCAAGTCCAGTCTGTGGTCAGACACCTCTCCAAGTGCTACAGGGGTGGCAGATTCTGAAGCTGGAAGTACAGAAGGTAAAGAGAATGTGCATGGCCCAGCCCTAGTAATTACTGTGGGCACAAAGCCACAAAGACAGCTCAATGGCAGAATGCCTGCCAGCCCAAGAGAGGCCCTACAGCTGAGTGGTGATTTGTGGAATTCAGAGTTCACCACTGCACAGAAAGGGGAAGGCAAGTTGGGAACAGCACATGTGGTCAGGACCTGAGGACTTCTGCCCCAGTTCATTCAAGGGCACTGCTGAGTGCAGTTCCAAAAGGCAGAAAAGCTGGCTCCCAAATGAGCAAGTAATAGTCAAGTGCATGAACAAACTCAGATCTTCCCAGAAGATCTGCAGTTGGGGAATCTAATTCAGAAGGAAGGAAAGAAAATAGAATCCTTGATTACCCCCCAGAAAACCCAATGAAGCTAACAGTGGGGTTGGGACCGGAAGGAGGATGCAGATCTGGGCCCCATCAATGATGATGCAGGTGTGACTCAGCCTGCTGAGGTCAGGTCCTGGCAAGACAGGTTCCGGCAGGTGGAGCTGATGGAAGCAGGGAAATTGCTTTACATAAGAAAATGTAGGAAAAAGAAAGATTTAAGGGGCAGCAGAAGAGAGTTTGGATTTGAGTAGCTGCTAGAGGCAAAAGAAAGTCTAACAGAAATTTTTAGAAATTATTACCTTGGTTGGGGGTTGTAGCTTAATAGTGGAGTACTTGCCTACCAGGTAAAAGGCTCTCGGTTTAATCACACACACACACACACACACTCTCTCTCTCTCTCTCTCTCTCTCTCTCTCCACAATTAAAAAACCATGAAAAGAAAGCATTATCTTTTTCTATGCTTTGCATCCTTGACTAACAATTGCCAGTGGTTCTGAGAAGGCTAGCTCATTGGAGACCTAGATATACTGTTTTGTTTCTTCCTTTCTTTCAGTAACCTGTCTCCAGCTCTACTTGTCAAACTTCCCTTTCCTACTGCTTTGCAGCTCTCCTATTGGCAGCTTCTTAAGATTCCAGAACTTTTTACCCACTTTAATTATTGAAATAGTATCTCTCCCATACTGACTATTCCAGGGCAGGCCCTGGGAACTTGGAGTAGAGGACAGCTCTCAACCCTACCCTCTCTGCATTTAGAGCCCTAGCTTTAAGAAGATAGGGAATGAGTCCCTCTTGTGATCACATTTTTGGGTGTAGCTACTTCTCTGGTCAGCACCTATGGGACCCTGGTAACCTCTGAAAGTTAAACATTCAAATACTGTCTTCTCTTGGGCCAACAAAGACTCCACCATGCAAACCCCTTGACTTAGGTGGTCCTCCCCTCACCAACCACCCCAGGGACCCTTTACCCAAAAGACCACTCAAAAGGAAGAACAGGAAATGGGCTCAATTTCTATCTTTTACAGTGAGGGGCTCTGTGCCATGAACACTTCAGTTTGGGGTACTCCGGCATCTGACCCTTTCCTGGTTTCAAGAAATGAGTCATCATGGGGATCTTGGCTGGATATGAGCTAGTCTTTTATGACCAAAGTTTAAAAAGTCACATGCTTGTTCCCAAGACCCTTACAATCAAGCCCAAGTCTTCATGCAGAGAGCAGCAAGCCCTGCCAAAGGTCTGTACCCAAAGGAAGGGGAGGAGAAAGCAGAGCCTGTACCGGGGCTGTAGACATGGTTGGGACAGGACACCACACAGACTGATCTCGGATCCAACTTCCTGACTCCTGCCTACTTCCCAGTCTTGGTTTTCCAGGCCTCCTACCAAGTCTATGACCAAAGGAAAATCTTTTCTACTCAAGGTAGCAAAGGGCTTCCCCTATTTGCCAAAAAGAGGTGTAACTAGTATATCTAATATATATGTACTGACATATATAAATTATGCTTGACTTTGAAATAAACGTGCATATACATACAAAGATAAAGACATATTTAATCTAAATGTATAAATAGTTTAAATATACTTATTTATATATTTTATCTAAGATTAAAGATAGTAGAATAAAATGGAATGTAAAACTAGCAAATTACTAAGGAAAAAAATAAAAATTGGTCAATTAAAAGGAATAAATTCAACACAGAATGGTAGTTTTTTGGATTGACCCTATTACCTTGCATTCCTTCCTTCTTCTGTTTGGGGGAATTGTAAAACTAAAAATTATTTTTGTTTTATAGGCCTTCAAAATGAGGTGCTAGGTGCAGATATAGTTGGACCAATAAAGTGCCCTCTAAGAACGTTTGGCAAGTTGAGATGAAATGGGGTCCCCTTCCTGATGCTGTGATGGGAACCACGTTTCTCCAGATATGACCTGTGTTCCAGTGTCTGGTCACATTTCAAGGAGTAAGAGACAGTAATATGGTGGTGGCAGCAATGGCTTCCTAACTTCTGGACAGCAGCCGTAGTGTTATGAACTCAGATCCAATGCCCCAAACCCTTTGCTCCCTTAGTGTTTCTCATGGTATTAATTCCCAGGTATTAAGTACCTCTCCACTTGAGTCCTGCTAGGTGATTTGTGTTTCCTCCATGAAAATCTGAGTCATATATGTTGCTTTTAAAAGACAGGCCTATAATTAAGGGATCCATAAAACTCTTCTTTAAAAGGATACCCAAAATATAGTACATAAATAAAAACAAAACAAAGCAGAAACATTTGTAGGAATGGTAGCATTAACATCAAAGAAAAATTCAAGAAAAAGTAATATACAAATTATATCAATATAAGATGCAAATAACAAAATAGACTCATAAATGTTTATGTTCTGCATAAAATAACTATTAGAAATAAAGAAAACTAGAATCTTAATGGTAACATATACCATTTAGTTTATAGACTTTGATGAATCCAACAGACTCAAAGGAACTAATAAGTCTTTTAAAATATAGTCTACAGACAGATTCATATTCTTTTAAGATGTCTAGGTCACTTATAAACTAACATAGTAAGGCTGTAAAAGAAATGTCAATAAACATTTAGATGTGAATTATCTTTGACCACCTAACATCCTAAAGAATTAGTGAGAAAAATATTAAATAGTAGAATCTGAATGCCAGGAAATTAAGCAATAGTCCTCTAAATAACTCTTGGGTAAGATAGGAAATAAAACATGTAATTAAATACTGTTTTGGAAATAATGATAATAATAATAACACCAGATTTCAAAACTTCTAGTGGGTGACAAAGTTATACTCAGAAAAACATAATATTCTGGGATGCTGTTACTTTTTAAAGAAAGAAGGAAAGTAAATTAATTAAATATTAATATCAAAAACAAAAGCCTTTAAATGTGAAATAAATGTAAAGTAAAGCTGTTAAAAGATATTAATATAATAAAAGCAGTTGATTAGTTGAAAAACCAGAAGAGTATTATTAATAATCCAATCCAAGCTGAATTTTATGAAAACAAAACTAAATACAGTAAATTATACAATGCATTTAAATTCTACCATAAAAGAGAAAGAAGGCTACACTAATATATTTGAGGGTCTTGATGAAGTGGGATGATTTTCAAAGGAACATGTAAGTCTCCAAAATGAACTCAATGGGAAGTAGAAAATCTGACTACTTAATCCTTAACTACATTTAAACATTGCAAAAGAAAACCCCTAGTCTCAGAGCTTGAATGATTTTTGATGCCTCTTGAACAACAATTGAATCTTCAGCTCTTGTTTCACCCACAACCATAGCTACCAGTTCTACTCTAGCTTTGAAGACTATCCAGGAGGTGTGATCTGACCACACCCTGCTTTATCTAACCACAGGTCTTCTCTGACACACCCTTGGAGGGGACATCAGTGGGCCCCTGCTTCCTCAACCCAAATAAGAAATAGGTATCTGAAGATGCATATTGCAATGCCTTTCCAATGGTCTATGGGGTTAGGGAGCATCCTGTACCTACTGGTCAGCTTGACAACACATTCTTGTTTTGATTCTCCTGCTTTCCCTGTTTGCTTCCCTATCCTTCCCTTGTTCCTGTCTCAACCCCTATATCTCTACTGCCAAATGAATAATAACACACAAATCCGAGTCTCAGGTTCTGCTTTTAGGGGAACCCACGCTAAAATAGTTGGCACCAAGTTCAGTCCTAGGAAGTGTGTGCTCAAGGTAAGACTTTCAGAATCAAATGGCCACTGGGACTCCACAGTGGAGGAAAATAGGGTGAAAGGAAATCCTAACATGCATCGACTTCATGATTCCTAAGGTTCTTGCTTATGGTTAACTGAGATGAGGAATAGGCAGAGCCCAACGTGCTGGGTAGGTAATGAGGTTGAGCATGGACAGCTGAAGACAATAGTAATTATAAGGACTATAGAGTGGTCTGGCTTTTGTTAAATGTATGGAAATAAAATGATGGGATCAGGACAGCCAACTCTCAACATACAAAGCACATTGTGTGAGCCAGGTGGCTCCTATAGAAGTGTTTAATGAGAATTCTCATTTCCAGCAGCTAAAAGGTAGATCCATATCAACAAACAGGCTCATGATCTCACTGAAATGCTAGCAAAACAGAACAGACATGTACTCACAAGAGGTCTCACAAGAATGGAGAGTGATACAAAAAATGAATCTGTGGGAACTAAGATGGGGACATTTGAATATATGAATCTCATAATCCAGAACCTCCAGATCTCTCTGATTATCTCTACCAGGAGAAATAGCCCCTCCCATTTATCAGGGAGAGCATCTCCCCTTGCGTGGAGATCCTGCAAAGACTGCACTTGAGACAAGTACCTTGTATATTTATCCACACCCCTCAGAGTTGTCTATGGTGTGACAACAAAGATCACACAGCAGCCTGTGGCTGGAAGTATAGTTCTTGCCCCCAGGAAGAACTGCAGGATCTGATTAATAGATACTGACAGGAGTCAGAGATATCTGAGAATGGATTTTGAAAATGTTAGATCAGGGAGAGGAAAATATAACAAAGGGCAGGGAAAATACATTAACAAGAGACATTCACCAGCGACCTGTTGCCAGTGAGACATACTGTTGTAAAATGATACATTTCGAACAGTTCACTAGAGAGTTATTTGAACTCTTTAAGAAAAAATAAGATCACTTTTAAAAATTGCTCTAGAGGTTAAAAATATAAAATCCTCCATGATTTACAAAATCCCAATTTGTAAAACAAAGCTGACATACCCCGAAAGGCATCAATGATAGCAAAAATTATAAACCAATTTCTTTTATCCATACAAAGCAGATCTTTCTAAATAAAATATTAGAAGATCTTTCTTAACGGCATGTTTTTAAACAGCAGTGTACTCTAGATATGAGTTCACTCTAGAATGTAATGCTGGCTCAATAATTGAAGAGATATTACAATTTGTTATATAAGTATTTAGAAAAATGACAAAAAGACATGGAGCAGTCTTTTAGAAACCCATTTTATTAGTGTCTACTAGTTTATAAAGTAGAGTTTTGATGTGCTATATGGTATTTCACACATGCATATAACATATTTTGATCATATCTATCGGCCTATTAACTCTGCCTTATATTACATGGTCCCCACTCTGATTGTCTCCATTTTCCTGCAGATGATATAATCTTGTTATTATTTATGGCTGAATAATTCTGTGTATGTACCATATTCTCTTCATCTATTCATCTAGGGAACCTAGGCTGGTTCCATATTTTGGCTGTTGTGAATTATGCCACAATAAACATGGCTATGCAGGTAACAGTCTTTTAAAACAAAGAACTAAGTGAATAAGAAATAAAAAGAAACTTTTAAAATGTAATTAACATTATTTCTGAAATAAACTGAACTGGGGATATGGGTCAGTGGCACGACACCTGCCTGGCAAGCTCAAAGTCCTGAGTTTGATTCCCAGTACCAAAGTGGGAGAAAAATACATAATAGATTAAATCAACTGCCTACAGTATACTTAGCAGGGGAAAGTTACATGCATCCTAGTGATGTGTGGAGTAAAGATAAATCTTAGTTGTTTTTGCTTTATTATTGGCCTAAAATATCTATTCAAAGTTGTAATATGTATATCCCCCCAAAAAAAAGAAAGAAAAAAGAGAAATATATGTAGGAAAGAGATAAAATAGCAAATATGAATGTTTGCTAGGAAATAAGAGGGAAGAAACTTAAACTATTAGAACTGCAAGGTACATTACCAGGTCCAGTGGTGGCAGTTTTGGTAGTAGCCAATGGATTCAGAGACCTCACAGGACTTTAACTGGAAGACTGCATTCTTGGGTTCTGGGGGCTTGATTTATTCCCAGGAGTCCTACCTGGAAAGTTATCATCACCATTCTGATCCACCCCAGTCCTCTCTTGGTTTTGTTTTGTTTTGTTTTTGTACCAGGAATCAAACTCAGAACCTTGCACTTGCCAGGCAGGCACTTAAGCAGGTGAGCTGCATCACCAGCACCAATCCTCTCTTTGGACCACACCTAAACTATGAAATTCAGATATCTTTGACCTTGAGGATGAGTGTGTTGCTGTTCAGTGCTTCAACATCTTGATGATGGAGAGAATTCATCTGTCTGCATAAGCATCTCTTAACCAAGAATTCCATCCCTAACACACTGCTCGGGTCTCAGATGCCTTGAACACTTGAGTAACTTATTCTGAAGTTCAACATTATGTTCCCTTTCAAAGGAAAAATATATTTATCTTTTAGGGAATCTGCATCTGAAGATGACTTCTGTCCATTTTTCTACATGAAAACAAGCCATGAGGTTATGATGTCCCCAAGGGCTGCTGCAGGGCACAGAAAACTCCAGAGGGACAATTGCAATCAGAAGGTTCTGGAAGGAAGATCTGTCTCTGCATAATCCAACTGCACCAAACATGGTTTTCAGGTTGAGCTGTCATCTTTTGAAATAAATTACTTTTTATATTTTATGGATGAATACTTGAACTAATGACAGCTTAGTTTACTGTGATGTTCTAAAACATATTATTTTAAAAGAGAAAAGTTTACTATGTGTTATGGTTTAGGTCCAGAATGACCCACAAAACTCTCATGCACTCAGAGATTGGGCTTTTTGGAAGGTGATTGGGTCATTGAGACACCATAGATGACTTGTTAAGAGAGGATTCTGACCCAAAGAGGTGGGTCATGCAGTGTGAACTGGAAGAATATCTCTCTCTTCCTAGCTCCCCTTTCCTCTTTTTGTTTCTTGGCTGCCATGACACCAGCAGCTTTCTTCCATATCAGTCCCTTCCACTAAGCTGTTTCTGCCCTGGAGTCAGCTGACCATGGACTGAAAGCATGAGCCAACATAAACGTCTCCTCCTTTAAGTTTTGGATATTGAGTATTTGCTCTCTTTGACTAGAAAAGTGATTAAGACATTATGTATCAACGATACCTACTTTCAAAAGTTTCCCAATATCTATAGCAACAAGAATAATCAAATATCTAGGGATAAAGCTTATATGAAATGATCAGCAATTTATCTGACCTGATATTACCTTACATAACAAAACTATACATACATATATTAATTAACATACAGTATTTATTAAGATTGTCTCGGAGCAACATAGGCTAAGGTTGACAGATTAATGAAAAAATTGAAAGTCCAGAGACAGATCAAAATGTACATAAGTACTGAGTACATGAAAAAGTAGTCTGTGGAATTAATTAAATCATGGATAAAGTTTTCAATAATTGGACATTTGAAAAAATGAAGTTCTTACTTTATGCAACAAATCAACCTCAACATGGGAGAACTTAAAGATGTGAATGTAAAAAGAGAAATTATGAAAAGGAAGATAAAGAAATACACATTTTAGGTGGAAAGTAATTTCTTAGAATCATACAAGAAGAATAGATTTTTAAACAATATATAAAAATTTATATATCAAAAAAATTTAAATAAAGTAAATTGTGGAAATAATTACAACTTGTAAGGAAAATAAAGATTTGGCATCCATATCATATATAAGGATGTTACAAATCAAAAGACAAAAAAGCAAGAGCTAACAAAAACAAACTAAGGGCAAGATCAAAGCTCACAAAAAAAGAAAGGTAATGCAAATGCTCAATAAATAGTCAATGAGTTCAACAATTACTAATAAAATTCAAAATTTAAAACTGAGATATCACTATATTTGTACACAATTGGCAAATGTATAAAAATGATGATAAAAGAAAAAATAAAAGGTAATATGGGGCAAGTGTGGCGACACATGCCTGTAATCCCAGCACTCAGGACATCAAAGCAGGAGAATTGCTGCAAGTTTAAGGCTAGCCTGGACCTGATGGCAAGACCCTGTCTCAAAAAAAATGAGAAAAAGGGAAAGAGAGAGAGACAGAGAGAGAGACAGAAAGAGAGAGAGAGAGAGAGAGAGAGAGAGAGAGAGAGAGAGAATATGGGGAAAGTGGTGCCTTAATGCCTTGATCATTTGAGCATTACAGACCAAAGTGTTTGACAAACTACTATGAAATAAATTTTCTAAAACTCTGAGTAATACTTAATGAACCTTTTTCAGAGTACTGTAATTTTCAATATATTAGATCTTTTATTTCCCTAATTAGATTGATTCTTAAGTATTTCTTTTACTTGGATGTTATTGTAAAGGGTGTGGTTTTCCTAATTTTTCTCTCAGTGAGTTTGTTGTTTGTATACAAGAATGCTATTGGTTTTTGAGTGTTGACTTTGTATCCAGCTATGCTACTGAAACTGGTTATTAAATCTAAAAGTCTTCTGGTAGAGTTTTTGGGATCTTCTATGTAGAATATTTTGTCACCTGCAAATAATGATAATTTAATTTCTTTCTTTCATATCTTTACTCCTTTTACTTCTCTCTCTTGTCTAATTCCTCTGGCTAGTGTTTCTAGAACTATATTGAATAAGACTGGTGATAATGGACAGTCTTGACTTGTTCCTGATTTTAGAGTGAAAGCTCTGTTTTTGTCCATTTAGTATGATGTTGTTTGTCATGGATGGCTTTTATCAGATTGAAACAAAGATCATCTATTCTTATTTTCTATAGGTTTTTTATCATGAACAAATGTTGGACTTCATCAAAAGCTTTTTCTGCATCTATTGAGATAATCATGTGATTTTTGTCTTTGGCTCTGTTGATATGATGTATTACATTTATTGATTTGTGTATGTTGAACTATCCCTGCATTTCTGGGATGAATCCTACTTGGTCAGGGTATATAATCTTTTTAATGATTTGCTGCATTCTATTTGCTAGTATCCTATAAACCTACTGGAAGAGAAAATAGGTAGAAATCTTGAAGACTTAGGTGTAGGTAGAGAGTTCATGAATAAAACCCAGACTGCATGGGAAATATTTCAAAGAATTAAAAACTGGGATCTCATCTTATTAAAAAGCTTTTGCACAGCAAAAGAAATAACTAACAGAGTGAAAAGATAACCCACAGAATGGGAAAAAATTTAGCCAATTTTGCCTCAGACAAAGGAATTCTATCTAGAACATATAAAAAATTGAAAAAAAGATCAGACCCTCCAATTCAAAGACTCAATCCAAAAACAGGCATCTGTGATGAATACACACTTCTCAGGTGAAGAATTACAAAGGGCAAATAAATATATGAAAAAATGTTCAGCATCACTGGTCATTTGAGAGATGCAACTTAAAGCCATACTGAGATTCCATCTCTCCTCAGAAAGAATGGTTATAATCAAGAAGTCAACCAATAACAAATGCTGGAGGAGCAGTGGAGAAAAAGGAACACTTCTCCACTGTTGGTAAGAATGTAGACTGTTACAACCACTGTGGAAATTGGTGTGGAGATTCCTCAAAAAACTAGGATTTGAGATCCCATTCAACCCAGCTATTCCCCTTCTGGATATCTTCCTAGAAAAATTAAAAACATCATACCACAGCAAAATGTGTGCACCCATGTTTGAGTACAATCATAATAGCTTATCTTGGAAACAACCCAAATATCCACCAACCAAGGAATGGATAAAAAAGATGTGATATTTTTATACAATGGAGTCCTATGCAGCCACAAAGAAGGATAAACTTGAGGGTTTTATAAGTAAATGGATGCAACTTGAGACCATACTCTTAAATCAAATAAACTAGATTCACATGTGTAAACATCATAATGTCTCCCTTGTGTGAGAAATTGAAAGAGTAATTATAGTCTAAAATGTACAGTACATATTGTGAGATGGGAAGAAATTGTTCCAAAGGAAAAAGGAACTAAGATAGGTGAAAGGAGAAAGGATAGTAGGGAAAAGGAAAAAAATGCAAATCACTTATAGCATTAGTATCTCTAATATCAATTGGAGAAATTTTCATGCCCATATCTTGTACTCTGAGAAATTATTTTAAAGATAACAACATGTAATGTATTAACTATTGTTATTCTACTATTATTTTGTTATGAATTTTTGTTTTATCTTTTTTCCATAAAAAAATGACAGTGCATCCTCGTCTACTTCATTCATTGGATCTGGCATCATGTAAGTTCTGGATCTTCCCCAAAGACCAAATCACCATGAAAGATAATGTTTTAAATCAACTCAGTGCATCAAAACAGCCAGAACAGCACAATTAAAAAGGCAAAAGAGGATTTCCAGGACTGCTTCAGCAAATGATAAAAATTATGGGGGAAAAAAAAGAATTATGGGGAAAATGTACTTGAATCATGGGAGAGTATTTTGAGAGGCAACATGTTTTTTAACTTAATAATTTTAAATTGTAACATTCATGGTATGTTTTAATCACATCTCATATGTTTTTCATTATCATATATTAGATTTATATTTAACATATAACAATATGTTAACTCAAATAAAATAATTAAATATATTAATTTCATAAGACTAACATATAAATATCTACTGTATAATAAATGCAATCCTATGTTACAGTTAAAGATAATTTTTACAAGTATACTTTCTAACCTGGAGATGTTGGAATGTATTATTAAATTAGAAATCAGTTTACCAACATTTTTCTTTTTGTAAAACAATACACATTAATATGACTGGAAAAAGATTGCAAAGATATATACCAATGCAAATATACAAAAATATGATAAGATATGGTAATAGTGGCTATCATCGGTTTATGAGATTGCCATTTAATTTATATTATCTTTCATTGCTTTCTGCCTTTTCTTACAAGCAACATAACACTTTTGTAATATAAAAAAAATCCATAAATGCTAACACAAACTTCAAAACATTACTATAACATTGCACTCCATAAGTGGATAAAATGCTTCCTGTTGGGACTGTGAGCCACCCAGAACAAAAGTGGCAATAGGAAATAGAAAATGAAGTTATTCTTGCATTAATTACTATTATTATGTAGGCACAATTGTAGTCTGCTGGGTTCTGAGTTCCTGTTATTACTAAGTCTAAGTCCTCAGTAAGTCTGCCCCTCTGGCCTCTTTCATCAGCAAATCTTAGAGCTCCACACAAACATCCCCATCCAGGTACAACTTGTAATGTGGCAAAACCATTCCTGTCTTTGGGATGAACAAACTAAGCCTCAGAGGGCAAAGGGAATTTGCCACACCTCAGTAGCAAAGTCTTGACCCTCAGACCTGGAAATTACCACAGGAGACCATGTGTTACTCAGCTCAACACATAGCTTGGTCTCCAGTGCTTGGTAGACCACTGAGTTTGAACTCAGGATGAAAAGGGAGGTACTTCCCACAGAGCCTTCCATTGACATGTTAAACCTTTATGACAGTCAGAAGGCTGCTCCTCACAGCTAGGCAAAAATCTGCTTCACTGGAATTTCTAATCATTGGCTTTGGTCAGAAAACTCAGAATTTTTCGTGTTTCCCAATGCAGTTCTGAGTTCTGTGAGGGTCACTGGTAGGTGCCATCTACCAGAAGTGGAAGTAGTAACTCTGCATCTTTAATAGCTGTCTGTGATCTACATTTTAATTTCTTTTTAATTTAACAGATTTCTTGTGACAAAACTCACATACCACAATGATTTTTAGTAATTTTTAATGATATTTACTAAACTCGAAAAAGCATACAATCATCACCAGTCTAATTGTAGAACATTCCCATCACTCCAAAAGAAATCCCATGCCCCACTGCCATGACTGCCCTTTCCTAATCACCTCCTTGGTCTCTCTTTCCTTCAGGACCTACAGCTGGGGTGAATTTCTTCACTGTCTTTGAAGCTAGCATTGTCTCTACACCTTTTAAAATAAACCATTCAAAACATTCCTCCCTCTTCCATCAGGTCCACTTCTAAAAATATGCAGGCCAGCCCAGGTTTAGAGACTGTAGGAGGTTGAAGGCCAACAATTATCATGCCATCCTCTGCCTGGAGGCTACTGTCCTAGGCCAGTATACTTGGAAAACATCATTTGAAAAGGTGGCTGATGTGCTCCCAAATGTGCATTTGATGTAATTTAGCTCAGCCTACAAGGCATCTTCAATGTCTAGGGGATGACAGGACCTGGGATCCTTCTATGAACACTGCTGATAGATTGTTTTCAAAAATGAAGCCCTTTGGACTACAGATATAGCTCAAGGGTAGAACACTTGTCTAACATGCATAAGGTCTTGAATTTAATTCCAGCACCACGAAATGAATGCATGGAAGGATGGTAGATGAAGCCCTTGCTTCTTACCACATTGTAATCAGGGATGATTTGAGAATGATGTCAGTTTTAGATCACAGTGAATTGAGAGGGTGCTTGCTGTCTAAAGCAGAAGCACTGGGAGCCCAATATCAGTCTTCCAAAGTCCACGTCCAGGGTTTTCGGAGATGCAATGGAAACAGGGAGAATCCTGTAAAAATTCCACCATGGAGTGGATCCTGAAACTGAGAAGCATGCTGTGGCAATCTCCCTCCACCTTGCCCCACTCTCTAAAGGCAGGAGGCTGTGTCCTGTTTGCTGAATACCTAAACGGAAGTGAAAAGCTGTGGAGAGAATGACCACATTCTACATCCTGAAGAATTATTTTCACATATAATCGCTAGCATAAGTTGTAAAACTGTATCAATACATCTGTACAATGCTATATTGGGTGCATATTTCTAATTAGTTCAGTTGGCTCTCCCGATTTCTTTCATGTTAATGTCATCTACCTAATCTGCTAATCAGCTACTCATTTCACCCCATCCCTTCTAAGGGTTTTTAATTATACTTTTCTAATCTTCATGACACAGATAAGTTTGAAGCAATTGTGTCAAAACTGGTCCAAGATGTTCAAGGTCTTTTACAGCGCTAACTTGTTGAAAGAGTTTCTCCAAAACTATCAATACACAACTTGTTCCTCAAAAACTGTACCCTCTCATGACTCCAGAAACACGTCTATGTTTCTGGGAATGGAGTGGGGGCAGGCGGTGAGGAAACCCTACAGAAAGTAAAAATAAAGTCCAGGAATGGGTTTTTTAATGTCTTTGGCTTAGAGATCCATCAGTAGGGGCGGCTTCACCAGTCTCAAACCACCTTCCTTCTCATTTCTCGTCTTGGCTGTTTGATGACATTTTCCAAAAGACTTGAAAACTTGGAGATGCCATCTCAGAAAAACACAGCATAAAGGACACACACTCTACCTGAAGCTTATTTCCAAGCCAACCAAACCTGCAGGCTCAGCGCACTCCCCTTCCTGCACCCCTCAGAGGTGAAGCTTTGCCTAAGAGATGAAGAAACCTCCACACCTCATGTGCCTATATGTGAAAGCACTCATTCAGACTTTTCAAAAATTCTTAGAAAAATAGAAGTAAAGTCTATCTTTCCAGTCATTGCAGGATTTTTTTTCCTCCCAACTATTTGAACTTTTCGAAAGATCTTAGCCAATGGAGCTTCCCCTGTGGTGCCCTGACATGCATGTGCATGCACGCACCTGTACGTGCACACACACACACACACACACACCACACACCACACACACACACACACACACACACACACACAAGCCCATCACTCACTTTTCCTGCTGTGGCTTCTTCATCAAGTAAGTTTATAAGAATGAAATACAAAGGAGGGTCTGAGGGAGGTGAGGAGGTGAAGCTGGCAGCTGTGCTTGTCAGAAGACACATTTAGTGTGGGTGTGGCTTGTAAGATGGGTCACCTGGTGGAAAATCCGCTGCTGCCGAAGTTCAGTGTTTGCAAATGTGAGCAGAGAGGAAGGACAAGGAAAGGGAAAGGAGGAGAGGGAGAAGAGGTGTTGGGGGAAAGGAGCTATAAGAACCTTTTAGGCATCTGTGCAGCACCTTGGTACAATTAGTAGAGCTCCCACATCTGCTACCATCACTGTATGACTTATTCCCACTGAAAAAATGTTAGAGACAGAGAAAGAGAGAGACAGAGAGTGAGACAAAGAGAGAGAAATTGTTTTCAAGCAGTATGTGAGGATAAAAATCAACTTCATGCAGTTGAACTGAGGTGTTTTCTTTGAGAAGCAACAGGATGGGGAATACTTGGAGAGATTTCCCCTTGGGGTGCTCTGGGTTGGAGGGGTTCCCTGGGCTACACTGATATCCTACCAGTTTGCCAATAAGCATCAGCTTATGAACTGAAAAGCGATTTCATGAATTTAAAGTGTCAGTACCTTTCTTCTCTCTCTGTCTTAGTACCAGGTAGTTATATTGTTAATTTAGTTTTTTCTGCCACCTCCACATTGTCAATTTAATTAGAACTGATTTCATAGATTCTAATCCATCTTTTCTGCTGTGCTATGAAAGTGGGATCTTTCATTGTTGTCCAGTTGTCCTTTTTTATCCAGTCCTCAAGCCTTAACAATATTGTAGAGAGCTTATCAAAGTGCTATGTTTATTTGTTAATTAATTTATTTAAGGCATCATCTAGATTATGGAATAAAGGTGCCCTTTGTTGGTATGGTTTGAGTTTATGGATCACAAGGGCGACAGTATCTGCAACCATCACATTACCGTGGAGCTGAGATGTCACTGTACAACACTGTGTCTACTCATGTGATGGCAGAGGACATAGCTCTCCACTGCACAAAGATAGCCACAGCTTCAACTCACAGGGTTTGTAGAATCTTGCTATTAACTAACTGGAAAATACAACTAATAGATAACCTAGAGTGAAAGCAACTGCTTTGTTTGAAATAACTTTTTATTTTCCCTGAGAAATCCTGACTTTGGTAACATTTATAACTTCAAAGACCTTAGCAGTGACTCTTCCTACCAACCCAATTGATGTCCAGATGCATAGATAATATAAGAAGGCATGTAGTTAGTGAGTTCGAGTGTTTAATTTCAGATATTCAATTTTGAGCACTGTACAGAATATAGAGTGCACATTGGTAAGTATAAACATGCAGCTGTGTCTTGTTGTGAGGCCACATAGAGAAGGCTATGAATATCTCAGCTGAGTCACACAAATCTCATACAAATGTAGCAAATTGCCATCATTGGAGGAAATTGGAATGAAGGCTTCTTCATCTACTCCAATTGGCCATGCATGACAAATGATCATGTTTAAAACTTCAGAAGGCACCAAAAAACGACTGCCACCCAGAATGAAGTAATGTATCCAAAAGGAAATTCTAAGAGTATTCAGAAACTGTTTAGAACAAATTGACACTGTAACAGAGTAAAGTTCAGTTCATTCTTTAGTAAAAATAAAACACAAACAATAGACTGAACATACAAAGAATTTTGGTTGAAAGTGATGATATAGAGAAGAAATAGGACTAGCAACTGGATACATTGAGAAGAGTGCTGACTTCACTTATTTTTAATCAGATTGTTTTTTCTCTTGTTTTTTATTTTGCTAATGAATTTTTGAGCAAATTCAAGCTGGTCACAAAGAGTGCTGGGAGGAATGTGGAAAGTGGTTACATTTGTCAATTTCAGGTGACAGCATGATCTCCATGGGCACCAAATTGTCACTTGGGTCACTCTTAATTACAAACTACAGTTGTGTCCAGGAAACCCCAGTATTGCCCTTGGTACCCAAGCCAAGATTTACAAGCCAAAGACAGTAAGACTGAAACTAGAGACACCCACAGGCGTATTCATCATAACTACCAACTGCTGTTGGACCTCTGACCCTGATCTTGACCCTTATGGTTTTTTTCTTAAAAAGGAAAATATCTGAGTTAAGTATAGAAACAATTTTATAATTCAAAACTTTTTGGTCCGCTTCTTTGATGAGTGTACCAGTGTACCAGATTGTATAACATAAGCCTATAATGTTGATGGGTGACCTCCTAGAACACATTGGTCTTGAGGACTTCAGCTTCAATTGTATCTCTCCAAATTTAGCTCTTTTTTAAGATTTTTAATTTTATTTTACAGAGAATAAAACAGAAGAGGACAGAATAAAGCAGATTAGAACAGAACAATGCAAGCAACACAACACTTCACAAGACAACTGGGTATCAACAGTAGCTACCATAATGTCTCTTTCTTTGAAATAGTTGAGCGTACCTTCATACACAATAATATCAAACATAACAAAATAGAATAAAACCATTCAAGAGAATGAAAGTATTACAAGGCATTCTGAACCAAATAACAGAAAATGAGCAATGGCTACTATAATATCTCATTTCCATAAAAAATTTGCTTATATTATTACACATTAAAATCCAATAAGACACAATTATGATAGAACCAATGGTGATAGAAGAAGAAAAGCAAGGTAGGACTTCAAAGCAAGATGATGTTAAATCATCAATGGCTGCCATAATGTCTTGTTTTCTTCAAAGTAGCTGTTCATACCATCACACATAATAAGGTCAAACAAAACAAAATAAAACCATTCCAACCAATGAATGAAAACATTATAAGACTTCAAACAAATTTAGCTCTTGCTAATATTATACTTAGTTAAAAACTGTATGTAAATGCATTTCTGAATCACATTTTAATGCTCTACCAAGCAATTGAGGTTAACACCTGTGCTGTCCAAAGCACAGATAGAGGGTTATGATCTGTTATTTACAGCTATGTGATTGAAACTTACTTACTTAATCCTAAAGGCTTAGAATTATGGGGGTGATCATATTTCCTCTTCTTCTGGCTTTCAGCATGAGTAGGACAGAACTCCAGCTAATGAAATAGACTTTCTTGTTTCATGAAGGTTCAAAATTCATACTTCCAAAAAGCTGGGTGTGGTGGCGCACTCCTGTAATCCTAGCACTTGGGAGTCAGAAGCAGGAGAATTGTTTGCAAGTTTGAGACCAGCCTGGGCTACAAAGTGAGCCCAAGGCCAGCCTGAACTGCATAGCGAGACTCTGTCTCAAAAAGACACACACACAAAAAAAATTTCGTACTTCCAACCCACACGAGTATATTGAGCTGTCTTCTTGACATCTCTGCTTAGATATCTGTTCTTAAACTTAGCATGTCCCAGACTTACTCTCTTTCTTAAAACTGTCATTCAACTTTAGGACACAAACTCAAAAGTATAGTATATATTTTTCCATAACAGTAGATCACTCCAAAACTGAAGAGCATATTGGCTAATATTCTTCCTCCTCTACTGCTGCTATAGGGCTTTTTATTCTACCTGATACCACACCTAAGCTGCCATGAGGAATGTCACATGGGAAAGTAAGTGCTTACATACATTTCTTCTACAAGTCATATTTAGACATGGCTTATGCTATGAACCTATTCTAAACTTTTTCTAAATCATGTTCATTCTTCAGTTTTCATGGATCAATCCAAAATTAAGAACCTATTGATAAATATATTTGTGGTGTTGAATATTGTGATAAGCCTGATATGCTGGCTGGTTCACTTGGAGCTTGTCTCCAGACCCCTTCTCTCTTGCCACCTTCTGCTCTAGAGGCTGAAGCATGAATTTCAGGTTTTCCAGCTGCTTACAGCCAGAAATGGCCATGGGACACAATCTGGCCCCAGAGAAAAGGGAAGAAGTCTGCTGGTGTCACCCACCTCCCTTCTGTCCCTCATTTCCTGCCTTGGAATAAAAAGGATGCCTAGAGATATAGCAGATATTCTAGCTACCGATCACGAAATCAAAACAAAAATGTGTGAAGCTCAGTGTACCAAAAGTGCAAAAGGAACCTGGAACGCTAGTGGCATGGTGGGTGGCCACAGCACTTGGTCTGCCAAGCTCCTGCTGCTCAGTATGTGAGCAAATGAATACCCACTGACTACACAGCTACAATTACAACAGGGTTTTCCACTGCCAGCCACCGAAAGCATTTCTAAATTTACCCTCTTATTGACTGTACTCAGGGGGTGCTGCCCCAGCCATCTAATAATTTTTCCTGTGAAATTTTCTTTGCCTCTCCAACCTACACTCTTATTTTTTAAATACTGTGCTACATTATTTAGAACTTCCAGCCAAGTATCAGGAATAGGTCATAGAGTGTTCCTTGTCTTTTCCCTGATGTGAGTGAAATTACTTCTATTGTTCATCACTAAAAATAAGATTAAAAGTTTTATTTAAACATTCCATAATATTAATAAAGAGTCCCTCATTCCCAATTTACTAGGGGATCTATCAAAAATAAATACTGACTTTTACCAAATTGCATTTGATATCTATTAATATCAATTTCTTTGACCCAACAATGTGATAAATGAAGCTTTCGTGCATCATAATCATAATAGTCTTACATTACTACAACAATATCTTCTTGCTAAAGGAGTATTTCCCTTCAAATTACTGCTGATTTAAATTTGCTTGCATTTTGCTTGATTTTTTTTTAAAAAAATACATTCATAAGTGAGATCAATTTAGAGTATTTTTTTCCTTTTTTCTTTTGGGTAAAGTCACTGTCAGTTTTGATCTTAAGGTTATGCCAGCTCTGAGAAGTACATTAGAAATGTTCTATTTTTTCCATGTTATAAGACAGTTTAAATAATAATATAAGAATTTTGTGTAATAGGCTTATTTACTGTCTTTTATGGATAATATAAATGTGCATTACACTGTAGTTTTAGTGCAAATGGCTATATTTGCTTTTAAGTTGTAGAAAATTGGGTTTTTCATTGCTTAATCAATATACTTTATCTATAAAATCTGTAAGATATTAGATTGCAAGAGTGCATAATTTTGCCAGTTAAAGCTAATAAAAATATTTTATTTAATGGCTTTAACTTGGCAGCAGGGTTTTTAGCAATGGACTAAAAATCATTAAGCAAGAGATAGGTATATAGCTTATTTTTGCCTAATCCTTATATTTTTTCTAAGCAGAATAATATTATATACATATATACACATATATAAATCTTTATACTTTATGTAAAATGGAATCATATATGTATACCTACTTATGTGATTTGCTTGCTTCCTTTTTACATTTTTGTTGTTAGTACATGTTTGCAGTAAATAATGATTACATTTATCATGGGGAGTTGATACACATACATAATATATTTTAATTCTTCTTACATCCCTTTCTTGTTCCCCACCATCCTGCTTCCCTCCACCTCTTGGAGGACTTGTTCCTTTAACCCTGTATTATCCTTTTGATATTCATCCATATTTCCATGTATAGCTGCAATATATTTATGTGTTTGGGGTTTTAAATTTTTTTTTCACTATAGGTTTTTATTGCTATGAATATGCCCGAATTCATCTGACCTATTTTTAATGAAGATTTTGGTCATGTCTTGCTGTTTCACACTATAAATAATGCTGCTATAAACATTCATTACCTACAGAATATGTAACTAGAAACTGAATTTCTGTGTCATACAGTATCTACACATTCATCTCCACTGGGTAATCTAAATAGTGTTCCAGGGTAGTTGTACCTCTCAGATTGACCATCTGTGAGAATTCCTTATGTTTCACATTTGCTGAACCAAACAAACCCAAAGTTTTCCATAGCTGAGTGCAGTACAAGTGTCTGACTGTGAGGTTTCTGAACTGTAGTGAGACGTAAGGGAGCACTCTGTGCCACACAGTCATTCAGGGATCAAGGAACATGGATCATGGAGCATGCATCTTTTTCAGTTTACAGCTGGTCATCACACATCACACATCAACATCCAGCTGGCAGAATAAGGAGAAAAGATATACAGACTTTTCTACTGCAATGATCTGGAAAGTGTAATTCATTAATGAAATTACACATGTAAACTAGTACATGGCCTATTCTAAATATGGGAGATGCTGGGAAATATGATTCCTGGCTGGGAAGTTGCTTCCTGCCAACTCTGTACCATGTAAGGATGAGCAAGAGTTGTGGTGACCAGTTAGCCGATTCTGCCATAAATGAATTTTTGTTCAAAAATTTTCAATGAGAAGTAAAGGCTTCTCCTACTATTTCAGGGTTCGAATTCTTTTCTTCTATTCTGTCTGATTATTGCTAATTTCATTTCTTCTGGGTTTGATTCTTCAGTGAAATTATCTGAATGTTGGTCTCTTTTGTCAATGGCTATCATTTATCTTGCTATTTTTATGACTTGCCTTGACAGTTTTTCCTACCATTTCTTTTTTTGACATAAAATTCAGTTTATTTAGCCCCCATTCTTTTTTCTTTGAACAAGAAGTAGAATTACAATTTGGTTTCCATTGAGAACTTTCTCATGTTATCCTTATTTCTTTCTCTTCAAAATAGAACAATGGCAGATATAGTTTCTTCAGACAGTCTGTTTATATGCATGCTATTCTGACATACCTTCTTGGGTTTTTTTTCTGTGAGGGGAATACTATATGTCAGTAAAGAATGTGAAATTACTAATATTAAATAACTAGTTCAGTGTATTTTTATAGATAAGTTTTCCAAGGTAACTGCCATCCAGATCAAGACACAGAATGCTTTAGCATCTTTCAAATCTCCTTTGTTCACATTCATCCAAGCGGTAACATTTATTCTGACTTATATCCTCCTAAATAGGTTTTGTCTGCTCTTGAAATTATATAAATGGTGACATATAATATATATTCTTTTATGCCCAATTTCCACATTTCATCTGTTATCTTCATCTATGTTTTTGTGTGATATCAATTATTTGTTCTTTTTACTGTGATAGTATTCCACTCTAGGAATGCAGATAGTCTCTGACTTACAGTGGTTTGCCTTTACAGTGGTGGAAAAGCAATATACATTCAGTAGAAACTGCACTTCAGATTTTGAATTTGATATTTTACCTGGCTAATGAATGCAAGATAATACCTTCACACAATGCACCAGCAGAAGCTGAAGTTCAAAGTCAGCCATATGGTCATAAGATAAGCAATGGATACTTTACAGCATACACTATTGGTAGCATTATTTGGATTTTGTGTTTACAAAAACAAAAACATTTACAAAATGTTTGTATGTATACACAAGATAGTCAACACTTCTTACAGTATAAGCTTTGTTAGATAATTTAGTCCACCTGTGGACCAATACAAGTGTTATGAGCATGTTTAACATAGGCTAAGCTAACCCATGATATCCAGTAAGTTTATGATATTTTCAACTTACCATGGGTTTATCAAGATCTATTTCATTATAAGCCAAGGCCCCTCTATACATCAAATTCATTACTCATTCTTCTGTATATGAACATTTTAATTATTTCTTACTATGGGATATTATTAAGGTGTTGTGAACATTGTTGTATATGCCTTTTGGTGAACATATGCACTCTTTTCTTGTTTTTGGATATTTAGCACTCAAAGTTCTGAGTCAGGATAGGAATATGCTTATCTCTAATGGATACTGCCAGACAATTTTCTAAACTAGTTATACAGTTTATTCTACTATACACAGTGTATGAGAGTTCTAATTTATCCACATCACTGCCAACATATTATCTCATTAGTTTTAATTTTAATTATTTTGACAAGTGTATGATGGTATCTCATTGTGGCTTAAATTTTTTTCTATAGAGTAATGGTAGCAATAACTTTATATGTGCTTATGAGCTACTCACATATTCTCTTTCATAAAGTGACTAAAGGATTTCGTGCACCACTCTATTGGGCTGTCTATTGTAGTTTTTAAATTAGTTCTTCAACATTCTTTATACTCTGCATACAAGTCCTTTGCCAGACATGTTCTGTGGATATCTTCTCCCATTTTGTCACTCACCTTCTTATTCTCTGAGTTGTATCTTTTGATAAACAGAGGTTCTTAATTTTAAAAAAAACCCATATGTATCATTTTCAAAAATTTAAGGTTAATTCTTTTTGTGTCCTAATGAAGAAGTCTTTGTGTACTATGAGGTTCCTGTTCTGGTTCTCAAAAAATAGTGCTTAAAACAATAGTCGCTTATTTTACTTCAGGCTTCTGTGTATATGAATTCAGAAAGGTTTCAGCTCTGTGCTTCTTGGGTTTCTCATGAAAATGCAGTTGAATGATGACTAAAGCTGGAACATCAAGGAACCAGAGCAGCTAGGGACTGGTCAGGCATTCATACAATTTTCTTTTCATGTACTCTTAGGGCTTCTCTATGTAATGTCTCCACATCACTAGGTTGGGCTTCTTCAAACCATGATGAGTCTTTGTAGCATTGCTTGCATAGCAGCTAAATTTTTTTATTTGATTTTTAAAATTTTTATTTTAAAGAAAACAAAACCAAACCAAATAAAACAGAATAAAGCCAGTCAAAACAAAACACTAAAAGTGATATAACACTTCAAAACAAGATAATAGGAAATCAACAATTGCTACCCATAATGCCTCTTGTTATCTTCAAAGCAGCTGCCCATGCCATCAGACATAATAAAATCAAACAGAACATAACAGAATAAAACCAATTAAAACAAAACAATGAAAGCAGTACAGGACTTCAAAACAAGATAATAGAAAATCAATATTGGCTACCATAATATAACCTGTTATCTTTGAAATAGCTGCCCATGCCATCAGATACAATAAAATCAAACAAAACAAAATAGGATAAAACTAAACAAAACAAAGCAATGAAAATGACACAGGACTTTAAAACAAGATAATAGGGAAATAACAATGGCTACCACCTTCAGAAGGAAATCCCTCATAGTTGATATATTGCATACTGTTATCCTCCAAATAGATGCTCAGACTACCAGCTTTAGGCCCACAAAGTCAAACACTAAACACTACAAGCATTAAGCTGGGGGGGGGGTTGTTTGTTTGTTTGTTTTTACTTCAGTAGGTATCATCTCAGCCTCTCTCTGAGTCAACCAGTTGCTTATGGTGGGGAGAG
Organism: Hydrochoerus hydrochaeris; assembly: GCA_004027455.1. Classification (NCBI taxonomy): domain Eukaryota; kingdom Metazoa; phylum Chordata; class Mammalia; order Rodentia; family Hydrochaeridae; genus Hydrochoerus; species Hydrochoerus hydrochaeris. The sequence continues at coordinate 253,805 of PVLA01001560.1, read as the reverse complement.
GATAAGGAGGGTGTGGCACTTGGCTATTTTTGTCTCCCAATCCACAAGTCAGCTGGCTCAAGGAAGGGGTTGGCTTATTTTTTTCTCCTACCAGAGGCCTACATGACTCAGCAGCTAAATTTAAGAGTGAGTATTCCAATAATGCAGGTGAAAGCTGCTTGCCACTTATCACTTATCAATGCCTAGCGTATACATACCCATCTAGTGAAGGAAATTAATTTCTTCCATTGATGGGCCAATGGCAAAGTCACATTGCAGAAGGACATGTTTTATTTGGATTGGGATTACAATCTGATTTAGAGGAAACTGGCATCTTGAAAATAGGTGTTTTTATGGTTTATTTTTCTATTTGTTTGATCTTTATTTTTACTCATCAGTGTTTTGTAGTTTTTAATGTTAGTTTTGTAGTTTTAATGTGAAAGATCTTTAACATCTTTTGTTACATTTATTCCTGAGTTTGATGAGTTTATGCTGTTGTATGTGTATTTACTTCATTTTAAATTATTGTTTTCCTAGTACAGAGAAATTAACTAGCCTTGTATTCTGCATCCTTGCTAAAGCTATTTGTTATTCCTAATTGCTTATACATTTATTACATATATAGCTAACATGGTTACATTCTACTGAGGTAGCACATTCTCCCACCTGGTCCTCTTATTCCTCTGACCCATGGAGTCACCTGAAAAATTGCAGCTGATAGTGAATACTGCTATTAGCTATCTTCCTGTCCCCACCCTTGCTTGTAGTATTTTGCTTGTACAGGCTGCACCTCCAAGGACACGGCACAAAATTGCTGGTTTTGCTACCTCCTATCCTTCTCCCACATGTACACATACATCCTGACCACTTACTTCCTGGGAGGTGCTACTTGCAAATGGATGTAATCTTAGCATCCTCAAGAAGCAGCACTTTTATGGGATATCAGTGCCTATCTTGTGCTTTAGTTGGTACAGACTTTGTATTTCTGTGTCTGTAACAAAAAAGCAGGGACAACTGGGTTCTCATTGACCTCTATTACATGAGGAATAACCTGGGTAGGTTTGTAGCAATCACATGTTTCCCATGTTACATAATTAATAAAAATGTCTCTAGGAATCTGGTTAGGTCATTGATTGGATCAAAGTTTCTGGTATTGCTTTGAATTACTATCTTTTTCTTTGTTTTCATAAAGGTCATAAGGAAAGTTGGGAGAGGTAGACTGAGATACTTCCAGCCGAATGGCGTTTAGGGCCAGAAGCCACTTATTTGTGGCCAACTATTTTTAAATACATGTTTATATCTGTTATTAAAAGAAGAAGAAGTAAAATGCCAGAAAAGTGTGAACTAGGCCTGGCTTTGAGTGGACAGGATAGCATCCATAAATACTGTCCAAATGTCAGAGAATGCTATTATTTTATTACTTATAATAAGAAACTGACACAAGACTTGTTTTTCTCTGTATGACAGAAGTCATTGCAAGATTTTAGTTCAAGGGGACCTCCGTTTCTCATTTCTTCTCTTGGCACATTTGCTAACCACAGGACACTTGCTAATATCTTTCCCATCAGCTAGGACCCTTACAAGGTGCCCTCCACTTACTGCTTTCTCTGAAGAAGTGAAAACTCCAGCCTCCTCAGCTGCTTATTTCTCCAGTCTCCTACCTCGGTGTGTTCTCATGAAATAATTTGATTGGACAGTTAAATTTGGAAAAATATAAGAAAAAGGAGTAGTCTGGTGGGACCACAAGACAGACAGTGAGTTCTTGACTAAAGTAGGGATGTGAGGTCCATTCCTGGTTAAAACAAAAAATGCTTTTTTTTCTTGCTTTTTGTTTTTTAATAAGTTATTTTTCAAAAATTGTGATATCAGAATTGCTGCAATGACATAGGTTTCTCAAAAACATGAGGTAGTGGTGCTTTTATAAAAGCTTTTATAAGCTTTTTTGTTTCGTTTTATATAAGCTTCACACAATAGAAATTGAGATTATTAGGACAGTCAAGGAATTTTTTGAAGATTAATTAACTCATTTAGTGACTGTGTACTTACTGAAAATCAGCTACCTTCTAACCTTTGTATGTAAACTTCTAATGGAAAGGTAGACATAAAAGCCAGTAATTTTGGAAGTGCAAATGTAATTATAATTATGGTTTGGAAATAATAATTATGAATTTAAGTGAAAGAAAAGACTATATTTTCCAAAATCTAATTAAACTTGGCTTGAGAAGTGACTTGGCCAGATGGATAAAGTTCACTCAATGATTCCTGTTATCCTTGGGCTGAAATCATCCAGGAAATTGGAATAGGACCTTTTCCTTCAGACTGCATGTTCCCACTCTGACCCTCAAACTAGCCCACATTGCCTTACCTGTGACTCATTCTTCAAGAACGTCCCCTCTCACCTTTCAAGTTTGAGCATGGTGAGTCCCTACTAACGACCCAAGTTTGCAGGCTTAATGTCTGGACTCCACAGCTCTTTGGCAGCTGTCTGTTTGCTACTGCAGGGAAGATGGAACTACCTGGTTGGCTCACAGAATCAGCAACTTCCTTTAAGCCTAATCCTCCTGGTTCCAACACCCATATTGGTTTCCACTTCTATTCAGGTGGCCCACTGCTCCTTCCCCCATCCTTTCATGAATCTTTTCACTAAATACCCTAGGATACTTTCAAGGCCAAAGGTAACTAGTGAGAGGTGCTGTGAGGTGGAAAGTCACGTGTCTGCCATTTGGGGCCAGACAGAACACTCTGAATGGGACCTAAGGAAATGCTACAAGTGCCACTGCCTGAAGGCTGCTGTCAGAGTTTACAGATAACTTTGACCATGCTTGAGGAACTAAGGGAGGCTGCCCAGAGGAAGTGAGAGAAGGAAAGGTTTAAACTTGGTGACATAGGGTGTGTGTGTGTGTGTGTGTGTGTTTCTGAGAAACCGAGAATGTGGTAAAGGTGGGAAGTTTATAAAATTAGAAAGGTTACATTTTGATTATGAGTACAGCTAGGTAAGTAGAGCTAGCTCAACTGCATTTTGTAATCCAGATATTTCTTACCTTCTTGAGACCTCTAGAGACAACCTCAAGGAATAAGTTGTGGTTCTTTTTGCTCATCTAAATTCCACAAGAGCCAGGAAATTCAGAGATTATCTCTCAAATTTTTAGTTATTTAGTATGGTCTAACTGGAATAAATCATTAAAAGTGTTCCAGATTCTTCTTTGTTTTAGCTATGAATTTTTTTGTATCATTCACCACTATCTTACATGTAAGAACATGTTTTGTGTTAAAATTCCTATATGTGGTGTGCTCAGCACAAGTAGAACCCCTCCCAAGGCAGTGCACACTCACCATTCCTCATTCTCTTCGTCACCCATGTCTCTACTCACCTCCCTTGTCACTTCTTTGGCTACCATGTTTTTAATAGTTTTTAAGAATTATCTTCTCCTTTTCTACCCCCTCCTATCCTTTCTTCATCCTCTCTACTTCCTCTTCCAACTTTTAAAACAAGAAATGGCAAAGTCAGATTTCATTCACAATCAAGGGGAAAAGTTATAGTATTTAACTTTCACAAATGTGAGCCTTCACAAATAATGCAACCTAACATTTCCATGTTTTCTTTATTCTCATTCATAACTGGGCCAGTTCCTTTGTCACTAAAATAAGTTATCCCCACTGTTTTCAGGAGCTACTATTTAGCCTACTTCATCTACTATCTAGCAAACCACAGAGAGGCTTCAGTACAATGGAGCAGTATGGTCTTATGCAGCTCATGAGGACCTGATTTCTGATGCTGTCCTCTATAAAAAAGTAATAAAAAATACTTTCTTTCTTATAGTAGTACATGAAATAGCAGTGTCATTAGCTAGGCTGGAAAAAGGAATCTGAAGGGGCCAAGAGAACTCTGAGATCTGAATAATAAATAACACAGCAGGACTGTGTCTTTAATTCTCCTCTGTCCTGGTGGTTGATATTCTTCTCTGGAGACACAGTATTATGAAACAGAAATAATGACTTCTGGCTGTTCATGACAGGTGTGATAGAAAAACATTTTCTGAGCCCACTCTGTGCCTAACCTTGGACCTGGCGTTTGGAAGGCCAGGTTTCAATTGTTTCTGTGACATTTTCTAACTGTGTGACCCTAAACAAATTAGTCTTTCTGAGTCTCAGTTCTTACATTTGTAAATCGAGAAAACATTAGTAGCTTCATCACCTCCCAGAGCTGATGTAAGGATCACATGACTAAGTATTCGGCAGTTCTTTGGAAGTGGTATCCAGAGAGGAAACTTTTGGTTATCTCATTCAGTGAGATCCAACAGCAACACAGTGGACCTGTCCCATCCAGGGGAATTCCAACATCCTGCCCAACTGGAGAAGCAGGTCACTTGGCTGACTCCTGTCTGGTATCAGCAGGAGGCCTGTGGTAGCTAGCCAGCCAGATCTCTGGTGTAATTTTTCCTCAGAGCTAGGGCATAATTTCGGGACATTGGTGAAGGCTGTATCGTGCACAGGAATTAGATTGTGCTGAGCTATTTCCTATGAGATTTTCAAACAGACACCAGCATGCTTATACACATTCCTATGCTCATAGGAAAAAAAATCCAGAAACCCAATTATCTGAGAGTTAGAATAAAAAGACATGACAAAGCCTCTTTCCAATGTAGATACTAAAGAATCACTGGAATCATTGTCAGTTGAGACTGCTATCCATATTAAAAGGGAGAGAAAAATATATGTGGATCACATGTGAATAAAGTTCAACTATATTTAGGGTTTTTTTAATTAAAACAAGACAAAATGTCAACACAGTCTCTTTAAGAATTAGGACAAAATATAAAACTTCTCTGCCTAAATTAAATTTAGAAATCTTGTGAATGTCTACTTTCTTTGATTTCTGGTAAGCAGAGAGAAAAGGTGAGAAATGGGCAGAGACTGAAGAAAAGGATGAAAGCAAAAGTCCAGAGAGAGCTAGGTACACAGGAGGTGGCAGGGAGAGGAGGATAAAACAGTAAAGGAACAACAGAAACAAGAGGAGGCCAGAGCAGAGCTGAAGAAAGCACACTTGTTACTTGATGATGGATCTTCTAGTAAGTTCTTATTAATTGCTTTTCTGGTAACTGTTAAGACTTTTCTGCTTTACCCATTACTTATCCACATTGTTTGGGAAATACATGTCCCCCCGCCCCCTATGGGAACATGGGAAATACATGTTTTTCCCCCCATTGGAACATTGGAAATGTTGTATATTTTTCTTTCAATGCTAGGGATGGGACCCAAGGCCTTGTGCATAGTGGGCAAGCACTGTATCACTGAGCTATACACTCAGTCCCCTTTGTCACGTCTTACAATCTGTTGGCTTACTTTTTCTATGTCCCAGCGGTGGCCAATAGAAACTTAGGATAAAAGAAGTGAGGAGGCCCTGCTGTGACACACAGCAGTTTATGTCAGATCCTTGGAGAGTCAACTGAATAGCATTCTTAGAAGGGCTGAGTTAGTGTACTAATTCATATTCTTCAGAGAAACAGAGCCACTAGGATATATTGAAACATGTAGGAGGAGACTTCTGGGGAGTTGGTTCACACCACTAAGGAGGCTGAGAAGTGCCAGATCTGCCACCTATGAACTGGAGGCAGTGGCACATTGCCAATCTAAGCCTGAAGGTCTGAGAACAAGGGGAAGTAATGCTATAAAGTCCAAACACCCGAATACTGCAGGCTCATGAAGTAATCTGCTGTCCAAGTATGAAGACCCAAGATCAAGGAGCACAGTGTCCAAGGCCAGGATAACACTGATGCCTCCACTCAAGAAGAAGCAAAGTCACCCTTCTACCTTCTTGTTCTACCCAAGCTCTCAGTGCACTGGATGATGCCTATTAACCATCACATTGAAGAATCTTTTTGATCCAGATTATGACAAGCAAATGTCACTTCAGATATTTGCCTCTAACTGTGTTAGAAACATATCAGAGTTGTCAGGGCAGAGAAAGACAAAAATGGCTCTAAATTAGTGGCTTTACCTTTCCTCTTCCCATACCATTCGTGTGCACACCATACCCCTCCCAAAGGGTTCCTTCATCACAAATAGACACTTTCAATCTCAAAGTACTGGAAAGTCATGGAACATTCTGAAGATCAGGTTAGATATGGGGTTCCAGAGCCCCTTCCTGAGACTTTTATTTCTACCTGCTTTGACAGTTAGTGATATTACAGTAGTTACTCAAGCACAAATCAACATCGGACAGAACAAATCTCCATCCTGACAAATCATATTTTGCCAAACTTATCCATGCACCAGGTTAGTACCATCTTCCCAAATTGGGCAAACACTTAAATGTTGCTCTATTATATAATAAAAGTGCAAGTCACAGCAGTGATGAAAGCTTTATGTAATAAGCTTTTCTGCTGTCATTTTCTGAGTTACACTCTTTAATTCACACCATCTTTTACTTTTCTTATTTTTTATTTCATTTTAAAGAGAATAAAACTAAACAAAGCAAAACAAAATTAAGCCATCAAAACAAAACAATGAAAGTGATACAGGACTTCAAAACAATAGGAAATCAGCAATGGCTACCATAATATATCTCATTGTTGTTTTGTTTGTTTGTTTTTTGGTACTGGGAATTGAGTTCAAAACCTTGTGCTCGCCAGACAGGTGTTTATGCCACTGAGCTATATCCCTAGCTTTCATGATATATCTTGTTATCTTCAAAATACTGCCTGTACCATCAGACATCATAAAATCAAACAAAACAAAACATAATAAAACCAAACCAAACAAAGCAAAACAATGAAAATACAGGACTTCAAAATAAAATAATAGGAAATTGACAATGGCTACTATAATGCCTCTTGTTATCTTCAAAATAGCTGTCCAGACCATCAGGAATAGGTATGTAAAATTAACCAAACAATACAAAACTAAGTTGCTCTTTTTCTTCAGTTGTTATCTTTTCAGAAATTTCAGGTGTGTGATTTCTAATTTCTACTATGTCTGTGTCTCCTAAACTTGTTCTGTGTGGGCTGGAGGTCTGAGATTGTATTTTGCTCCTTTGTCTTGACACTTTCCTGTGTTCCTCCAAATTAGCCCATTGCTACATCCCAGGTTCTTCATGCATGGGCTGCCCATCCCTTGGTATAGTGGATTGGACTAGGCACCTGGGTTTCTCTGATTCAGGGTTGCTGGACTGGTGGAGAGGTAGAAGGCAGTGGTTCACCAATGCTCCCCCAGTGGCAGAGGGGCTTCAGGGCATGGCTTCTTCTCTGGGCCAGTGCTGGCTCTACAGGTCTCTCTGGGCCTCTGACACAGAGCCTTGGGGTGTGGCTTCTTCCTAATAAGTCCATTTATTCACAGGCTTTGTTCAGCTCTGATATTTCTTTGCTCATTTTTGGTCTAGTTGACCTGTCTCTCTGTGACAATGGGGTATTGAGGTATCCAGTTACAACTGTGTTATTGCTCATTTGATTTTCCATGTCTACCAATAACTGTCTTATATAGTTGGGTGCTCCTGTATTAGGTGCATATATATTTATGATTGTTATGGCATTTGTGCTGTCTACAGCTTTCTCACTGACCCCAATCAATCTTTGTTATTCTTTTTTGCTTTGTTTTGTAGCTGTTGGATTGATTTCTCATGATCTCTTACTACTTTTAAGATATTTCTTTTCATGATCACTAGCTGCAATTCTATTCAAGATCTGAATTACCCTTTCTTTTGTTCAATCTTTTGTGTATACTTTCAACAGAGGTTTTAATCTCCTGGATCTCTGTTTTGGATCTGTTTCATGGATTCCATATTTCTCCTATGTTGGGAATTTTTTGTTTCCATCTTTTTCTAAAATCACCTATTCTTTTATTTTTGTCTTCTCTGATATCTTTGATTTTAAGCATCATTTCTTTTTGTACTTCAGAGACCATTTTCTCTATAGTTTTTTCCACTTGTTTTTTTCACTTCTGTTGTTATCATTTCAGAAACTTCCAGTGTTTGACCTCCAACTCTATCCATATCATTGAGTTCTAGGCCTGTGCTGGGTGGGCTGGGAGTCTGGGGCAGTACCCTGCCTCTGCATCTTGCCATTCTCTGCCTTCTCTTTTTTCTTTTATTTTATCTTCTATTTTGATGCCTGCCAACCTCCCATGATAAATAGCTCCACCACTAGCACTGAGGCCTCTCTCAAGGAGGAAAGGAGATGTCCATTCCTCAGGGATGTCCTCTAGATGTGGTTGGTTCTTTATAGCTGTCCCAAGAACTTACCTTCTTCTGGTGTTCATAGTTCTGTGGTGATGTCCATGTTACATACCAGAGATTTGCTGGTAGGGAGCAAATCTTGGCTTCTGAATGTCAGGGCTGGGACTGGTCTTCTGTTGGAGGAGCTCTCCAGCATCCAACTGCTGTCTCCTCACTGCTGCTTCAGACTTTTCCATGCTCACTGATTACTTTGTCCTCCAAAGGTGTGTGTACATCTGTGTGCCAGGCTGCTGTCCTAGGTCTTGGCATTCCTATCAGTCTTCCACTCTTCCAGCTGGTCCCACTGTTGGTGGGGGTAATGGAGGAGGCTGGGAGCACAAACTCATTGTCTTCTAGCTGGCCCTACTGTCTGGGATGTAATGAAGGGGCATGGAGTGTGAACTCACTATCTTCCAACTGGCCTGCCCTTTGGGATGCAATGGAGGAGGCCCAGATCATGAACTCACTGTCTTCCAGTCAGCCCTGCCATCAAGGATGTAATAGAGGGGCACAGAGCATGAACTCACTTTCTTCCAGCTGCCTGCCCTCTAGGATGCAATGGAAGAGGCCTGGACTGTGAACTCACTGTCTTCTAGCCAGCCTAACTCCAGGATATAATGGAGGGAAGCATAGCATGAACTCACTGTCTTCCAGATGGAATGTAATGTCACACCGTCTTTTAATTTTCATGATGACTTTGCTAACTAGGTGTGATGATATCCCCTACTTTACAAGCGTCATGGTCTGTATCTAGTTATCTCCCAAAGCTTCATGCACTTATCTGTGGGAATTTGGGGAAGTGGTTGGATCATAGGAATATGATATTCATCAGTTGATTGGTCCATTGATGAATTTGCAGCTGGTGGTGATGTTGGGAGTTGAGGACTGGTTGAAGGAGGTGCATCACTGGGGAAAAGTCTATATCCTTCCCTTCTCACTTAATTTCTTTGAGCTTCCTGACTGCCATACCATAAGAAAACTTCATCTGCTATGCTCCTTCATCATGCTGCTCAGACTTGGAGCCAGCAAACTATGACTTTAAACCTTTATAAACTGTGAGTCAAAATAAATCTTTCCTCCTTTAAATTGTGGGTAACAAGTATTGTGTTTCAGAAATCAGATTGTAACTAAGACAGATTTTGGTACCAAGAGGGGGTCATTACTGTGCTGCTACCTATCCATATGGTTAGGAAGCCTTGTGGGAAATGTTTGGAAGGCTTTGGAGATGTCAACTGTAGAAGCATCCTTAGAATTCTGTAAGTTAACTTTGATGGGAGATTCTGGTCAAAGACCAGAAGACCAGAATGCTGATAGAAATGCAGCTAATAAAGACCAGCCTCAGCAAGCTTCATTTGGGAACAAGGATTGCATTGGCTGTTGAACCTTAGGCCATATGTGTTATGCTTTGGAGAAAACAAAATTATCTAAATTTTGCTCCTATCTTGAGAATTTGCAGAAGACTGAGACTAAGGGTGACAGAAATTAATCTGGTGGAGAAAATTATAAGGCAGTCAAACATTCAGGCTATGGCTTCGTACTGTTTGGGGCTTTTAGATACTATGCATTGAGAGTCAAGAGCAACAGCCCAGATGATTTAAAAAGTTTTTAAATTTGGTGAGAAAGGAATGTCTGGGCCTATAAAGTTGGAGTAGGGATCTTGATTCCTGAAAGTATTAGCATTAAAAAGAAGTCAAGTGCATTACAACAGGATAATAGGAAAGATGCTTTGAGAGTATGTGAGAAACCAGCAAGGACTCACCCTTCATAGGCTCAAGATTGAAACGGTAAAATATTTTGCTTTGAGAAGAGAGCCACAGAGAACCATGCTTCATAATGGCAGATGTTTATGGAATGTGTTCCTCAGGATTTGGTTCATAGTGCTCAGCCATCCAGGTTCTCAGAGATGCCCTACAGCCAAAACAGAAGGGAACCTGCCTACTCCTCCAGTTGGCAACAGACATGGAATTATTACGTGGTGCTAGTTTTATACAAAAGTTGTGGAGTCAGGAAGGTTTCCAGTCAGATTTCAGAAGAAGACCTGGCAAGTCTGGCAGTGTGCCCCCGAGAGGGCAGTGTGAAGATGTGAGAATGAAGTCAAAAGTTCAGTAGAGTTCTCACTTCGTCAGCACATATATGGAAAGTGGAATAGAGCCCCCTGAATGTTGGAAAATCCAGGAACATGGAATGTCTGAGGGAAATCGCAAAGAATGAGCAATGATAGTCTAAGAAAGAAGCCATAGGGGCTACTAACACTGTAGGGGTAGGTCCACTCAAGCCCCTTGGAGTTCACATCTCACTACAATCTATTCAGAGTGTTGGACATGAAACTACAGGATTTAATGCTTGTCCTGTTAGAGTTTGTTCTTGCTTTTGTCCCATTCGTGTCACTCTCCCTATTTCTTTCTTTTGGAATTGGGATGTTTACCATGTATCTTTGTTGGTAATTTTAAACTCTCTTTTTGAATTTATAGGAGCTTACAGCAAAGAATTTACCTTTGATCTCAGAGAAGACTTTGGACTTGGAGTTTTCAGCAATATTGAAACTGCTAGAACCTTGGCAACTCTTAGAGATGTACTAAGTACACTTTGCATAGAGATGCACATGAGTCTTTTTAGAGAAGGGGTAAACTATTATGGTGTATATTTTGATGTCTCTCCAAAGCCTCATGTGCTCATAGGTGGTTGGATCATGGGGGCCTGATACTCTTCAGCAAATTGGCCCAGTGATGAGTTTATAGCTGTGTGTGATGTTGGGAGTTAAGGCCTTGTCTGAGGAGTGGGTCACTGGGTGCATTGCCTAGAAGGATGTATCTCCCTCCCTCCTCACTTGATCATTCTATGCTTCCTAACTGCCACGCCATAAGCAAGCTTCCTCTGCCATACCCCTTTGCCATGCCACCTTGATTTAGACCCAGTGGGCTATGGACTGAAACCTGTATTAACTGTGAGCCAAAATAAATCTTTCCTCCTTTAAGTCATGGCTGTCAGGTACTGTGTCTCAGTGACAAGAAAGTAACTAAGACAACAGGTAAAAAACTGACAGCCAGAAATATTCAGAAAGTTGTCTTTGTCCTGGCCATTAGTGTCAAACCTATGATTTGAATCCAGACATCACAAAAATCCACATAGTTTGCATCATATTCATTTCTTATAGTCTTAGGCAATCTTTCAACATAGTACCCTCCCTTACTCTTATGTTTTATAGCCTGATAAAATGGTACCCTTCGGTGGGTCTAGTTTCCTAAGAAGTGGGGATTTGAATAAGTATCTGAAAGGAAAAAAATATTCCAATATTTGGGAGGTTAGATGAAAGGAAAAGTGGGGGAAATATGTCCAGGACTTTGTGGCTGATTCAGCCTATAATGAGCTTATTGCAAAAGGCCAAAGGTCACTTGGTGTACTGATCAAGGAATTGGTAATGGTCCCATTTCCTGGGAAATGAATGGACAATTCAGACGCCTAGTCAGTTGCTGCTACTTTTTAACCTTGAAACCATAAATCTAGGGCAAAAAAGTAAACAAGGGCAGCTCTTTAAGACTCCTTCAGCAGTCTAATCTGATTTTTCTTCATGGAGGATGCAAAAAAAAAAAAAATCCCCGACTTACTACAATTTGTTTTTTCGTAAGGAACCAAAAAGAAGAAAAACTCAAGTGTTTTTACTGTCTCTCATTTTAACACTTCTAATCCAAAGCAAACAGGCAACCTCTGTCCTTTGTGTCAGACAGTGGCAAACAGAGGACCCTTGTTCTCAGAACAAGCAGCATTGGCCCATCACAGATCCCAGTTCACACTGAGGCCCTGGGTCCAGGCAACGAGTGGGCCTGGGTGGCTTCTGATTCTTGCCACACTGGGGTAGCACAAATGGTGGACGTTCAAGCTTCATCTCTCCTGATTGGGTATCACCCCTGCATCTGCAAAGGAAGACAAACCCTCTCTAGTGTCAGATTTCACTAACCTACCTAATTGCCCTCACTGCCTTTGTTCCAGAAAAAAAGTAGTTTGTTTCTTATACCATAAAAGTGAAATATGTACATTTTTGAAAATTTAAATAAGGAAAAGCAAACAAAACAATAGACAAAGACTCACTTTTATCACCCAGACATAAATGGAGAAATGTTTTGGAATAGCAATAACCTTCTATTTGTTTATGTACATATATTAACATGTTTATTGGGAGGATGATATTTGGAACATATGATACATTTTTGAGGGATAAATTTTCTAAAAAACAACAAAATTTATTTCAATTGGATTAAAGAATTAAATATAAAAGTTCTAGAGTAAATATAGATGAATATATACTTAGGGTGTTGCTGGTGTCCACCATGGGCTTCAGAGAGTCTACAGACAACTATCGTGATGTGCAATGTGGTACAGACATGGATGTAGATACAGATTTCTAGAAGAGAAGAGAAGACATAGTTTTCATCAGATTCTCTACTCAAGATGTACATGAACCACACAACTGATAATTTACAGTAATTTGGCTTGAAGAAAAACACTAGTGTTGGAAATAGCCTACCATGTAGTTGGTGGGAATAGTAACTGGAAACACTTTTGCATGGGGCAGTTTCAGTACTCTGTGTGTGTGTGTGTGTGTGTGTTTTAAAATAGCAAAAAAAAAAACCATTATGAAGTTGAAAGCACGCCAAATGTAAACCTATGGACAAAGATGAATAATAAAATCATTAGCATAGACTGTAAAGAGAATGAGTGGGACCAAAAATGTAAAGGAAATTGCCAGTGTGGTGAAAATACTACTTCAGATATGTGTGTGTGGGGGGGGGGAGGATAAAGGTAATGATTATGAAAAACCTTAAAATTCTTATCACCAATTTAAATTATTGAGAAAACCTTTTATAATAGTGGTTAAATTAGCATCCTTGTTTGGTTCCTGCTTCTCATATGAATACTTTTAATGTTTTAATATGTAGAATACTATGAATGCTGTCATCAAAGAACTATCCTCTATCTCAATACTAAGTACTTTCCTAGCAACTCTATAGACAATTTTAAGTTTTGTCTTTGATTTTAAAATGTAATTTATCCGCCACTCCAGGGCGAGAATTATCAACATTTCCTGAGCTCTGCACCATGTTGGAACTTGGGGCGCTGGGAGAACAGCAGCCAGCTCGCTGTCCTGGTAAGCAGCTGTGGGCCTGCTGGTGCATGGGCTAAGAATCAAACATTGATCCATCCCCCAACGCACACATAGTTAGCAAGTGGGAGCCAGAGGGCTGAATATCTCTTGAGAGGATGAATGTATGTAGTGTGGCAAGTAAGGGGGATTTCCTTCTACCATCTCTTTGAAGGCAAATATTTTTATCAGTGTTTTGCTCAGTTCTGATTAATGGTACTGCTCTGTTCAATATTCTGTTTTTAAAAGTTTGGTATTTCCTTCCATTTTGCTCTACCTGATTGAAAGAACAGCTAATGTGAACAGAACGGGATGTACTATTGTGCCTATTGCTGTTGTCCTGGGACCTGCTATGAGGTTCTGTGCCAGTTTCACTGCACTGTCTCTGATAGCTCTGATCTGTCTTGTTCTGCTGTATTTTGCTACTTAAAAAAAAATAGATAACAAAGTAACAAAATACCTCCAAAAAACTCCCAACTACCCCAAGCTGATCCATGGGGAATGGATGAGGAGAAACTCAAATACAAAGCAACAGAATAATATAAGGTGGTTAAAAAGTAAATAACAACAACAAACAGATCAGCAAGGTACTGAGCAATCTGAAACAGGATATAACTAAACAGATACTGGACTTAAAAAGCAAAAGAATGAAAAGAAAGTGCTCTAAAGGATATAACTGCATTTATTCTTAAGTGTGTAGGATTGATAACCATGTTGCTAAGTTTTTATTGGATCATTGGACAGAATTTTTTGCAGCCTCACTGTTTGAATGTCCATTTTGTATGCTTTAATTTTATAACTTGAACAACTACGTCTAAGAAGACAATATGTAATTTATCAAGTAGTGATTTCTTACTGTTTTTTTCTCTGAATTTCTGTATTGTTTCTACCCTTTTTTGTTTTTCTTTTTTTCTCTTTAAATAAAATTTTAGAAAATTAAAATGTAATTTATTTATATTCATAAAATATAACCTGAATTACTGAAATGAAGACTAATTGGTCATGGTGTATTTTTAAAAACATTTTAATCTTAGTTTGCTAGCATTTTATTTAGCTTTTTCCTTCTATGCTTTTAAATCAGACTGACTTTTTAAAGTTTCCCTTTTTGGTTTTTGTTTTACTTTTATTAATATTACTATTTTGGGAGATTAGTGCTATTTTAGTTTTAAAATCGGAGTTGGAACTGTTTCCATTGTCTTTCATGTTATGGAACAGTATGTATGTCAAGAATGTTAAATCCTCGACAGTAAAATCTATGTGACTCCATTTTACAGTCATCTCTTAAATTTTATTTAACAATTTTTCATTTCTTTTGTGATTACTAGTCTTTTCAAGTTTTCTACTTCTTCTTGAGTCAATTTGGCAATTATATTGTCTTAGGAAATTTGTTCATTCAAATAAGATTTCCACATTCATTGAGTTATATATACTATTTCATTATAATTAAAATACATTTTCCACATGAGTTCTGTCCCTTCTTACTCTCAATGCTGAATATATTTCACTTTTATCTACCCTTCATGATTAGTCTTGCCTTGGTTTTACTGTTCTTTTCAAAGATAAGCTTGCATTTTTTTTCTAATTTTTGTCTTTTCTATTTCACTCATTTTTGTTTTGTGACCTCATATTTCTTAATCCTTTAGGTTTAGTTTATTCCTTTTTCCATTTCAGTTAAGTTGTTGACTCCATTTAGTTTTCTGAATAATAAAAGAAATATTGAGTCTACAAAATTTTCCTTACAAACTTTAAAAAATTTTTGTTCTCTTTATTACTTCATAGAATAGATTTAATTTTCTATTTGATCCAAGAGTTATTTAGGAAATATTTTATTTGTAAGTAGTTGTATATTTAAGTTGTTCTTTTGTTATTAAATTCTAATTTAATTTCATTATTGTCAAGGATTGTAGTTAATTTTTTTCTTCTTGGACTTTACTAAGGTTTTATGGGAGGGATGGCATATGACAGTTTCCTTAAAATCTTTTAAGGGCACTTGAAGAGAAAGCACTTATATTTATAAAATAGAAAACTTTTATTTGTATATGTTAAATTATTCACCATATCATTACTCAATTTTTATTCTTCTAAGGAGCCACAGAACAAGATGTTCAGGTTTCACAAAGTGTGTCCATTACTTATTGCTGCAAGGTAAACCATTTTAGTGGTTTGTATTATTATTTCTTATAATCTGTGGGTTGGTAGAGTTCACATTTACATCCAAGTGCAATGAGGATGGGATTCAGGAATAAGGGTCTGCTCCAAGTAGACACTCATTATTAGTAGACTAGATTGGACTGCTACCATCTAAAGTTTATAAATATCTGCATGCATCACTCTGTTTACCAATGTTCCATTGAACAAAGCAAGTCAAACCCAAGATCTACACAAGAGGAACTTACACAGGAGCATGGTAACGGGAAGTATGGTTCACTGGGGACTATTAGTGTGACAGTCTACAAATATAAAGGAATTATCATTTGTCCTCATAGTTCTAACAGTTGATCAAAATGATTCTATTTTAATATTTTTTGCTGAAAATTTAATTTTTCACATAATTGTATTACCTTTCCACATTTCCTTTGGTTTGAATTTACTGTATGACTGTTTTTTCTTTTGCTATCGCAGAAGGCACATTTCTTGAAAACTCTTGACCAGACTTTGCATTTTTAAAGAGTTTAGCCTAGGGTTCCCAAACCCCAGGCCACAGACCAGGAAAGTTCCATGTGATGGTTTTCTTCCTGTCCTTTATATTACATCCTTGCCCTTGGGTCAGTAGCACTAACACCCAGGGTAGGCCACCCTACCCAGAACTATGCCAAACCAATCAGTGGACTAATTTAGTGACCCCCCACACCCTTAATCCCTAGCATCACATACTCTAGATCCAGCCACCTCTGAAAAAAGCTCTATGACTGCATAAGGCTTTGGGGGGGACATCTAGACACAAGTCATAACAGCTTCTGTTGTTCACGTTCATGTTTTTAAAAACTCTAACGGCTGGTCTTTAAATACAAGGTGCATAGTGTCCATGTAGCCAAAGCAGTTTTGAGGATTTCATGGCGTTGTTGAATAGTTGTTTGCCACATATTATACAAAGTGGGCTTTGAGAATGTGAATCACTTGTTGCAATGAATCCATAATTCAATTAGCGCTCTTGGTATTTTTGTTGGCAGCTTAAGGTTTTCTGTTTTCTCACCAATCAGTCTTTCCCTCTTTTCAAAGAAACTTTCCAGTGATGTCTGTTTTTTACTTATTTTGGCTAGAGTTAGCCTGGGGGCTTACCAAAAGTGTAAGGGAGACAATTGTTCAGTTAGGGAAAGTGGTGGGTATGGGCAGTGATAAACAAAATAATGGGCAAGCCACCAATGGACTAAAATAAGTATTGGATTCTGACTTACAGCCTACCACCAGATGCAACAGTACATTGAAGCACATCAACTCACTTGCCACTGTAAAGCTTGCCACAAGATGCAGCTTCATTGTCAGTTGTCATTCACTGATAGAGGTTCAATGTGAGTTTGCAAGAAAGTGAATTATTATGCTCTCAGTGCAGTCAAACCTCTCTGCTAATGTTAATCTGTATTTGGTCCCCTGTTCTAGGTTACCTTAGCTCTATCTCACATCATCAGGCATTAGATTCTCATATGGATCATGTAATCTAGATTCCTTGCATGCACAGTTCACAGTAGGGTTCATGTTCTTATGAGAATCCAGTGCTGCCACTGATCCGCCAAAAGGATAGAGCTCAGGTTGCCTTTTGCAACTCCCCTTTTGCTGTGGCACCCTGCCTTGGTGTTCACCAACTATCAACTGAAATTTCTACAAATTGTGAGCCAAAATAATCCTTTCCTCCTTTAACTTTGGGTATCAGGTATTTTATCTCAGCAACAAGAAAAGTAACTGAGACAGAAGGCCACCACTTCCTCAAATCTGTCTGCATTGAGAGCATCATTCTTAGCAGCTAACCACATTGCTAAAGCTATGAAGCCCTTCTGTTTGCTGCTAAGAATGTGTGTTGTAAACATTTAAGAGAAGTTGCAGTTCAAAAATTGGTGTGTGCACCAATAATTAACTCACTGAGAAAGAAATTAGAAATATCGTTCACAATGGCACCAAGAAAAATTAAATACTTAGAAACTAACTTAACCAAAAGAAAGAAACTAATTTAACCAAGAAAGTGAGAAGACCTCTACAGTGAAAACTATAGTATTCTGAAAAAGGAGATTGAAGAAGACACCATATAATGGAGAGATAATCCCTGTTCCTGGGTAGACAGACTAAATATTGTCAAAATGGCCATACTTCCAAAACTGATATACAGATTCAGTGCAATCTCAATCAAAATACCAACAACATTCCTCACAGAACTAGAGAAAACAATCCTAAAATATATAGAGATCCAAAAAAGCAAAAGCATTCCTGGGTAACAAAAGCAAAGCAGGAGGCATCACAATTCTGGATTTCAAGTTGTTATAGTGACAAAGACAGCATGGGACTAACTCCAGAACAAATGTGTGGATCCATAGAACAGAATAGAGGATGCAGAAATAATCCTACGCACACTCAGCTATCTGGTTTGTGATAAATGAGCCAAAAATATACACTGTAGAAAGGATAGCCTCTTTAATAAATGGTGCTGGCAAAACTTGCTATCCACTCACAGAAAATTTAATCCAGGCTCATGTCTCTCACCATGTACTAAAATAAAATCAAAATGGATCAAAAATCTAAATGTTAGGAAAAGCTTTTGATAAAGTCCAATACTTGTTCATAATAAAAAAAAAACCTATAGAAACTCAGAATAGATGTTATCTACCTCAATCTGATAAAGGCCATCTATGACAAACCAACAGCCAACATTATACTAAATGGACAAAAACTGAGAGCTTTCACTCTAAAATCAGGAGCAAGACAAGGATGTTCATATTACCACTCTGATTCAATATAGTTCTGGAAACATTAGTCAGAGCAATCAGACAAGAGAGTGAAATAAAAGGAATAAGGATAGGAAAGGAAGAAGTTAAATTATCACTATATGCAAATGACATGATACTCTACATAGATGACCCCAAAACTCCATTAAAACACTATGAAAGGTAATAAACAAATTCAGCAGTGTAGCTGGATACAAAGTCAACACTCAGAAATCAATATAATTCCTGTAAAAAAACAACAAATTCACTGAGAGAGAAATTATGGAAATAATGCCTTGTATAATAGCATCCAAAAAAATGAAATACTTAGGAATCAACCTAACCAAGAATGTGAAAGACCTATATGCTAAAAATTATACTACTCTAAAAAAGATTAAAGAGGACATTAGAAAAATAGAAAGCTATCCCTTGCTCTTTGTTAGGAAGAACCAACATTGTGAAAATGGCCATACTCCCAAAACTGTTATGCAGATTTAATACAATCCCAATCAAAATACTATTGACATACCTTACAGATTTAGATAAAACATTTGTAAAATTCATTTGGAAACAGAAGAAACCTAGAATAGCAAAGGCAATTCTGGGCATCAAGGCAGGAGGCATCTCAATTCCTGACTTGAAATTATACTACAAAACTACTGTGATAAAATCAGCATGGTACTGGCAAAGAAATAGACCTGAGGATCAGTGGAACAGATTAGAAGATGCAAACATAACTACAAAGACACACACACACACCTATCTTTGACAAAGGGGCTGACATGTTCACTGGAAAAAGGATAGTCTCTTTAATAAGTGGTGTTGGAAAAATTGTATTTCCACATGCGGAAGACTGAAACTAGACCCATGCCTATCACCATGCACTAAACTAAAGTTAAAATGTATCAAAGATCTAAATATTAAAACAGAAACACTAAATCTACTGGAAGACAAGGTAGTTACAAATCTTGGAGGCATAGGGGTAGGCAAAGAGTTCATGAACAAAACACAAACCGCACAGGAAGCGCTTCAAAGAATCAACAGCTGGGATCTCATCTTATTAAAAAGTTGCTGCATTTCAAGAGAAATCACCAACAAAGTGAAAAGAAAACCCACAGAGTGGGAAAGAATTTTAGCCAACAATCCCTCAGACAAAGGACTTATATCCAGAACATACAAAGAATTGAAAAACATCAAGCCCCCAAATTCAAAGACCCTCTCCAAAAATGAGCATCAGAGATGAATACACATTTCTCAGATGAAGATATACAAATGGCAAATAAATACAAGAAGAAATGTTCACCATCACTGGTCATTCGAGAAATGCAAATTAAAACAGCATTGAGATTTCACCTCACTCCAGAAAGAATGGTTGCCATCAAGAAATTAACTGATAACAAATGTTGGTGGAGTTGTGGGAAAAAAGGAACACTGCTCCACTGTTGGAGGGAGTGTAGACTGGTGTAGCCACTGTGGAAATCAGTATGGAGATTCCTCAAAAAACTAGGATTGGAAGTTCCATTCAATCCTGCTATTCCCCTCCTGGGTATTTTCCCAGAAAAATTGAAAAGGTCATGTCACAGTGATACATGTGTGCCCATGTTTATAGCAGCACAATTTGTAATAACTAAATCTTGGAAACAACCAAAATTCCCAGAAACAGCAGAACAGATGAAAAAGATGTGGTATTTTTATACAATGGAATATTACTCAGCTATTAAAAAGGATTATCTTGAGGCTTTTATAGGTAAATAGAGGCAACTTGAGACTATACCTCATAAGTAAAATAAATCAGACTCACATTGATAAATATCATATTGTCTCTCTAGTGTAAAAAATAATAAAAACTGAAAGAGTAATAAGATCCAAAATGTATAATAGATATTGTAATAATGAAAGGGGAAGAAAGTACTTGAGAGGAAAGAACAACCTGTAGGTATACACACATAACTGTAGGTAGGTTTAAGTGTGCAAGATAGATAACCATACTACTAAGTTTTTGATAGTTCATCAAACAGAATAGTTTGTGTGGTCATTGTTTGATTGTCTGTTCATTTCTTGGTTAAATTAGCTTTGATTTTTAATTTGAAAAACTACTTCTAAGATAACAATATGTAATATATCGGCTAGTGATGATTTCTTAATATTTTTTGCTTTGAAATTCTGTATCATTTCTACGCTGTTTAAAAAAATAAATAAAAAAGATGCTTTTTAAAAAATAAAAAGATGTTTCAAATAAAAAAGAAAAATATAAATGTTAAAATAGAGACAATCTGCTGAAAGATAAAACAGGTACAGTTCTTAAAGACACAAGCATAGGCAAGGCCTACACAGAACTCAAGTTATATGAGAAATAACATCAACAACCCCAACAGGTGGGATTGTATCCAATTAAACCTTTTGCACAGCAAAGCTAACAGCCAACAGAGTGAACAGACAATCTACAAAATGAGAAAAAAAATTGCCAGATGTTTTTTCAGACAAAGGATTAATATCTAGGCTATACAAAAACCTAAAAAATATTAGACTCCCCTAATAAAAGACCCAGTCAAAAAGAAGGCAAGTGAAATGAATAGATAATTCTCAGAAGAAGTTTAAATGGCCAATCAGTAAGTGAAAAAAACACATGTGGCCATTAAAGAAATGTAAATTAAAACAACACTGAGATTCTGTCTCACTCCAGAAAGAAGGGCTGTCATCCAAAAATCAAATAATAACAAGTATTGGTAAGGTTTTAGGAGAAAAGGAATCCTTCTACATTATTGGTGGAAATATAAATTAGTATAACACTATAGAAATCAGTATGGAGATTCCTTAAAAAAAACTACAACTAGAAATTTCATTTCACATCTAGGTATCTTCCTGCAAGGGTTAAAGATATTATTTACAGTGATACATTAAAGATCCATGTATATAACAGAACAATTCATAATATCTAGCTCTTGGAAGTGACCTATATGTCCATCAACAGATGAATGGATAAAGAAAGCATGGTATTTATACACAGTGGAGTACTACTCTGCCATAAAGAATAAACTTGAGTCACTTGTGGGGAAATGGATGCAGTTTGAGAACATAATGGTAACTGAGATAAATAAGCTTAAATGTTGCATGGTTTTTCTTATATGAAAAACCCAAAACATAAAGAGCAAAATAAAAGACAAATAATTACAAACAGGGAGATAGATTTTTATGGCAGAGAAAGAGACCATGAAATGGAGGGGAAAGGCATGAAAAAAAATTAGGAGGTGTTCTGCACATGGCCCAGCTCCCCGTGAGGAATGTGCTCACTATATGGGTAAACATGTAATAATAAAAACAAAAAAAATTAAATTAAAATAAATAAAAAATAAAAAGTGGAACATGTTCCTCTTTTGTCTGCACTATAACTAGATAATGAAATAGCAGAGGATATTAAGGCACAATGTTAGGATTAATGAGTCATCACAGCACAAAATTCAAGTTGTCACATGTACCTATATTGTTTTTATAGATTTTTCAGAAGGATGTACATAAGGCTCCATTATGTGTGCTGTGATTGCCAGTCAACACCACAGCTTAGTCAAGACATTGAAAGGTTACGTATCAGGACAATATAACTATCTGTTCTGTGTCCATGTATACGCATGGGCAGAACAACTACTGTGGTTGGCTGGCTTTCTGGTTTCACTACTCAAGTCAAAGAAGCCACTTTGGAATTCAAGTCAGCCACAGAGAAATACTAGATAGCTGAAAAGTACCACTGAACTTAACATTTCAGGATGTAATTAAAATTACCAATCACTTTAAAGCGCATGCCCTAATTCATGTGTGTTCATGCAGCTCTGTGAGATGGATGCAGAGCACATGTTTTATCTTATGCACAGCAGTGAGATGGCTTTCTGCAGATAGAGCACTGCTCAGTTTTTGAGTTAGGGAGCCTCTCTAGAGATTTCTCATGGAAAAACAGCCACCACTGGCAACAGATTTCAGTGACACAGAATGGATCACAAAACTTGCTTACTTGTGTAACATATTCAACCTGCTCAACAAACTCAATCTGTCACTTTATAGAAGAGTGACGGCTGTGTTCAAGTTGGCTGATAAAGTGGCTATTTTGGGGGTGATGAGTGAACATGGGAAATTTGACATGTTTCAAACATTAGCAGAGATTTTGAAAGAATCTGAGCCAGGGTCTGCTTTCTCCCTGCTGGGACATGATCATCAATTTCAGCTTTCCAAAGAGTTTGAGCATTACTCCCCACACAAAAGACCCCCAAACTGGGAAGGAATAGATCTGTGACCCATTTGTGAGTAAGCCAAGTAAACTGACTCTGCTTATGCTAGAAGAGGATCATCTGCTTCAGGTTACAAGTGATGGTGGCCTTAAAGTATGTTTGGAGGCCAGGTGTGGTGGCAAATGCCTATAATCCCAGAACTCAGGAAGCTGAGGCAGGAGGATTGCCTCAAGTTTGAGGCCAGCCTGGGCTACAAAATGAGTCCAAGTCCAGCCTGAACTGTATAATGAAACCATGTTTCAAAAAGACCAAAAAAAAAAAGTATGCTTGGAACTTCAGTTCCTAAATATTCTGGACTAAAGTCAAGGCAGAATATTCCTGAGAATGCTACAGAAGCACTGAAAAGCTTGCTTTCATTTCCACCATCTTATCTTTGTGAAGCAAAGTTTTCCGCCATGACAGCAATCAAAATGAGATTACAGAGTTGACTAGACATAAGCAACACATTTCATGTGTCACTGTCTCCTGTCACCCCTAGAGGGGACTGTCTAGTTGCAGGAAAACAATACCCAGGCTCCCACGGATTTGCATTAAGTGAGTTGCATAATTATTGAACTATCCATAACAATGTAATAGTAACAGAAACAAAGTGTGCAGTAAATGTAATGCATTCCTGTCATCCTGAAACCACACACACACACACACACACACACACACCATCTATGAAAAAGGAAACCGGTCTCTAGTGCCAAAAAGGTTGGAGACTGCTTGTTAAACCGACTGGTGTTTAGTGGAACACGAACACATTTGTGCTTACTTCTACCATCTGATCTTATAAATGTGTCCCGCCTTTTACATCTTAGAATTGTCTTTATTCTGTCTGCCTGCTACACCCTCCCCATCCCCTACACACATCTTTTATCCTTTAGAAATTTGGAATACATTCTTTTATACTCTTTTTGACTTTAAATTCCTAAGTGAACTTCTGTGTTGATCAAAGAGAAGAATTTCACAGTCATCCTAGTGAGAGATGAGAAAATAAGCATGTGCCCCTTTCTCCCATGCCTCCTTGTCCTCATGCCAGTGCTTATGACAATAACCTGAGGTTTTACATTGTCCTTATTACTGTTTGACCATAACTCCTAATCCATGTACGAATGATTTTTTTTTAAGAATGATCCTCATTATCTTAGACAGTAAGGGCAGTTCATTACACAACATGAAGCAGAGGGGGAAGGGAAGCAGGGCTGCTGGCCGGGCATCTCCCAGATTCTCTTGACCTTCTCCTTATGGTTACAAGATGATGTCAAAACTGTACATACACCACCCTTAGACAACTAATTCCAAGGTAAATCTCTTTATCAAGAAGCAAATTCCTACCCAAAGAGCCTAATAAAAGACGTTCTGTAACATTTCACCAGTCAGACTTAGTCATGTGCTCACCCCTAGGCCAACCAAGAGCAAGTTGCTAGGGATGGTTTCGCCTCACCTGTGGACCCAATCAAGCCAAACTTTCCATTAGCAGGAAGGAAAGGCAAATGTCTTACAACAGTAAGTGCCACCACATACTAGGAATCCCGAATTAGGCTCAACACTAATGTTTACTGCTTTCATTGTTGACTTTTAAAATACTATTTCTTTTATCTTCATGAGTTTATTTGTTTGGCTGGGCTATTTTCTGTGGATTTTATTTAGTTGTGTAGTACATGCATTTTTAAAACCTTTTATAGTTTTTTATTGGAATATTTTAGTAAGAAACATAAGTTTGTGTCATAATCATTTCTGTCAAAATTCCACAGATATTTCTTCATTGTCTTTGGGATTTATGTGGCAAATGTCTAAATGACCTTTTTTGGAGGTATCCTGAATCTCTGACTGAGAGCTCCACATAGTAGAAGGTGCTTTGTTGAAGCGCTGGGTCTTAACCCAGGAACAGAACAGGCGTGCAATGGCCCCAGGTGGAATAAACCACTGAAAGGAAGCAATTAAGAGCCAGTTGTCTGTAGAGACTCCCAAGAGAGCAAAGTTTCAACTTCATAATGAAAACTGTGGCATGAAAACATACGGCTGGCTCGGTGCTGCACAGACGCCCTCGCTGTGGCCTCCTTAGCAATTCTTTCTTGATTCCAAGCACCAAATGTGAGCCTGCC
Source organism: Hydrochoerus hydrochaeris (assembly GCA_004027455.1). NCBI lineage: Eukaryota > Metazoa > Chordata > Mammalia > Rodentia > Hydrochaeridae > Hydrochoerus > Hydrochoerus hydrochaeris. The sequence goes on along the minus strand of PVLA01001560.1, from coordinate 229,203 downwards.
TCTCTCATGACACCCCTATTCTGTGTACAGCTCTGTACCTGGGCGTTTCCCAGGTGCTTCAAGAGGATGGAGATGTGCCATACCTCATTTCCCGAGGCTTATTTTTGCCTGAAGTTTTTGTCACAACCGGCTCAGGAACATAACCAGGTTTCCGTGGAGTCCCTCCCCACAGAGCCTTTTCTTGTCTCTGAGGTGAATTGAGAGCTGTCAAACCCTTCTCTCATACTGGGCTCATCTGCATTAAGTCTCACAAAAATCCCTTGAAATGTCTAACATGTGGGTGGAATTCTTTCTCAGTTTTGAACAATGGCAGAGATTTACCCCTATCATTATTTTCCTTTGGTTCTTCAATGGAAGATTGGAAGGGAGGCAGGATGGCAAGTTCAATGCGAGGGTTTGAATGCCTGTCACAGAATGGAAGTCTATCCTGACACATGCAGTCTCTGAGACAAAAACCTTTCTAGCTTAGGGACGTGCGGGATGTACACTAACCTCCTCCATCATGGACCCTTGGTGGGGTTGTAAGAACAGCTTCTCATAAAATCCTGACCTTGTCTTTCTCATCTCGTTCTCTCTCCCTCTCCCTCTTGCCCTCCCTTTTTCTCTCCCTCCCCTTTACCTTCACCCTTCTCATCTCTCTCTCTTCTCTGAGCTTAGGAAAAAATTTCTTGAGATTTTCACTGAGAAGTAAATGATTAAGCCCCATTTACAACCCTGTAGAGTTCTTTGACTTGTCTTTCCTCGAGTCTTTACGTGTTCCTTTTCTGATTGCTCTTTCACTTCTGTGGAGCATAACTACTCCATTGCTATCAACTTCCCTAGTTTTACTTGCCCAAAGATTTCTGGGCACTTGATTTAGGAATTTCCCACAGGAACTCTTAAGAATTCTGGTGACAATTTTTCCAGTATTCAGAAGGGTTTTTGCAGTGTGGTGGAGGTTGCTAGGGGACAGAACAAAGATAGAGAAAACAGAATTTCACACGTGGCCTTTTTCCCCCCAAGTGTGCTCAAGGCAATGGCTGCGCTGAATCTTCTAGGTAGCTCTACTGTATCCTGGTCAGTAGGAAGTTCATGGGCTATGTCAGAGGATAATAACTTTCACTGGTACAGCCGTCTGGTGACCTGGAATCCTAGAGACCCTGACTTAGCATCTTGACAAGAAACTGAAGTTAGGTGGGCTGCTGTAAAACCACCAGCCCCCACGGTTCAATACTGGGCTCTAGAGCTGTTCTGTGACACTGACAACACCAGTGTGCATTCTCCAGTAGACCTGAGAGCTGGGGAAGAAGTTTTGAAGCACAGCATTGCGGCAGTCTTTGAAAGACACTGGCAATGAAATCACCCAGGAGCTGAGGAAACACAAACATCTCTATCGCTTCCCACCTGGCCCATTTTGTTGGTGATGAAAACTGTAAAAATGAGCTCAGTATAAAGTTTCCTACTTTTTTCCTTGGCTAAAGATAAGGAATACACTACAGTAAAAGCTGAGGCCTCCAAGGGGGCCGATACTTGGACAATACCTCACTTTGGATTAGATTTCTTTTCCTAAATCCCTTATATTAAAATCTCACTCTGCCTAAACACAGTTCTGTGGGGTCATTTATCAAGCGCTCTCTCTCTCTCTCTCTTTCTCTCCATCTCTTTCTCTCTTTTTCTCTCTCTCCATCTTTCTTTCTCCTCTCTCTCTCTCTCCCTCTCTCTCCTACACAGATAACCCTCCTACTGTGCCAAGTGTTTTCTTTTTTAAAATTTATTTTATGGGAAAAAACCCCACAAAATTGCATAACAAAATAATAGGAGAATATCAATAGTTAATACATGGAGTGTTGTTACCTTTAAAGTAGTAAACATTTATTGCCTCCTTGGTGTGAAAAACTGAAGGGTAAATAAAGTCCACAATGTACAATAGGTATTGTGAAGCATTTTCCCTCTGGCTCAGAGAAAGGTTCTGTGCCACCAGAAGCTGGCTCTAGTGCAGGCTGTAAGGCTCCTCCACAGGAACTGAAATTCCTTCAGTGCTGTGGCCCACGGCTGTGTGTCCTCCATAAGCACTTGGGCTGTTTACTCACTGATATCTCCTTAACTGCTGAGCTGTGGGCCCCACTGGCCTGAGCCACTCAGGGAAGGCTCTGGGGCTTGTGGCTCCACAATCGCACAAGTGAATTAGGAAGGAGGGGGAGGCTGATTATAGTGAAAAAAGCACCCCTGTAAACACTCCCTCTGTCATAAGCAGGGAAAAGAAAGGAAGGACAAAATTGACAAGATTTTCTGGCCTCTACCTAGAAAGTACCATAGTTCTCCTGTTTGCCTGGGGAGGGCAGGCTGTGATAGGTCTGTTAGGATGGGATCACCTGAGCTCCAGAGCGGCCAAAGCCCATGTGTGCTTAGGCGATAGTGGCATATTTCCACAGAGAGGGCATAGAAGCAAGACCCTCAGTGGCCACGTGAGACAAGGAGAGGGACACACCTGAGGCTCCACAAGGAGTCAAGGGGCTAGGCTGAAATTTCACTCAGCTCAGAGACAAACATATTTGGTGCTGCTAAATACAAACATGTCACACTACTCTTTAGGAAAACTGACTTCTTTGCTCTAAATTGTTCTGTGTACTTTTAAATCTCATTCCTCTCACCCCCAAGGCTGAGATATGAGTTCACAGCTCTTGCCTGTGAAATTCTTTCCCTGTGCACACATATGCATATGCCTGAGAAGAGAAACACATATGAAAATGATAAGGGTATGACAGGAAACTGAAATGAGGGAAAAGAACATCCATTGAGGGAGACTTAATAGCTACCCTTGCTGATATCAAATGCTGTACTAAGCATACAAATAAATTCTTACATTTAATCGTTGTATCAACCCAATGAGTTATTACTTAAAATGTGGAAAGTGAGGTGACATAATAAAGAAGCCAACACATGAGTCTTCAAAACACCTTGTTTTGCTCTCAAAATCAGTGTCTGTTACTTGTTGGCTAAGTAACTGCAGATAAGTTGATAAGTTCTTTCTGTACTAATTGTCATGTAAAAGGGGGATAAGCTCCAACCTGTAAGGTTGTTGTGGGGATTAAATGAAATACATAAAATGATTTAGAGTATTGAGCTTCTACTTAGCTCTATGAATAAATGTTCAAAATTTGTTTCCAATCAGCTTACCAAAAATGGCTTGAATTTTTAAACTAATTATGTTTATTGGTACATTTTAGGTATCAATAATGATTAGATTCATCATAGGGAATTTGTACCTGTACGTGATGTATCTTGATTCTTTTTTTTTTTTTTTACCATTCCCCTACCCACCCTTCAACCCCCTTCTCCTTATTTACAAAAGTTTGTTTCCATTTTTTCCTCCTCCTCTCATTTTTTTCTTTTCCCTTTTTCCCTCTCCCTTTTCCTCCCTCCCTTGCTGTCCTTCCGAGTTGAACATTTTTCTTCCCATTCCACAATATCTATTATACATTTTGGTCCTTGTTTACACTTTTGGTTTCTCACACCAGAGAAACAATGCTGTATTTACACATGTATGTTTGATTTACTTTGCTTAAGAGTATGGCCTCAAGGTGCATCCATTTAGCTAAAAATATCTCAAGCTTATCCTTCTTTATGGCTCAGTAGTACTTCTGATTTTTAAATTTAAAAATAAAATAAAACTCTGTTAGATAATAATGAATTGGACAGTTATAAAACCACAGATATGGACCACTCTAGAAAATCTCGGGGAGAAATTAATGATTTTCAAGTGCTAGAATATACTTTGCTTCAGGAAGTTTTTAGTTTGCAAGATGGTAAATGTTCAGTTGTTCAGAAAGATATTTCCAGTCCTGGGGACAAAGTCACCAGCTTGATTCTGCTGTCACTCCGCCCCCCTCCCGACTGTGCGTGGGCAGAGAGAGGGAAGCAGAAATCAGGGCCCCTGACTCTACAGCTGGCATCCACCCAGAAGTCACAGAGAGTCTGACACCTCTCCAGGAGTAAGTCAGGTGACAGCTTCATCTCCAGACCTGAGAGCAGCAGACAGGTGGGAGATCTCCTAATTCCTTACCTCCTGCAGTCTAGGGAAGAGACACAGAAGCCACCAGAAGAGGGCAAGACCAAGCTGAAGGAGGTAGGCTCCAGTGGGCCTAGAAAAAGATAGGCCCCAGAATTTACCATTGAAACACGGCTAATGCAGATCGTGAATGGCGGAAGAACAAAAGAATCCTCCGAGAAACTTTCGAAGGAAGCGCTTCCCCAATGCAAATTCCTTTCAAAATCTAGGTGCCTCTGCTCCTATGAAATGAACTGGCAAAAGTCAACCCTGAGACTCTTGAGTCTCAGTCAAGGAAAAAGCAAGAGATTCCACATCTCAATAACCCCAACAGCAGGTCCACCCGGGAACCAGTGGGCAGCGGAGGCAAAAGAAGAGTCAATCCCTGAGCTCCTCGGTCACTAACTCACTGTCCCCTATGAATGGTCCACAAGGCAACTACAGGTCGTTCATTCTCCACCCAGAATGTCCTCCTTTAGTTCCTTCCATCTCCCAATTCCAGCTTTTGGGGCTCAAAACCAAAATCCTGAAAGGACTACTCGGTGACTTCTGCCACACACTACACACCACACTTGACTGCATGCTACCAGGTTCTTGTCCTCTGATCCCTGCTGCGGTTGTGCATAACTGGGTTCACCTAGACAGGGATCCAACTGCACTATCAGCACCAAGCCAGAAGGACGAAGTCTCTCTGATCCTCATAAGGTGCCAAATAGGGTGGCTTTGCCTGGGGGGCAGGCAACCTCAGAATTGACGAGAATGGGGGTGCAGGTGGAAAACCTAGTTTAACAAATTCTTTCGAATATGGGGAGAGCTTTCATTGAGTCAAGTCTTGGCAGGAGGCCAGCGAAGCTCATAGGTCCCATTCCTGACCGCGTGTCCAGTCCCCAGCCTGGGAGAGGGCCCAGGAGCGGTTCTCCGCGCGGTGGACAGGAGGCTGGGCGGCTCCACTGCGCCGCCTAGAGCCTAGAAGCTGCCACTGCACCCCGGGAGGGTCGGACTGCAAGGCGGACGGAGACCATCTGCAGGGAACAAGGGCTCGAGGCGCTGGCAGCTGGGCGTGGTGTCTGAAGTGGGGCGCTTCCTGCCTTTAGCTGGGCCAGGGTGACTGGAGGGCGCGGCCCGGCTCAGGAACTCCCAGGTGGCCCCGCCCCGCCCCGCCGCCGGCGCCCTGCTGCTGGGTGCGCGCAGAGTCCCCGCCCCCCTCCCCAATCCCCACCCCGCGTGCCCTGAGGGGGGCACCCCCTCTGGGGCGGGAAGGTGGTCAGCGCGCCCTGGTTCCCGAGTGGCGGGGAGGTGACGGTGCCTCCTTCCCATTTCCGCCGGCTGGCAGCGCTGCGGGGCGAGAGCAGGCGAGAGGCGCTCGGTCCTCCCTCCGCCCGCGTCGGGGGCCGGCCCTGCTCGCCAGCGCCTTTTTCCCTCGCTCCGCGGCGCCGCTTCGCCACTCGGGCACCGCAGGGAGGGCAGGAGGCTGGAGCCCGCCGCCCGCCCACCCGGCCGGCCGCCCGCCCGCGCGGAAGATGGTCACCTCGGCCGGACGGCTCGCCTGGCTCGCGCTGGGTACGTACGCTACCTGCTGCGCGCTGCCTCCGCGCAGCCCGCTCCCCCAGGTTCACTCTTTCCGGTCGGCTGCTGAGCCCGCCGAGAAGAGTGGAAGGAGGCTAATGGTGTTAGTGGGCAACGGGGAGTCGGGAGAATGACAAAGCGGGGGGCTGCGGAGCCCCGGGCTTTCCCCGGGAAGGGGCCGCCTGGCTGGGCGGCGCGTGAGAACGCCGGGCCGGGGAGCAGTGTGTGAACGGGCTGAACTTTAATCCGCCGCGGCGGTGTCTGCCGCGCACATGCCCACGCCTACCTGGTCACCCGGCTGCCTCGGGGGAGCCGGTGTCCGCGGCGTCTTGGAGCTAGCGGTGGCCTTGGAGCGAGCGGTGGCCGCGGTCAGGACCCCTGGCCACCCTCGGCTGCTCTGCTCCGCGCCCCAGACAAATAGAAGTTCAGGCGCCCTCGATCTTCTAACTTTAGGAGCTCATGAGCTTTGGGGTAGGCTTTGGATTTTTGCGCGGATTAATTGTTCTTTTAATTAACTTCCCTTTGAGAAGTGGTTTCAGTCTCAGCCGAGGGCTGGAATGAAATCCTAGACAGAACGTTGGAGTTTCCTTTGAGTTTGTTCTTGGAAAAATGATCAGGGGCTGGGGGAGGGGAGAGGTAAACCCCTGCAATGCCAGGGTCAGGTCTGGGTAGCGGGTGAAGTTTATAGGGCCATCTGTGAGAGGTCAGGGGCGCAGTGCCACGCGCCGCCTCGCCGGCTCTTGCCCCTAGTGGTACCGGCTGACTCTGGAGACAGCTGATTAACAACCAGCCCATGTGTACCCCTATACTGCTGCAACCTTCCGTGGAGCGAATTATGCCATCCATTGCCGAAGAGTTTAACACTGTAAAGTTGCTCAATGCAGGGTCGTTAGAGTTTTAAGAAGACTTTCGAATTCCTTCCTGCATCCCAAATGCCCAGAACTGGAGCCTCACCCAGTTCCGTGTAAGCTGCACCAGGTTCAAGGACCCGCCTGCAACCCAGCCCTTGCCACCCTGATTAAGAACCTCAGTAGGAGAGGGGGCATCTTTTAGGGGAAATGCAGGGCATTGGTGGATAGAGATGCTGCCTCGCCTGGAACTCACCAGCAGGTGACATGATTATGGGCAGTTTTTTTTCTCTTCCTATTAAGAACCGCTTTTTGTGTGTGTGTGTGTGTGTGTGTGTGTGTGTGTGTGTGTGTTTTCATTTCAAAAAACATTAAGAAACAATGAAGCATTACAGATACGGTGAAAGACCCCCATTTCCTGACCTAATTTTTCCAAGTAGTAGTTATAGAAATAGTAGTAATAGTTACCACTGTGTGAACGCTCACTCTGTCAGACGAGTTCTACTTTACTAACAATACATCCACCTGATGAAGAAGGTATCGTCATCCTTTGCATTTTGTAGAAGAGATAGTAAAGCATGCGGGACCCACAATAGAAAGATAGACCAGGATTATCAAAGTGTGTGGAAGAAATGTGGGTAACGTGTGGTTGGTACAGTCCCGTCTGAAGTGTAGAACTTTAAGGAGATGTTATGTAGAATACTGTGGAACTTGCTGTTAAGTTGGGTTTCCATTGAACCCCTACATCTCAAGATGTTTTATGGTGCAAATTAGAGGCAGAAAATAATGAAGGAAAGCAAGTTTGAAGAAATCTTTGAAAGTTGTCTTCCGAACCTTCCATCATAGAATGCTTACCCATGAAGACTGAATTCATTCATCATGAAATTTTTCTTTTTTGCCTGAGTGTACTCTTAGTTTGACCTTTATTTCTTTTCTTAAGAAAAAAAAATATAACCATAAAAGACTATCAGTATGTAAAAGCTAGCACATACAGTCCCAAAATATGAACAGTTGAAAAAGTCTATTTACTTTAAAGGCAGGAATAATTCACACCAGTAAGGACTTCTTTTTATTTATATTTCTTTAAAAGCAAAATCAGAGCTGTTCTGTGCATTTACTAAAACTGCTGCCTCCCACATACATCTTTAATTTGCCATGTTTCCTCCAAAGCTGCTTTCCTCTCTAATTTTTCTTAAATTAGTTGAAGGCAGTTCCAGGCAAATCAGCCAGTGTTGCATCACTAAGATCTGGGGATAGTCTTCCTGGGGATAGTCTGAGAAGGCATTGAGTTGCTGCTTAATTACTTGGAACCTGAGGGCTGATTAATGCTCTGAGTGACAGAGTGTGGAGATTGTCACCCAAATGGCAGTACTGGAAACATAACCCAGACTCCTGTGGTGGCTGCTACCATCCCATGTCTGGTTTCCATCACTAGTGGGCAGACCTCACAGGGGCTTGGCACTTGGGTTGTACTTCTTCCTCTGTGTCCAGGGAACAAAAGGCGTAGTCTTGGGCAAATTACTAAGTTTTTTGGTACTTTAGGTTTTTTTTTTCAATCTGTGAAATGTGGGTATTAAGGTTATTGAACATATTTAATATACATAGAGTAGTGCCTCGAATATACTAAAAGGTAATCTTAATGCCATCATATTGCTATTGTTACTTGGAGCCCTATAGAATTCCAGACCCATTGCTGGATAGGTGAATTCATTCACTGGGAGAATTTGTTCACTTTAATTTTTTTTTGTACTTTGTTGCTCCTCCCTCTTCCTAAGCCAGAAAAAAATACCTCTCAACTGAAAAACCTACCTAGTTCATTTTTGGTGAGTATCATTTGGCATATGACAAACTCAGTTGAGTTTTAGAATTCTTTTGGATGTGGATATCATGAGTTCTTTAATTTTTATGCAAAGCATTTGTGTTTCTCCTTTAAGACTCAGTGATCAATTGTCTGTTGAGGTTAGCAGTAAGCTCCAGTTTTTTCACCTATGAGTGCAAATAATAAAACTGTACCTGTCACACAGAATTTATAAAATCAAATGAGTTGGTAAACATGGAAGTTATGTATAAACTATAAAAATAACAGCTACCCACAAAAATGAAATTTATGATACAGGAAGCGTTTTATGTGTGGCAGTTCCCACAAATAAGGCCTGGATATAGACCTTCACTGAAAGGAATCATGGGATGTGAAGGATGGATAGAGGCAGAACAGGTCACCTTCCTTTGGAGACTGAGGGATCAGTGGAGGAACTGAAGTAAGACATGTCTTTTCTCCATTCCCGAGAAACATTGTCTTTCAGAGTAGACAGTGGAGGTTTGCCTAGGACACATGTTTTCTGTACTGAGCAGTCATACATAGGGAGTATTCACCCAGAAGTGGGCCGTAGAGGTATGTTATATGGAAGCCTTCAAGGCTGAGTTTCCCCTATTTGCTTTTCCAAAATTTTGTTTCCCCAGGATCAAGGTACACTTGATCTTTCTGTAAATAATGTCCCTTGCAAAGGAGGCTTTTGTTTTTCCATAGGAGTAAATGATGCTTTGCATTACTATGGCAACACACAAAAATGATTTTTCCATTGGATCCATCTCCAGGGACCTTTTTGAGGTCTGTTTTGAACAAGGTCCTAGTCTGTGCTGCCCACTTAAGAGGACAGGCATTGGGTTAGCCAATACTAGCTTGCATACATACACTTATTTAGGCATCTTGTGCTTGGTTGCATGCTGAAAACTTCTATAGTATCTTCCACAGCATTGTCCATACGTCAGAATCACTTGGAGACTGGTACCCACCCAGAGTTTCTGCTGCAATACATGGGAGAGTTTGCTTGCCTAGCAAGTTCCCTGGGATGGCACATGGGCTGATAAGAAAGAGGCAGGAAGGACACTTCAAGAACCATTGCTCTTCTGTTAGCTGCTATGGGGGAACCTTTTGGCTTACCCAAATGCTAGTATCTAAAGTACATTCCGATATTTATAAATGCTGCTGTGCATTTATGAACCATTGTTAAAGACAACTTGGAAGGCCTGTTTTGCTGATCAGGACAGAATTGGAACTCGTACTGAGATCTCTTAATTGTTCTCAGTGTTCTTATAATTTATCCATACAGTATGTACTTGTCCTGTGTTATTAAACTTACCAATGTTAATCATGTCACTCCTCCTTTTTCTTCCTCTTGTGTGCCAAAAATTGACCATTATTTTGCTGCCATTTCAAATATTTTTGATAACTGAATTTTATAGTATGCACTTAATGACTTATATATTTAGAATTGCTTGAAATAGAGGAGAATTGGGAGCCTTTGATAGTGGCTTTTGGTTTTGGTTAACCTTTCATGTCTTGTATTGAATGGCAAGTACAGAAATCTTTCATAGAATCATGAAAGCCAAAAATCTGGACTGCTACCACCATCCTTAGTATTTTCTCAAAATCAAGGCATTTTTCCTTTAGACCAGTTCTAAAAATCTGGGTCAATTCTTTTGAAGTGTTATGGATTTTTTGTATTAATTATGATTTAAATAGTTGTTACCTGAGCTCAAAAAGAAAAGTTGAAGTTTATCAACATTGAATTTTGTGTCTTTTGCTAATGGTTTAAGTCAAAGAAACCAGAATTTTTTTTACATGGAGTCTCTCCTCTGTAATCAGGCACATTCTGTGTTCTTTTGCTTTTAATTTTTTGTTGTCCTCTTCCTTCAAAGGGCTTTCTGTTTTCTTCACCTGAGCGTTTGCACTCTTTAAGTAGTTATAAATGGTTCAGGTTTCCTCAAGAAGGGTTTGGACACACAACTCCTTTGTGTACAACTAGCCTGCTATTGCTAGATTTTTTTTTTTTAATCCTTGACTGTGTTCACATTTCTGGCTGGGAAGATTGGGAGCAGAGCCCTGGATCTTTCTTGTTTTGCCTTGGAGAATATTGATTGATGCTTCACCTCTTTTCTCCATGAGTCTGAGGGCTCCTTCCTCAGTCTTTGTCTGGGTCTTGGGCACCTCTGAGCATGACCTCATGGACTGTCTGGTGCAGGAGACTCCAAGTAAGACTCCATGGGCAAACACTGGGCTCTGTTGTTACCTTAACCCCAAACAACTCTATATTATGAAAATCATGGGTGGTTGCATACAAATTCTTGCATCATCAATACAACTAGTCTTCAGAGTGCTGTTTTCTAAAAGATACTTATCTGTATAATTTACTAAGCAATCTGGCATTTCATTTTGTTAGTTTTTTTTTTTTAAAAGAAGGAGGAGAAGATATGTGGGTTTTGCTGAATATTTTAAGGGCATTTACTGACTTATGTTAAAGACATGTTTAAATTCTTGAATAAATCCTTGTTTGTAATGGTATTATTTTCTGTATGTATTGCTAGGTTTGATCCACTGTGAAGTATTTGGGGGTTTGTTTTCTCTTCTAGGTTTTGATATTAACGTGTCACCTTTATAAAATAAATGTTAAGGCATTCCATCTTTCCTGTGCTGTGGTAATTGAAATATGGAAAACTGTGAAGTCTTGAAAGAAATGACTTACAGACACTGAGCATGGTGGCGAATATGTATAATCCCAGCACTTGGAAGGCTGAGGCAAAAAGAGTGCCTGGGCTACATAGTGAGTTCAAGGCTGATCTGAACTACAGGGAAAGACTCTGCCTCTCAATAAATAAATAAAGTGACTTACAAAGCTTTTAAGCCTGGTTCTTTTTTAATGGTCAGTTCCAGTTTTCTGTTTAAGTCCATTGTGATAATTATAAGTTTGCTTTACAATCTGTTCACCTCAGATCTTCTAAAATTTTAGCATAGATTAATAAATCTCTTTTTAATTTAAAAATTTTCTTTTGACTCTGCAGCTCTAGTTAATATGACTTTAACAAAGTAAAACCAAAGTCAGCACCAAGGCCCCCCAAATAAATTATACTTTAAAGTTTGTTTTTTCTTGATGGAGCTTAACAAAAGGAAATTTCTTTTACATCATCCAAACAAAATTCAAGGGAGAGTTTCATAATTAATATTGTTCCCCCAAGCCCAGGGGAACCACTTTAGCTCGTTTATATAATGCATATACTGGCATTGTTATAGTACTGCATTCTCCATCTCCGACTTGGAGAGTATATGGCATTATGATGTCTAGCAAAGGCTGCTAAATCACATCCTGATGCTTTCTTAACCTTTAAAAATCTTAGAAACACCCCGAACACTACTGCCTCCATTGATGCTACTATAACACATCCAGTGCTAGTGTGAAAGGATTTTTTATTGTTTATTTCTTTTGTGTTTAAGACCAGTACTGCTAGGTAGAAATATTCAATTGTTAAAGAGAGACCATATCTTCAACTTGGGTTGAGGGCTTTATTCTAAGTTTGGGTAAGGTCAGTAAACAGTTATCCTGGGCGTGTGAAAGATAGAGAAGTCTTCACTTGCCAGGTCTGAAGTATTCTCTCTGTAATTACTGTACCTCCAAGAGACACAGGAGATTAACTGGCTAAATGGTACATGTAATGTGGTGACACAAAAGCAGCTAGAGCTGATAAATGAGAGGTTTGCAATTATATACCCTGCTCCCTTCTCTCTGCCAGACCTTGGCAACAAACAAGAAAAACATGAATTTAAGAGACTTTGCTTAGTTAAGAAAAAGAGCTTCAGAACCGTGGCTTTTACCATGGCAGCAGTGGCACTGAGAAAAATAGCTTATGAATTATGACAGAATATGATTATTCACCTTATTTATCACTGAGCTCAGTTGGTAATGCAAGGCTTGAGGCCTCTTTACCTTTTGATGGTTTCTGGGTTATATAAGTTTTGCTTTGGAGAAACACGTCAGCAAGGTTTGCATGCTGTACATACTGCAGATTTAAACAATGACAGATGTTTTTTGCACATAGCAGACTTGGGTGTTATAATTAGGGTTTCAGAAGATGAATCACAGGTCCCTGAACTGGAATGAAAGCAAGCCTGGGGCCTGAGCATTTTTTTAGGGATATGAAGTCAACTCTTGATCACACAGATGGGGAATCCTTTTGGATTTGGACTCTCCCTGAACCTCATCAACCACTCCTCTACCCTGTAAAGGCAATCGCCAAAACAAACACACCCCATGTGTTGGCTACAGTGCTAGGCATGTCATGTCATCAGAACTTGTGTACCCACTGGTTGCCGCCTTCTCAGGGCAGCTGTTCGAGACCCATTCCTTCTCTGGGTAAGTGCTGTTCATTCATTGTCTAAAAAGAAACAGAAACCAGACCCTACAAATAAGAGAATTTACAACACCCCCAAATCAATTCACAGGCGATACCTTTTTACCAAATTTAGGTGCCAGTATCTTACCAGCCTTCTTTCTGATCATGAAAACATATATTTGTACGTTCACTTTTCACTTTTTATCATCCAAGAATTGGATAGATTCCTATTGGGTTAAAATCTTTTCACTTAGGATAATATGTCCAGGACAAACATATATCTATAAACCTATTTTATGGCTCTAACATATTCTATTATATAGATCATTTAGTTAGCCATACCTTATTGATATATTGTTTTAAACTTTTAAATATTCAATCTGAAATTAAAATTCTTGAAGCTAAATCATTACCAGCATCTTTGAATTATTTCCTATAAATAAATTCTCAGGTATGGATCACTAAGTCAAAAGGTTCACATTTTTCTCCTGTTTTTTTTGTTTGTTTGTTTGGTTGGTTGGTTGGTTGATTTTGTTGGTTTTGGTTTGGTTTGGTTTGGTTTGGGGTTTTTTGTCTTTTTGAGAGAGGGTCTTACTATGCAGTTCAGGCTGGCCTTGAGCTCACTTTATAATCCAGGCTAGTCTCAAACTCACAATGATCCTCCTGCCTCAGCCTCTAGAGTGCCGGGATTACAGGTGTGTGCCTCCACGCCTGGCCATAGTTTTTCTTCTTAGCATGTCTTGACAACCAGCCTTCCAGAAAAGTCATACAAATTTATATTTCTATTACCTATGTATGAATGCTAGTTTATCAATAAAATTGCTTATGATGAATTTCATTTTCTAGATTAGAAAGTGATATCAAATTATTTTAATTTGCTCTTAATTAGTTTTAGTAAGACTGAATACATTTTTATGCTGAAGTATTTTGTATCCTGTATCCTTAGACCATGTTTTGAATAGATTAGTGTATTACTGATTGGTAAGCAGTCTTTTTAAATATGCATTAAAAGCTTTTGCCATTTTGCCTTTTAGATTCTTATGTGTTGTATTTGGGCTTACAGAAGTGTGGTTTGGTTTTGTTCATATTTCCTTGACAATCTCTATTTTTGCATAATACATAGTTTGTGGGTTGGAAAGGATTTTCTATGGCTCTTTGATCTCTAATTTTTTCTTGTATTTCTATATTGTTACTTTTCAGGCCTGTATTTTAATTTTTTGGGAATGTATTTTAGTGTAAGATTTTGGGATAAAGACTTAATTTGCCTTTCAGTCAAATAATGATCCAGTTATTCTAATAGCCTCTGTTGAATAGTTTCTTCTGCACTCACTGATTTCATATCCCACTTATCACTTGATGTATTCTTAGGAGTATTTAGGTATGTTGGTAGAGAATCTGTTCTTGTTCCATTGACCTGAGGCTCATAATTGTAATGGCTCTTACGGGACATAATATTGCCCGAGGAAACTGGGGCAGGAAATACCCAGAACTAGGAAGGTAAACAGTGTATTACAGTGGCAACTTATGTCTTCTCATCCTGTGATGTGACCTCTGCTTCTCCTCACTCCTCGAAGGTGATATTGGAGGTGGGGATTGCTTACCATGCTTCCCTGGTGAGAAAGGATGATTTACCACATTCCCTGGCTTGGTTGAAGGCTAATGGGCATTGGTTCTCACTGTACTGAAACGCCTGGTGAACTGCTTTATGTTCCCTCCTAGTCTTTCTGGAACGTTGTGCTCTACAGGAATTGAAGGTCATGAAGCAGGCCTGCAGTCCTCCGTGTGACATCCCAGTGAACTGAGACTATGTTGTCATGTCCCCTCCTCAGACGGGAGTACTGTAGAGCATGGCCAAACCAAACCCAGTACAGTCTTGGAACATAGATTAAGGAGACAATCAAAAAAGAACTTCACCGCTAGTCCTAGTATTATTTTCTACATTGACACACATTTTGACCCCCCACCCCCATACCCCATAGAGTTTATTTCAGACTCTGATCCCAGAATCTAGAGGAAGAGGTACAGAGTCCCTCTCTGCCATTTTGGAAGTTTGGTGGGAAATTTTGAGAAGTATTATTCTCAAAGTAGACAGTTAATTTTCAGATACTTAGAGCAGAATAGTAACTAACCAATTTTCTATTTATTTCATATATAATTTGTTCTTCTCTTTCTTGTTTCCTAACATGGAAGCTTAGATGATGTTTAGATCTTCTTTTGTGAGGTATTCATTCAGTGCTATCAGTTTTCCTTCTAAGTACTGCTTTCGCTGCATCCCACAGATTTTAGTAAATTATATTTTCATTTTAGTTTAATTCAAAATATTTAACTTCTCTTAAGATTCCTTGTTTGACCCATATGCTGCTTAGAAATATCTTGTTTAATCTCCAGTACTTGGAAAATTTTCCAACCATCTTTCTGTAATTGATTATTGTTATAGTCCACAACCATACATTATATGATTTCTGTCCCTTTAAATTTGTTAAGGTGCATTTTATTGTTTAGAGTGTGTTCTAGCTTGATGAATGTTCCACGTAAGCTTGAGAATGTGTATTCTGCAATTATTGGGTGATGTTGCCTCTAGATGTCCTTTATATCTAGTTGATTGATAGTGCTGTTGAGTTCAACTATGTCTTTACTGATTTCTGCCTGCCAGAACTGCTCATTTCTGATATAAGAGTATTGAAGTCTCTACCTATCATAGTGAATTTCCCTTTGCAGTTCTATTAATTTTGCTTCATGGATTTTGACACTGTTGTTAGGCACATACCCACACTAAAGTTTATGTAACTTTATCATTCTTTAATGATTCGAAAGCTACCTCATGGTCTCTGTGCTTGAAGGTCATCACTAGTAAACCCTTTATCCACACATGGTACCTCTAGTGATGTAAAGTTGCCATTATTACTTATGAATGTAAAATTTCAGTCAGTTGAGTTTTCTTTCTTAGTTTAACAGAACTCTTCACTATTTTAACTTTCTTTGTGGAAACAAGCAAAAAGAATAAAAGGAGTTACTCCATTTTCCTGGACTAATGGTCTATTAGGGTGAAGATAGTGGAACCTTCTTCTATTGAGGCCATGATTTCAAATAAGGTCTTTTTTGAACCTTCTATGCATTGTAGAAGGTTTTGGCTCACGGATTGGTTATGCACCAGTGAACCACTTAAAAGTGATTTATGCTTAGGAAAACAGCATCAGCTCACTATGTAATGTGAGCTTGCTTTTTTTTTTTTTTTTTTTTTTTTTTTTTTTTTTTTTTTTTTTGTGAAGGGCTTCTTTCCCATACTGTGCAACCAGGAGGAAAACAAACAAAACAGTCCTTTCAGCTAAATTGGATTTTTTGGATTTCAGATAAAAGAGAAGGCATTTTTCTTTTAACAGTGAGAACAGGGCATGTGAAAATCACAACTGTCATCCCATGTAGGATATATCTAAGTGACAAAACAGTAGTTATGATTACTGTGAACCAAGTCTAAAGCAGAGTTTGGTTCTTAATTTATCCAATGTAGCTACTGTACTTTATTCAGTTAATGTCATATTGTAGAGTCAGGGGGACAAATAACAAAAATTAGATCTATCAGCATGAAATGAGGGATGCTATGTATTTAATTAGGCTACTTATTTTAAGTTGTTTTCTTCAGTAGAGATTTACTCTCGATACAGATACTCTAGTGGGGTTGGTGATGATGATACCAAGAGAACTATGACCTCACCCTTGCTGTTAGTCCCCAGATGTCTCATGGATAGTGGCAGAAGTGGGCATGTACTTTAAGGACATGAGATACACAGTGTTTGTCTTGGACTCAAAAAGAATGCTCTTAGGATAATGAATGAAGAAAGGTACTTGCTTGAGAAGATAATGTTCAACAGAAGAGTACTGGCACATAATTCTTTAAGGACTTTACATGTTCCACAAACTCCTTTAACCCACTTGGCAGTTCTGTAGATCTGAGTCTCCACTTTATAGATTAGGAAGTTTAGGCACAAAAGTGTTAGGTGACCTGCCCAAGCTGCCATATCCAGAAAGTGGCAGAACCAGGATTTCAATCTAAAACCTTTGGCTGCTCACGATTCAGATTGTCTTTTTCAGTGGATGTGGGATACCTGGAGCTGTGTGGTTGTGAGAATACCATGTAGGACAGAAATTAGGTAAATGTAATCATACTTTCACATGGCCCCTCTCCTGTGTGTTTACTGTACTGAGACTAATTTCCATGCAGGTCATGGTCATGTTGACCAAAAAGAAAATCTTCATACTTCTCGAGGCTAAAAAGTTACATAAATTTTAGTGTGTATATGTGCCTAACAACAGTGTCAAAATCCATGAGGCAAAATTAATAGAACTACAAAGGGAAATTCACTATGATAGGTGGAGACTTCAGTACCCTTATATCAGAAATACATAAAGGAGTTCAAATGTTCAGGATGACATAATTACATGAGGCATGCTATTTGATGTATTTTTGTTGAGACCAGGGAACTATTATAAATTTGTTAATGGGAGCCTATTTGCATTCCTACCATGCATTTTATAAAAGGGTTTTCTTACAGGGTGATCTCTTCCATTGGTCCATCACCAATGAATGACATGCCTGAAAATCACAAAGCCTGTGACCTGTTGCCTCTTTTTTGGGATACTGATCTCATCTCCTTTTCTTCCCTTATGTGTGTCTCCAGTCAACATTTCCCCTAAATCATAGCAAAAGACTGAAGTCTTTAACACTGTTGGTTTAACATTTTTCATTCTTCACAGTCAAATTAAAGACAGAACCTTCAATAGCACCTTTCCCAACAGCTGCCTTTCTTTAAGACCCTTGATGTCCCACTCTAATGGTGATGTGTTCGCAAAAAGCACAGGGGTTTCTATTGACTTGGTAAAAGAGCAGCAGAAAATAAGAAGGAGTAGCAGCTCTCTGTGGGAACTTCTGTCAGTGGGCAGCATTTGGAACAGGATTGTACCTCTGACTAGGCACTTTGATATCTGGGTAGAGTCTGGATTCCCAAGTGCTAGGGAAGGGCCAATTTGCAGGCATTCTCCAAATGCTTCTTAAAGGCATTCTTTTAGGTAAAGGTAAGATAGTTGTACACATTGGCAAACTATGAATTACACACAAAACAGCTAGTAGGATGGACCTCTTCACAAGGAGTGATCCTCTGGAGAAAAAAAAAGGGTTTTAAAAATCTGCCTCTTATTTAAAGGACTTTAGTGACTGATCCTTTCCTAGAACAACCTCTCCTTCATTTATTTGTAAATTCAAATAATTCATATATCTGGGTTTGCTTAAAGTGGATCACATCCACTGCAGAAGCCAAGAAAAAATTTTTTGACTCATCAGTGACTGCATGCAGAGCTCATTCTGTTGGCTCAGACAGGACAAATAATGTTTTTAGGACCCAGATACTCAACTATCTCCTGAGGTTTAAACATATAGACAGCAACTCCATAAAATAAGGGGATTAAAAAATAAGAATCAAGATGTATCCTATGCAAGTACAAATTTCCTATGATAAATATGATCATTATGTATATCTAAACTGTACCAATAAATTTAATTTTAAAAAAAGGTAATTATGTCAGCAGGAGACCTCCCTCCTTATAGTATTTTCCATGGGTTGTTTTCAACTTTGCACTATAGGCTGCCTTGATCTTCATTTGGGTCACCTGATCTTTTAGTGACCCACTACCAAACATTTCTTCCTTGTCTGACTGATATATTTTAGTTGTCACATTCAGCAAACAGGGGAAAAGACTGTTTAACTTTTGGGAACAGAGCAGTCTCTTTTGATCAAAGTTTTTTCATCTTTTCAACATCCTTTGAACCCAAAGATTCCAAATTGCATGGAGCTCATAAATGATAACTAGAAGACTTAGGTGAAATAAGTCTCATTTATTTCAGTAAAGAAAATCATGCTTAATCAGAGATGTGCTTCTCCTACAATCAGGGAACAATTCTTTCTGGCTGTTTTTGTTCCTCTATGGGAGGAACTGCCTGAAATAGGGGGAGGATTCTGCTTCTTGTGGGGCTGAACAGTCAAGAGCAAAGGATGGAGGTGGCTGTCTGAGAGACAGTTTATCTGAATTCCAGCCTTGAGAAACCTCAGGCATGGAAGGGGGGTTTATCCTAGAAAAATAGGATGTGGTATACAACTTCTCTCAGACAAGGCAGACACCAGCTGCCCTATGAGTGGAGGTGGGGTCTAGGCTGGGGAATGGGGTAAGTGGTCCTCTTCCCCAAGGGAGCCAAGGCCCCTGAAGCTGCTGGCTTTAGCTTAGTGCACGATGTTGTCTGGGCCTATGATGACATTTGAATCCTCTGGGAGCAAAGCAGAAGTGGACAAATGGCCTCCCTATTTGGCCTTGAAGATAAAGTCATTAACTTTTATGAGAAAGTGTGTTTAGGCTTCCAAAAAGATAATAAGAGCACCAACAAAATGCTTTCTTTATTTTACTTCTTGAGTAAATGGCTCAGGCACTATTTTCACCTGGGCTGTTTATTGCCTGCTGAGCTATTTTCAGAGGCTTCATAGGCAGAAACTCTGAAAATCTGAGGCTTTGTTTATATAAAAACCTTTTACTTTGAGGAGATGGATAAGTCCATATGAACAGTGATTGACATACATGCTGTCTGCCTTACATCAGGAGAAAAAGAATCCACTTTCATTTTGTAGTTATACCAGCAGGTGTCTGGGTGACCTCTGGCTCCATTGGCAGTAATAATTCTGTGTGAGTATATGAGGTGGGTGTGTTTGTGTTCTATCCAGTCTGAAGGTTTCGTTTCCTACTTGGTAGACTTTTTATTTCACCTTTTCTCTTGTACCTGCTCTCCATTGCTGCAGTAAGTCAATAGTTGGCAGTATGTTTTTATGGATGACAATTTATACCCTTATCTATCTTTTCCTTTTTTTCCTTCCTTCACCAGTTCTCCTCCTAGCACATCACTGACACAGATGAATTTTTGAACAGAAGGGGAAAATAATTCAATCTTCTATGCCAGTTATGATCACTTGGCTGTTCTGAAGGAATTGGTGACTCCATCTGAGTTCAGTAGAAAATAGCACTGTGATCAATTAGTAATGTCTGCTGTGGATTTCGTAGGGAGTTGGGGATATGCTTGTGTACATGGAGTATTTATATTCCTGCTGGAGAAAATGAGCTATTTTTCATAAGAATGAGAAAAAGGTAGTTTTCTAGGAATTGAATGTGTCCCTACTTATGTTGCACATATTTCATGCCTTTTATTATTTTTAAACAATACTTGGGTTTTTAAAATGTGGTCCATAAATCTACATAAATCATACATAAATCTACATAAATCACCATAACCATTAAAAATAGTAGAAATAGTACTGGGCTCTGTCAGACAAGATTGTCATTGCACCAAAGAGCCTGTGAGAGTACATACTGGTATGTCCTGTCATCCTACAGGACACTCTTAGTACATCTGTTTCCCCTCAAAGTAAAAAGGAAAGTCCAGTTAATGAATTGATCATGTTGGTCGATTGTGGACCCTTTTTGAATCATGAGCAGCAGCGTTCTGGCTGCTGCCTAGTGAAAAAGAACACTGACTTCAACCTGTTCCTGTATTGATGGGAGTAACTAGCTATTAAACTCTATCCTCAAGCACTGTGGAGGCACATGAAGGACAGTGGAGACCTGGTCATGCCTTGTTTGGCCCTGGAGGCTGCCACAGAGGGTCTGCACTTAGTGCAGGAACTCCTAGAGCCAAGCATCATCTCTGGCGTGTGTTTTGCTGCTCATTCTGCTCTGGTCAGCAGTCCACACTGAGCCTATTGCATTGCCCCTTGTAGATCCTTTCCCTATGAGCCCGTGAAGCTGTTGGGCCACCTGCAGAGGTCGTGCTGGGGTAAATGGTAAGCAGGATACAATACCAGCTAAGCTTCCCAAAAGCTGTGAGAGCAGTTATCTTTGTCTGGAGGTGTCTTACTTTTCTCATTGCTGACATCCAAAGTTCAAGAGGGACAGGTTTATTTGACTCACAGTTTATAGAGGTTTCAGTCAATCAGCAGTTGGCTCCAAGGGAGGGTGGCATGGCAGACAGCATCTCAGGAGGAATAGTTCGTGGTGGGCAGAAGGTAGCAAAGCAACATGGGATGGCCACAGCTCTTTCTATCCATGTTATCTTATCCAGGCTACTTAGGGCAGGTAGTACTCATACCCTTAATTCTAGTATCCTTGTTCCTAGCATGGTACCATGAATCAATTCCAGTGTTACACACTGTGGATTCAGCCACCTCTGAAAAAGCCCCACCCATGACTGCATGAGGCTTTGGGATCTAGGCACAAGCCATTACAGGAGGCTAATATCTCCTGAGGATTTCACATGTGTCTCTAGAACTACTTCAGATAGGGATTCCTAGACATGCCAGGGGACAACCAGAAACAAAACTTGGCAACATTGGCAGCAGCCTGGCTTAACTCAGGGATAGTAGGCACACCCTGGAAGGAATTTCTCTGTTGTTGTTTTTGTTTTGTTGCTAGAGATTGAACCCAGTACCTAAGCTTTACTAATAAGCTACATTCCCAGCCCTTTTTAAAGTTTATTTTGAGACAGAATCTCACTGCATTTCCCAAACTGTTCTTGAATTTGTAATTCTCCTGCCTCAGCTTCACAAGTGTGCCACCCCACGCAGCTTGGAGGGGAACTCTTAATAAAAGTTCTTTGCTGATATTCTAGATCTTAGGCCCAAGATAAGATTTACTGTGTAGATTTACTCTCATGAGAGTTGAACCTGCTAATGGGCATCACTAAGCCTGTGTTTTATTCAGTTGTTTGCTTTTTAATTTTTAAAGACAGGATCTTCCATCTAAGGTGGAAAGGAAAGGTTTGTGAAGACACAGACATTTGAACTGACCTTAAAGTTGAACATAACCAGAAAGGTGAGGCCAGGTGATGCAATGGAAGTAGAGGGGCCCCACCCACATCAGTCCTTCAGGGGGTCCTGTCTACCTTGCTTCTGTTAAATTACCCTGGCCCCCTCTCATGTCCTGCTGGCTGCCATCCTTGTCCATCACCTGGATTTCTGCAGTGGTCTCACTCCATTCTCCCAGTTCTCACTCTTGTCCCCTTAAAACCTCTTCTGTCCCCAGCACCCTGAGTGATTTGTCTGACGCCTATGTCAAATGTCATCTCTCCTTTGCTCATAGCCTTCCAAGGGCTTTCCATGGTGGAATAAAGTTCAGACCTAAAGTGGTCCCAGAAGAGCCATCTATTCAGGCATCTCTGCAGCCTCATTCCCACCATTATCCTGCCCTAGCCATACCAGCCTCCCTTTTTCTTGAATAGGATAAATTCACTCCTATCCCAGGACATTTGCTTCTGCCTTGGATGCTCTTCCACCCGGTATTTTCAGTACTCACTCTGGTTTTATTCAAGCCTCTGTCAGATGTCATCTGCTCAGAAATGATGTCCAAGATGACTCTATTTGTGCACACACACACACACACACACACAAAATGAAAAAAATACTTGTTTCTGTATTATTTCCTTGAGAATTTTTACAAATAGAAAAGTTCTAATAGTGTCTTCTTTTTCCAGACTGAAAGTATCTGGATTTCACAGGGTCCTTTTAAAGTTCTCCTACTTAAGTAGGAGCTCAAGGGTTGACCTTGAAGGTTTGGCTAGAAAATGAGCTGAATTCTTTCCAAAAGCATGTATTAAGAGCAGTCTGTATGTCGGGTGCTGTTCTAGGCACTGAGAATGTAGTGAGCCACAAGACGCTCCTCTCCTCCTCACTCCCCCACTTCCCCTCCATCTGATTCCCAAGGAGGCAGAATGTAAACAAATAAATATAGACTAAAATGACGGGTTGTGGCAGTGCTGCAGAAAAAAATAATAAAGCAAGGAAGAGGTGAGCCACTTGTTTGTGGGCTTGTACTAGGTTTTCACACAGAGTGACGCAGGGCAGTTGAAAGCACCCTTTCCTTTTGCTTTCCTGCCTGAGCTGTAAGAAGGGACTCTGGAAGAGGGTGGAAGAGGTCTGTATAGCTGTGGCTTTGTTTTATGGTGAAAGCTGTGCCTGACATCTAATCAGGAACCTTCTCTGAGATGTATCTGGAGGGTCAAGAAGTTGGATTAACTCCTCTTCTGCTAATTCCTGTGTTATGCTCCCTCAGTCAGAGGGTGTGCTGACAATAGAAAATCGTGTCCATAGCTTCAGCCCAGAGGTGGAGCACGTGTAAGATCTGCTGGCTGCTTTATGTGTGAAACCACATGAGCAAGGTCAGTTGCCCTGAAACCAGAGTTTCTTGGTAATGTCCAAGGCCACTCAAATCGCTGACTATGCCTTTCAACCTCTTTCTACTGGCAGCCGTCTCTAGAAGACCCCTCACACATGCCAGTGCCCCCAACCAACTACTCCTGGCTCCTTTCCATGGGGATTGTGGTTTTGCCTCTGTGACCTCTCATCTAACATGCTCTCTCAGTTTAAGAGTGAAGCTCAGGGTACAAAGTGGCCCAGCCCAGGGAGGTCAGCCGCTGACTGAGACCACTCCTTGCTGCTCCCTGAGAGCCATAGTAACACCTGTTGAGCACAGTCTTACAAATAGCCCACAACAGAGGAGAAATGACAGTGCTCTTGGCCTCAGGAAGTTTTCAGCTGCATAGAACTTAGAGCGATTGCAAAGGCTGGCTTGTCTGGCATCCTCCCTCTCAGCCCAGCCAGTGGATGGGTGTTCTGAGAGCCACGGTGATCCCTGGAAGGCTTTCAGTCTGTGGCTGCACAGTACCCCCTCTGCATTTCCAGAAAAGCACAACCCAAGCTGAGTGGGTAATTCAGAATGTGGACAAAAATAATTCACTTCATATGTTATAGTTGTCATCAGCTGTTGTTGCTTGGTTTTTAAATAGACTATCTTCTACAGCAGTTTCAGGTTTAAAGAAAAACTAAACAAAAACGAGAGTTCCTGCAGACTCCCTTATCCCACCCCATAATTTCACTATTATTATCCTGCAGTGGTATTGCATGTTCATTACAATTGATAAGTGAATATAAATATAGTATTAACTAAAGTTAATATTATTTAACTAAAATTAGATGTAAACAAAAACACCTAATTGACATGAAGGTTCACTCTTGGTAGTATAAATCACATACTATAATGACCATTGCAGTCCACTCTACAGTGTAGATTCACTGCCCCGAAAATCCTGTAAGTTCTTCCTGCATGTCCCACCCTCTTCCTCCTCCTAAATGCCAATCACTGATCTTTTTTTTTTTTTACTATATCTACAGCTTTACCTTTTTCAGAATATTATGTATTTATGATCCCTCCATATCTTCTGGTACATTGATGGCTCTTTTCTTTTTATTGCTGTATAATATCCCATTATATGGAAGTACCACCATTTCTTTACCCACTTATGTATTGAGGGATATTTTGGTTGTTTCCAAGTTTTTGAAATTCTGAGTAAAGATGCTGAAAATATTCATATTCAGGGGTGTTTGTGTGTGTGTACATTACTTTTCAACTCCTTTGGATAAATGCCAAGGAGCCCAGTTGTGATAAGAGTGCATTTAGTTTCGTGAGAAACTGACAAGCTGTCTTTTAAAGTGGCTATAACACCTCATCCGTTGGTTTTGACTCCTAAACCACTTTCACTGAGGCAGGGCTGGATCTTAGGTAATATTTCAGAATGCTCTGAACATAAATAACCCATCACTCTTTTGGTCTATACACTTCTGGAGCTTCCATATGGAGCACTGCCCTCTTTATTCTTCCTGTGGTCCTCCTGACCATCCTCCTGTTCTCACTAGAACCGAGCTGTCCTGGCAGAAAATGTCCTCTTTTCCAGCTCCTTCTTCCTTTGCTTCTCATTTCTTCCCTTCCCCAACAAAAGCCAAAATGGTAAAGAGAAAATGCTAAGAGCAAGGTTGATGGGGAGCTCTCACCTCTATCTCCCCATAAGGGAAATATTACACCTGCTATGCATACTGTATGATTCCAACTATGGTTTTGTTTTCTTTTAAAAAAATTTTTATACTGAGAGCACTGAAAGACACATGACACCCTCCACCCCAGAACCATGCAGGCCACATGCCTTGCTCCTTACTGGTTTGTCTGCAGAGCCAACAAATGAGACTCTTCCCATGTGACCAAGCACATTTGCAGCATCCATAGCTTTGCTACATGTGGCCATACAAAACCACTGGCCCAGGAGGATAGGTCAGGGCCCTATAGTCAGGCTGTGGATCAGGAAAAACTCAAAAGCCTCACCCTGTGTTAACTCTCTTAGGCTCCTGAATCTCCTTAGACCCGTGACTCTAAAACTCTGAGGATGGATTTTTATTTATGGATTATAAATCTTATTACTTTCTAGGTAGACTTTGTGTTAAACTCAGATGCTTTGAGTTACTGTAACTCAGGCACAGATGGGTGAAATAAAGTGGAAGAACTTCCAGGGGGATGGAGAATCATCCCAGTTAATGAGGCAGAGGGGATCACTGGTCCAACTGCAAGTTTCTCAGACCATTGCAAGGCTCTGATGAGTGGCCCTGGCAGTTTGTGTAACTGCCATCTAGTTCTTTTTCCTCTGAGCTTTGGGTACTTCTCCTCTGGGGCAATTGGAGGCTGACTGGCCTGTGTGTGAAGGGTGTTTCCCTGTTGGGACCCAGAATATCTCAAACTGGAGGACTGTTTTCTTAAACAGGACAAAGTCCTGTGCATTACAGAAATTTAGCTACCTGGCTCCACCAGGAGTCACCCCTCATTATTGTGACAATCAAAAAACTACCTGCACAGGTTTACAGATGTCTGTTCCCTTCTGGGCCTTTCAGCAACTGCCATCTGCATTTGTCACCCAGGCCTTTATCACTTATCCATCCCTTTCACTCTTCTGCCTTTCTTGCCCCTCACCTCAGGGACCCAGGGAAGAAAACTGAAACTTTTGGCCAGTCTGCTGTATAATGCAGGGTGAAAATTGTGAGGCTGAAAGAACTTAACGGTGTTTCCCTTCTTAACTGGTAAAAATCTTAGTCTGATATTGTTTCCTCTGTTTGACCTTGTTTCTCAACCAGCCACACTCATCTGATCAAACGCTGCTAGAGAGTAATGATAAGCCTTAGTGCAGTGCTGTCCCCTCTCCTAGATCCCCCATCCTCGGGGCTGATGCTGCATTGATCTGAGTTTCTCCCAGGTTACCTGGTATTTATATTGGCTCAAACCCCAAGCTTTGCAATGCCTCCTGCAGGGTAGTTCCAGGGTGTCCTGACTGTTTCAGAGCAGTGGGAAGGAAGGATGAGTTTGTCATTCACACCAGGAAATGGAGCAAAGTTCAAGGACTGATGTTTTTGGCTCCTCCCAGCTCATATCCTAATTCCAAGCCACTGCCTACAAGAGATGTCTGTGTCTAGCCTGGCTTAGTTGGGGCTATCCAGAGGCCAGCTCTACCACTGTGAGGCTCACAGAAGCAGAAGCACTGCTGCCTCAAGCCTGAGGATGGCAACTCTGGAGCCACCACAAGGCCAAGGAAGCTGACACCGGTGGGCCCACACTGATGGCATGGGGGGTGGTAAGATCTCCATGGGCAGGTGAAAAGCTGGTACTTGGTTACTTTCCTTTCTGGCAGCCAGGTGTGCTCTATTTAGTCTATTCATATCTCTGAGAAGCCTAGATTCTGTTGGTAGAGCTTGTGGCCTCTGCCCTCTCCTTTTGCCTAGCCTGATTTCTGGCCCATTACCCTGCTTCAGCTCAGGCCAGGATCATTGCAATCTCAGAGCTTGCCTGGTAGAGCCTGTTGGTGATTCAGCAGCTGAGGAACTCTAGCCAGCCTGGCAGGGCTCCCCTATACCTGACCTGTTGCCTTGCAGTTCCAGGAAGCTGGATGGGGAGCCAGCACAGGAGCAAGGCCCTGAGGAAAAGGAAGTTTGACTCAGCACCCAGCCCTGGCCCAGGTCTTTGATAAACCTTGACTTTGCACAAGAGATTTATTCCCTCCTGGCCAAGAATGAGTTTCCCTGGATGCTGTTTGCTCTGCCTTATGAGAGAGGGTCCCCCACAATGAGCAAGTCACTGGGTGGCATTTTGTCAGGCTTTGCAGTAGGTGAGGGTGTTGGGGCATGGAGAAGATGTCTAGTGGCAGGGTAAGGTGCTGCATCATACTTGATGGGCCTTGGAAACAGGTATCTCAATAGGGCAGGCCAGTATACTGCAAGGGTCCCTATAGATTCTTTATTAGTTGTTTATTTTTGTGACTACCTTTCTGTATGTTAAGAAGAGCATATGTCACCTCTTTTTGCTGTCAGGTCACTTCTCTACCCACCCTGCCTTTGAGTGGGAACAGAAAAGATAGTCATCAATTCTCCTAAATCAGAGATGATGAAATGAGGTCTGGGCTGAGAGACAAAGGAACAGGGAATCCTCAGTAGACCATGTGGGTGATCCAAGTGAGATCCGCTCCCAGCCCTGGTGCTGATAGATGCTGGGGGTTTGAGGAGTGAGCCTTGCCTGCTGGAGTGGTAAGAGACGTCATGGAGAGCATGGGGTGGAGCTGGACCCGGAAGGCTGAGTAGAAATGAGTCTTGGCAGGAAAGAATGAGAAAGCATATTTAGGGGACCGTGAATAGATAGACTCATTTGATTGGAAGCATCAGAGACCTTCCCAGGAGCATTGTTTCATGTGTTTGTTTCAGTTGCATCTCTTCATCCAGAGGGTGAACTCTTTGAGTTACATTCTGCCTTTGCATGCAGAGGCCCTAGGCATAGGGTCATAGGTGAGCACCTCCGAGCTGGGTGAACTTCCCTTACAAAGCCACTAAATGAGGTCTGCACCCCTTTCACTCCCTCTGTCTTCTCCTCAGGATATGATCTGGCCTAAGAGCCACCCAGTTTAGGGATTTCTGCTCTCTCATTAAAGTTTCAGGAGAAACCAACCAGCAAAATAACCAAGAGGAGGAAGAAAATATATTTCATGGGTCATCTTGTTGGTTGACCACACAATTTAGCATTACCTGAGCAGACTGGTTCAGCAGATGAACTTCAGATAAGGACCACACTTCCATCAATCGTTTCTACATGAAACTTTAACATTAGTTAAATAGAAGACATATTTTAACTCACAACCAATAATGCTGTAGCCAAGACATTCATTTTTGAGTGCAATGTGTAATGGTCTTCAAGAATTAGAAAGATTAGCTGGGCGTGGTGGCACACACCTGTAGTCCCAGTGCTCTGGAGGCTGAGGCAAAGGGATTGCTGTAAGTTCGAGGCCAGCCTGAGCTACACAGTAAATGCAAGACCAGCCTGAACTGTGGTGTGAGACCCTGCTTACAAAGAAAAAAAGAGACAAGGATTATTTTTTGTAGGAAGACTACAACTCTATAGCAGCGGTAGCAAACCTGTGACATCCATGCCTCAGCAGGCTGTTATTGATGAGAACTGTAAAGGTTTCACCATCACTGCTCTAGAGACTGAGAGAAGGGACTTTTGGTTCCCCTCCAGCATCCAAAACAGTGTCTTCCACATATTAGGAGCTTAGGAATGAATGAATGAATGAATGAATGTCAGGATTCAAGTGTGGTCCATTTCCACTAAAATCAGGACTGAGACTTAGAGCTGAAGGAAGAAATGAATTGCTGGGAATTGCTTGTTTCCCCAAGACTCATGTGTACGTTTTGTCACTCGGCCTTCCAACTCTTATTCCAAGCTGATGACCTCTCAGAGAAATTCAGTTTCATCTCACTGGAAACCCAACAAGGTGCTGGGCACTGTGCCAGATATGAAAATAGAGAATAAGGGGCAGTTCCTGGCTGCACTAAAGGGACAGACAGATAAGACAAGAAAACTTCCAAGCCACAATGCAGAATAAAATAAGGACTGCTCAGAAGAAGGAATGTGGCTTTTTTTTTGTATGTGTTTTGTTTTGTTTTGTTTTGTTTTGTTTTGTTGTGTGTAGGGGGTGTGGGTGTCACTCAGGGCCTTTGAACTGAACTACATCCCCTGCCCTTTTTCTATTTTGAGAGTCTTATGAGTCACTAAATTGCCCAGGCTGGGCTAGAACTTGTGATCTTTCTACCTCAGTCTCCTAGATTGCTGGGATTAGTGGGTTTGGCCCCCACACTCAGCTCATTTCATTTCTAATATTTGGGTGAGATTTTGAAAGACAAGTTTGATTCCTGTGGATAGAAAAGGGGGTGTACCAACTTGAGAGAGAAGCATTTTAAAAACAAATTTATTGATATATAATTATACATATTTCTGGAGTATGATGTGACATTTTGATATATGTATGCATTGTGTAATGATCATATCAGAGTAATTAGTGCATCTATTACCTGAAGCATTTGAGATCAGCATAACATTAATAGTTACCAATAACAGCTGCCATTTTCATATTTATTATGTGCCACTCAGTACTACATGTTTCTCGTATGTCCCCTCATGTATTTATTTTATATAGCAATCTCATGCCAGGGATGGATACTTCTTTCTGTCTTTTTACAATGAAGGTAACCTAAGCCTGGTCAGCTAAATGAAGGTCACTAGCCTCAAGGTCAGGCTCTGGGTAGTGGCACACAAGGCAGGGAGCCCAGTGAAAATGGGCATTGGGAGTTTCATTGCGTGGCAGGAAGTGGGCAGAGTTTACCGGGGAAAGATCTGGGACTAGGTTACGCACTTGAAAGCTGCCCAGGACTCTGGACTGGGTTCTGTTCCTGGACTGGATTGTGAGCAGTGTGGAGGGCATTGACAGTTTGTAGGGAAAGAGTGATATGGCCCAGCAAGCTTACTCTGGCAGCCAAAGCAATGGTAAAAACAGAACAACAACAAAAAAGAATGACCGAGGAGGCTACTGGCAGAAGAACCAGTTTAGCAAGTATTGTGCTAGCCAGGGAGAGATGGTGAGGTCAGGTTTGGGGCAGGTTGCAGGGATGCAGGGGACAGTAAGATGGACATGTGCAGGCTGCGTACGTGGGAAGGTCTGACTAGGACTGGAGTAAAAGATTGAGCTGGTCAGGCTGACTGTAGTTATCAGGTCTTCAGCCCTGCCCAGGGCACACTGGGCAGTGGGAGGAGATGAATTTATTTTTGAACCTGTGACTTGAGGTGCAGGCCTTGGGAGCAAGAAGAGGTTGCAGTTGGTGTTTGAGGTATGGGATCTGTGTGGTGCCTTTGATGGGTAGTGCTGGTAGCTTCAGCAATGCACTTTGCCTGTGCTCCAGTATGAAAACTCTGCTTTTCTTTTATAATGTGGGTAATGATGCTGTCCCATGCGGCTTGGCCATTTGGAGGGCAAGTTACAGATCTGAGATTTATTTCTTTTTAAAAAATTTGTTCACAGTACGTAGGTAGTCAATAAATATAATTTCAAAGTCAGTGCCCTACAACATCAGTGGCCTGCAACCAAGTGACCGTGGAGTCTCAATTAAAGCCCCTTGGTTGGAATCCTATTGATAAGACCCAGTGGCAAGGCAGGGATGGGGCACTGGGACCACTTCTTCCTCATCAACTACCTGGAAGTTATAGAATGAAGCACCATCAACTGCCTTGGACAGTGAGTGCTCACTGTGGTCTAAAAGCTCCATGTTCTTTGTTTGATTTCTTTTGGGAGGAGCTGTTGTCCTTATTTTACAGATTGGACACCAGGCCTTGGCAAGGTTAGATCATGTATCCAAGGACTTACAGTTAACAAGTTGCAGAGGTAGGATTTGAATCCAGGCCTCATGGAAAATTCCTCTGAACTTTTAGGCAATGCTGGCCTATTTTCTGTGCTGTCATAATCACAAAGTATTGCCTTAGACTCATAAAATTGGACTTCATTGCTTATGGCCCAAAGGATCATTAGGAAGGACAACTGAGGGTCCTAAGTTCATTGACCCTTGGGATATCTTAGTAAGGCAACATTATGACTACATCGAAAATACAGAAATGGAAAGTACCTTGTTAAGGGTCTTATTCATCTTCTGAGAATGGATATGAATTCTATTCTAAATTGGAAGACAAAGCTGTCCTAAACCAAGCACACAACAACCATCACTGAGACAATGCACACAACAACCATCATTTTGTCTGCTCCCCAGTTGAAGGCAGGATTTTCATTTATAGAAAGGGTTGAAACAGGGCCAGTATCTCCCCAGCTAGACAGCTAAGGAAGATGGGCAGTATTGTCCATTCTTCATAGATACCTGGAATTTAGGGACTTGGCAGACCTTCTGGCCCCACTCTGCCATTTAGAGATAAAAAGAGATTGAAAGAGGTAATGTGAGTTGCTAAAGGTAATACCATTTACAGATGACTCTAGTTTCTGGGCTCCCCCAACAGCCTGCATCCCACACACTACTGCATATATGCGGCTACATCTAGGCAGGAAAGGAGGAGGTGGTCTTTTCTGGCACACTGTGTTCTTCCACTGTACTTGAGTGCAGGGGTACACTCAAGCAAAATGGGAGCAGCCAGCCCTGTAACACAAGCTACAGTATCTGTCACTTGTAAACTGGGTGACCTTGTGCTGGTTGCTTAATACCCTGTACCTCTACTTTCTTTCGTTGGAAACGGGAGCATAATACAGATTGAGCCATGTCTAATCCAAAATTCTGAAATGCAGTATGCTCCGAAATCTGAGATTTTTTGAGTATCAACATGATGCCACAAGTGGAAAATACTATACCTAGGCTCACATGGCAAGTGAGAGTCAAAACGCAGGCACACTAGAACCGTGTAACATTACCGTCCACTTGCGTGTGTAAGGTGTACATGAAGCATAAATGCATTACTTGTTTAGATGTGAATGCCATTCCCAAGGCATCTTATTTTGTGTATGCAGATATTCCACAACCACCCCCGCCCCGCCCCCCGTAAATGTCAGACACTTCTGTTCCCAGACATTTTAGATAAGGGACACTCACCCTGTAGTACCTACTTTGTACTCTGAGTGTTGAGTGAGATGATCCAGAGCACATAGTAAGCGTTCACACAGTTGCAGTTGTTGCAGCTACTATTATTAATCATGACATCAGTCACAGTAATAATCCCATAACTCACCCAGATGAGGCGGGACTCAGGAGACTCCCTCCCCCACTCCCTCTGGTTAGCTTTGTGTGCTGGCTTGTAAATGGCTTGTTTGAGTGTAAGCATCAGGTCCTCACTGACTGAGGAGTTTGTAACTGACTGTGGCTCCCACCCTGCATCATTGATATCTTTTCTCTGTGTGTCAGTACCTGCCTCCTGAGATATCATGCTAGCCCTTTAGTGTAATTTCTCCATCAGATTCTCTCGTCTTGCATTGAGGACCAGTCTGCGAGTATGAGATTGTGACAGAAAGAGCCCTCTGTCCCATGGGTCCATCTGCCCAAGGTGATTCATTCCCATGTCACATAATTCTGAACTGTTTTACCATACTGAGTTCTCCTAAGCCCGTTTGGCCAGTTCTTCCACAAATTCCTCTGCAGGTTCACCTGGTGCCCTCTGGAGTGTACTGACATTGCTGGGAACAGTGAACTGGTACCTCTTCCCAGGAGAGAAAGTGCAGCTTTCCAATGGGGCTGCCACCTGGCCGCTTCTGCCCTCATATCCTATGTATGAATAGTCTCTGATGCCTTGCCCCACCAACTCCCCTCTTTGGCCATATTTGTGCTGCCTTTCCCTTTTCTTTCTTAATTCTCACCCTGAAGATGTCTTCACCCAGCTCTCAACCTCTTAGATTTAAAAATATTGGTGAAATAGTGCATCTGGGCAATTTTTTCTAGGTAGGGAAAATCCTGCAATGTTTACATAAGATTTAAGTTGCAGTGATATATTTTCTAAGGGAAGATATCATGAACCTATACTGCTAGGCCTTGGTTTCTATGTGACCCCGTTTGTATTTATTTTTGTGCCTGTCCAGGTGCCCCTGCAGACCTTGTGCTAGGCTGTAAGATCCTATCCTCTAGGTACCACCCACTACTTTCCAAGCTCCTGGCTCTGTTCCTCTTGAGCCCCAGCATGGTAGGGAGGGAAGGGAAACCTGGCACCTCCTGAATACTTCCTTCTGCCCTACCCTCTGGCCCAACTCCCCTACCTCCCATGGCACATCAGTCTTTACCCAAGGTGGAGTCCTCACCACATCCTGGGAACCCAGAGCTTCCTGCACCTCCCTCCAACTTCCCCATGTCTCCTCTGCACCAGATCCTCACTTGTCACCCTGGAAACCTGCCCTAGGGATCCAAAAACAATAAGATGTGAAGCTGGATGGTCTAGAGTGATGGCAAACCTTTTAGAACTTTCAGTGCTAAGAAATAGCTGACCGTGTGCCATAGTGCTAAGAAATAGCTAAGTGCTAAGAAATAGTGCTAAGAAATAGCTGATGTGTGCCATAGCTTCGTCCCCCCTGGTCTAGAGAGAACCACTGACCCATCCGCTGCGGTAAGCTGGAGCCTGAGAGCAAATACTGACTACAGCAGAGGCCAGAGCTAGACATAGTCGGCTCTCCAGGCTGGCCCTGGGCCTGAGGGTGATCCTCCCAGGTCTGGGCACTACGACTGAGTATCCACAGAAGAGTTCACCAGTTGATGGATGATTGACAATAGAGTATCCCACATGGAAGGCACAGCCTGAGTCCTTGTCCAGAGTTGTTTCATGCAGGAGCAAGAGGCTGAAAGGGGGGTGTCCTGGTCTGGGGGACATGGGTGCCCAGCAACTCTCAACAGCACTCCCCACTGGCACATCTATGAATGAATTTCAAAGTGACCCTGCTTCTGTGAACTCCCAGGTGAACAGGCTGCCCTCTTTTTTTACATTGCTTCTGTTGGAAACTTTTGTCTGCACTCCAAACAGCTAAATTAGAAGCATGGCAACCCTTGTCCTGCCTCAAAGGCAGACCTGGATTCTGACTGTTTTGGGGGTGGGGATCAGGTTTCATAAGGTTTTTCTTCCGTTATGTGTGGTTTTCCCCAAACACTACCCCTTCTTTTCTTTTTCCTTTTGAAGTCCACAGTCTTGGGATTTCCCATTTTGGAGCTATTTGACAAAATGGGATGTTGGCAGCCTAAAAGGGGTTTCTGTCCCAGCGAATGACTCTCGGGCTGGGAGGCTCTAGAGCCTGTGTTCCCACCGCCAGATCCCATGGAGAACAGCTTTGAAACTCAGATGAGAGCTGTGGCTTCAGCCACCAATCCTGTGCCTGAACTGTGCATTCTCTCTCAGCCACTGCATTAGGGCCTGGGGCTGGGCTCTGCATTCTTCCTTTGTTTCTCAGGCTCTTCAGAGCCTGCCAGGGCATTGTATTCCTGGACAGCTTTGCGGACTGACTTTCCAACCATGGCCATGGTGAAGACCTGGGCATCAGGGCTTAATGGGCAGCTTTGTAGGAGTTCTTGCTCAAGGGGACGTTGGAGGCAGTGGGAAAACCCCAAAAGCTAATGGTTGTGGCCCGTGAAAGAGAAGGCTCAACCTCAACCGCTGGGTCTGCTGAGTCTATTACTGAAGTTCCTTTGTGGGATCCTAACTGCTGCTTCCTGATGGGCTGTGGTGTGGGATTAAACACTGAAACACTCTTTTAGGCACAGCATTTGTGCAGGCTTGAGTCTGAGTTGGCCTGCAGGACAATGAACAAATTTCTTAGTCTCTAAATCTCAGTTTCCCAGTCTGCACAATTGAGTATTCCCATCAGCTGGACAGGGAGGCAGGGAAGTACCTGTGTTGACATGAGAAGAAAGTAAAATAACATATGTAAAACCCTAGTGCTAGGTCTGAACTTCTAGGTACCCAATTAGTGTACCCCCATCTAAGAATAGAGAAGACTTCCCACCCCCATCTTCCTGGTCCAGGGCCCCTGTAGGGAGAACTGTGTGGTAAAGAGAAAGCAGAGGCCTCACCTCCCATCACAGGATCCCCTGAGCTGAAGTTGTTTACAAATCATGATTGCAGAGTGAGACCATGCATTAAAAAGCTGTTTCCCATGGGAACGTGAGGGTATGGAAAGGAATTATTCTTTTGCACTGTTCGAATTGTGAATAAAAATGTAGCATCTTTCATCTGTAAAACATAATGATTTTGCAGACTTTAATTCCTGAAACACCTTTGTGAGCTTGGCAGCTTGTAGCTTATAATTGAGGAACAGAAGAGACAAAGCACTTAGCGCAAGGCTGGGGAAAGGGTCTCAGCAGATGCACATGCCTTCCTGGTGTTGTCTGAGCTCCAGAGGCTGTCACACAGCCCAGGAATTGTGATGTGTTTACCTCGACTGATGGGGTGTGGGGCAGGAAGGAGGCGTGAAGATCATTCATTTGTGCAGGCACAGTGCATAACAGGTCAGTCATGCTCCCCCTTAGAGGAATGCAAAGCATCTCCCATATCATCCATTGACATGATTACAGGTCCCTGGCTGACTTGAGCCCAGAGTGGTTTGTGGCAGTGCCAGCAAAGTCAATGTGACTACTTCCCAGCTTCAACTGCGTGACCACTGAGACTTTTCCTGGCCGCAGCAGGAATGTCTCACTTGAACACTTGGTATGTGCATTACATACTCACCCTTTGAAATATGTCCAGGCAATCTTAAGAGGCTTGCTCCCAAAATTAGCATCTGTGGGGCCACAAATGGCACAGAAAAGATATATGTGATTTTATATATATCTCCCCATCTCCCTACCCTGACCCCACCTGCAACCCAAATATCTTGTGCAGGACTCTGTAGGAGTATCAGGAAATCTGTGTGCCAGGCCCCAGTAAAAGGAGGCAAAGGTTCTTATAATATTTCTTATGTCAAAGGACAGAAGCAGAGTTGTGTGACAGCTTTATCTGTTCTAAATGTGTTTGCCTCTGAGAATTAAGACCTCTGTGTTCCCAGTCTAAGTGAAAAAAGGCCAGCAGCTCTGTAGCCTGCCTGGCAGAGGGGAATATATGGGTCCCACAGAATGAGAAGTAGCAGACAGGACTTCTGTTTTCTATGCTGACTTAATACATCTGCCTTTGGGACTAACCTGCGTGAGGCCCAGCCCTACTAGATGGCCACTGGGCCATTTCCCTGCATTTCACTTTTGAGAAGTTAATTTGTGCTGATTGCAGAACTCAGGAAAGTTTCCTTCTTCACTGAAATTTTTCTGCTTTGTTTCCAAAAACCTCTGCTACTCTACTCTGAGGGCACATATGGTCATCTGTTGGCCAGAGTGGTTTTGAGGGTCATAGAGAGACTCAGAGGTCGCACTTATAATGGCCCTGAACTTGAGATTTAGTGCTCTGTGGTTGCAGTCTTGAAATTCTTATGGTTTTATCTTAGGATCTGTGTCTTATAAGTCCAGTAAGACAATAGAATGTGCACTGGAGGCTTGGAGCCTTGCTTCCCAGGGTGCTGCCTACCACCTCTCCCACCTCCCCTGTTGGTCATTGTCACTGCTGCACTCTGCCTCTGGTGGAGCCTGGACACTAAAAATGTTGAGACTAAATACATGTACCCTATGGCATCTCGAATTAATACATGGTGACAGCTGGCAGACAGCTCCACACCGTGTCAGTGGACAATTAGTGAGGGCCAGGCCTCCCCACTTCCTCTGATCCAGATACATACCACATACTGGCATGGAGAGTACAGTCCTCTTGGAGGTTACCCATCCACCTTGCCTTGGGACAGCCAGTCCCTAGAAAGAAGAGACACTTGAGTAGACTTCCCTACCCCTGGCTGGGTCACAGTGCATCAGACCGCTGCTGTCAGAGTGAAAAACCCAGCAGCTAATGGGATCCTTTGCTCACTTTGTCACTGGGGCCCTGTGTGCCCATGAGGGGCTGCACTCACCTGTGAGGAAAGCAATGACACACTCAGCAAACAAAATCATCTTGACGTGCACCACAGTGTGAATGAACTTTTATGCCACTACAGTGTAACCTGAAAAGTGGTTAAAATGGTAAATATGTTATGCATGTTTTCCCACTATCAAAACAGATTTTTAAAACCATGAAAGTACTATGTCAGGTGGAGAGAAACTGGCAGGAAGGAAAATACTGATATTTTAATGCCATCCACGAGCACTTTTTCCCAGCAAACAAGGAGTCCCATGTTTTTATTTTGCTCTGAGCCTCACAAATGAGGTAACCAGGCCTGTCTTTTGGCCACTTTGTAAAACTACCAAGTCTGCCTTTCAGAGGGCTTCCCTCCAATCCTCTGAGGATGCCATTTGCTGAGTAGCTGCTTACCTTTTCTCTCTGCTTTCCCCCACAGGTATCGTGTTAGCTGTGTGCCAAGCCCTGGAAAACAGCACATCCCCCCTCAGCAGTGAGTACAACCTCCCCTAGGGGTGTGAACAGGGAGTGGTGTTTGGATCCTGGCTACTGTGGGGCCTGAGCTCCCTCCTGAAGAGCTCCCTCCCAGGGCCTCCTGCCCAGGTGCACCTGCCTGTCCCTGAGAGGGAGCACTCTCCTCTCCATTCTCTCTTCACAGGCAGATGGACGCTCACAGAGAGGTCTTAACTGTAGTCCTGGGAGCAGCTTCACTCCCAACTGGCATGCACTAGTGTGCTGCAGAATGGGCCTTGCAGGACCGGAGAGCTCAGAACTATCCACACTGTTTCTGCTCACAGAATAATCAGATTTCCGAATCCCATTCTCTGCCTCTGCTTGGTGATCTCTGCTTAGTGATGTTCTGGTTCATGTCTGGATATTCGTGCTAATAGTTTCCTTTTTCATTTAAAAATTCCTAGAGCAGTAGTTTGGAGAGCAGGGGAAGTGTAGGAGGCAAGCCCCTCAGCATCATAGCACTGCAGGGAAGTAATTGCTAGTTTGTTGCCTTCGTTCATGTGCATTAATGTTTTAATATGATTAATCCTGGTGAAGAAGCTGTTTTAAAGTTGAGGTTGTGCATTTTTCTATGTTGCTGGAAAGTCCTAAAATCAGTCCTTGTAAACTGTCGCAGTGTTCTGTTAAAATGGGCATGTGGGATTTAAATAAGCATTCTCCAAGGGATATTTATGGCGCCTCTTCCTGCCTGGAAGCTTTTCCTTTTTTTAGACTCTTCCTCAGGAGATATATATATATATGTCCAAGAACAAGAATAAATGCATTTATGATTCTTGCACACACTGTGCAATAGCTTTCTAGGCGGACTGTGTTGATTCATCCTAGCCATGTATGAGTAGGCCACTTGCTACTCCCTTGTTGATATGAAGTGTGTTTTGCTGGCTTCTGTTCCCATCTGCTACTGCTGTTTGTCCCTCGAGATTTCAGGGAGGTCCCTGTGGAAAGGCGAAGGTTCCCATGTGTTCATAAATGCTCTCAGCAGCTGTCCAGTTTCCCTGATACTCTGCTGTTCACGCTTCCCTCCCTTTCCTTCCGAAGTCAGCAGAAGCAATAGTAGTGTCACTTCCACCCTGCTGGGTACAACTCTGCTATAGCCCTGACGTCCTCCCTTGATTCTGTTATCCTTAATGCATTTGAACTTTAAAGGGGCCCACACCACTTGTGATACATGATGACCCAGAAAAAACCATCTCTTTTCCTCCACACCATGTTTTGTTAAGGCCGGATGTGAAAGGGGGAGGATCCTAAAACCAGTCCCACAGGGATGCCACATAATGACTGTATTTTATTCTCTCTCTCTCTCCCTCTCCCTCTAAAAGTTGTATTTATTTTGTCTTCTTGAGACAGGGTCTCACTATGCAGTTCACGCTGGCCTTGAGCTCACTTTGTAACCCAGACTGGTCTTGAACTCTCCACGATCCTCCTGCCTCAGCCTACTGAGTGCTGGGATTACAGGCATGCACATGCGCCACCACCCCTGGCTGTTCTTTTGGAACTAGATGCTGTTTCATATTGAGATTCTAACACTTTAGGTGCTAGAATTATACAAAGAAATGGGCCTTCTCTTCCTCGCTCTCCAGGAGCCCACCTCCCAGATGGACAGATAGCATGAGAACCTGTAAGTGTCATAGTGATATGGGCAACCTTGACTAACTACTTAGTACGTGATTTAGAAGATAAATTGCTACAGGAGTGAAATCAGTAGTCTGGAGCTTGGGACAGAATATTTTTATCTGCTTAGTTGTCAGTTTATAAAACACAGAAACATTAGCTGGAGGCAGGTAGAAGGTGGCAGCATCCATAGTTTAGAAAGTCTGTTACGCCCTCCCAAGGAAGGAATTATGACCTAGCTTTTCAGAAGGGACTTTTTAATGCACCTTGAAAGGGACAGAATGCACCCTAGCTAAGTGGTTGGGTGGCTGCTTGCTTAACCCTCAGAAATGTTCACAGTTCCCAGGCTGCCCATCTGGTTCTCATATTTTCATGAGACTCACTCTAATGACCACAAGGGTGTGGTGAAGTCCTTGGTCAGGTGCCTGGAAGCCAGGACTTAAGTCTTCCTCTACTGTCTGCCTGGCATGATCTGTAGACTTGGAGTAACTCTGTAGACCTCTGAACTTCTTCCCCTTCTTCTTGCTGCATCTAATGATGTCCACCTACAATCAGGGTGTTTTGAGGGCTTACTTAATTTAATATCTGGAGACTTTTCAGAATGATGAAAGCACAAGGAGAAATCAGTTGGGTTATTTATGAAGAATGTTACTATTGCTAGCTTGTTTGAGGAGATGGGAGGCAGATCTCAGTGAAAACCCTGGGCTAAAATGTGTCGAGATGGTAAGTTTGGCTGGGATACAGACAGACAGAGGGCAGATCTTTGAGGATTTGACTTGTTTGTGAAACATGTAGAACATGGGTCAGCCAGAAAGCAAGAGCTCTGCTTCTTACTTGTCTCATCTTAACAAAGGCTTTGCAGAACTGCAAACTCCTTCCCCATGTTATTGTCTAGAGCTTTCCCATGCAGAACTGCAGTCATTCTAAAATTAGAAATCTCACGTGTTCAACCCAGGTACATGGTTCACCTGCTCCAAATATGTGTCTATAGCACAAGAGACCTGGTATGTATACTTGCCTTCGACCTGCGTGGAAGAGCATAAGGACAGGAGGAGAGATTCTTCCTTGCCTCTGCAGGTGTACCCTTGTCATGTACTTCCTCATTCCACCTTGTACATTTTGCAGAGGAAATTGTGCTGGGTCAGTTGCTTTTTGAGCAAGGGCTGTTCAGGGTAGAACAGTAGGCAAAACACAGATTATGGAAAGGAGGGTTGTAATTCTGACTCACTGGCTGAGAGATCTTAACAGAGCCCTTAAATCTTCCTGAATCTCAGTTCCTCATTAACAGAATGAAGGAATGAGATTAAGTCAATTTTTAAACTGAGTTACCAAATCACATTAGTGAGACATGACCAACATTTAAAAAACTGAATTGCTTAGGATAGAGATCAATATTCAGAGTGCATTACATAGAAGGGCAGGTACTATGGTATGGCATTCCTATTTAAGTTATTAATAGATACATGTATCTTAATTCTGTATCATTTTACTTGTGGTAGCCATATTTGGTCCTGTGTAATTTCTAGATTGAATTTCTTTGTAAAAATTTATATACTCACAGAGTAAGTTATATAAATCTCTCAGACCTGTATGTTTCCACGCACACAACTAATAGTCATTTATAGTTGTCTTGTCCACCCTAATTTGACAGTAGTTCTTTTAATGTGTTCATCATCAAGTCTTTCAAAAACACTCAACCTGTAGAAACAGAAGCTCT
The DNA here is from genome assembly GCA_004027455.1 of Hydrochoerus hydrochaeris. Lineage (NCBI taxonomy): Eukaryota > Metazoa > Chordata > Mammalia > Rodentia > Hydrochaeridae > Hydrochoerus > Hydrochoerus hydrochaeris. Next base: position 189,056 of record PVLA01001560.1, on the reverse strand, counting down.
TTCCTTATGCACAGATATTTCATTAATTTACGTAATAAGTAATTAGATTACATAACTACAAGACTGAATACAGCTGACATAAACAGGTTCGTGAACAAACACAGATGATCTCTTAGTAAATATTCAACCTAACTGGTAAGAACAGAAATAGCCTAGGAAACTAGAGTACCTAACTAACCGAGCTTTTGCATGCTGAGGACATTGATCTGGATATTTTAGCAAAGGAATGAACAGTGAAGGATTAGGTGGATCAAAGACTTGGATTAAGTAGAGCTCAGTGAAAACAGTATCTGCCATCTTTGAAAGAAGCAAGGCAAAACTTGTGAATTTTGAAAACTCTAGGCCTGTAGAAGCTTTGTTACTCTCTCATGTTTTAGTTCTCAGTGTTTATTTCATACTCCCTTATTAAGTACTGCCTCAGACCAGGCATTGTGCTTAGCTTGGAGATTCTAGGGATATACAAGAGAATTAATTATGAGCCCTGCCATCAGAAATCAGGCAGATAATGTTGATGATTTTGATGTCTTAAGGGTAAATCATAAATGCAGACCAAACTGACATTTACCATGATAGATTTTTTTTGAAGAAAACAGCATTTGTTCCATATTCACACTTCTTATTTTTAATCTAAGTTCCAAACTGTATATGTTTATTCTCCTTGTTAAATTGCATCTTGCTCAGTTTGTGCTGTGCTGGCTTTCCATCTGACTGGTCTCTCTTGCAAGCTGTGACTGTTATCTGAGAAGATGACAGAAGGAACATCTCTACCAAGCATCTGTGTTCCAAGAACAGAACCTGAGTACACATCCACCCAGGTAAAAGAGGGCTGCTTGAAAGGAGTCAGCCCTCAAAGAGTCCAAGGCAGAGTGAGCACCCAGCCCTGAGGAGTTCAGGAGCCAGCGTGACGGTAGGCACCTCAGCTGCTGTGGTTTGTAGCCATTCTCTGTGTCTTCCAAGAAGATCATTTCAATACCTACACATTTCATTTCTGTGTCTCTTTGCTCAGTCTTAAGGAAAAGAATCTGATTGGTTTATCTTCCCTGGCCAAGTTTCAGAAGCTGTGGCAGGGACTGGAGGAGAAGCTAGGGAGATGAGGCTCTAGTGGCCTTGGATATGACACATTTTTCTCATTAGACTTCGAGGAGGCAAAGACCAGCACCCCCAGTCCAGTCTAATACTTTGGAATCATTCATGCAAGCACCAAATATTTAGTGAGCATTTACTATATGTTAGGCCCTCATCCAAACAATAGACATAATATATTTTGATTTATAAAATTGGCATTTTTTGAATGACAATCCTGAATGTGATTGTGTTTAACATGAGATGTCTACATATTTTGCTGATGGATGTGGTTATGACATAATCTTTCTGAAAAAATAGCTCAGAATTAATAGTGAGCTTAGCTGGAGATTTAGCTCAGTGGTGTAAGCACCTGCCTGGCAAGCGTGAGGTCATGAGTTCAATGCCTTGTACAAAAAAAAAATAATAATAATTAATAGTGAGCTTAATTGCTTGGTATTAGTAAGCAAGAACTTTAGCACTGCGTGTGCCCTATTAAGCAACAATTGCATTTTTTAGGGATCTATTTTTTTAAATAATAAGAGGTGTTAGGTTATTATCCATTACAGTGAAGAGGAATCCATTTAAATGTCAACAAGAGGGAATTAGTTATAAACAGGTAGACAAAGAGAATACTAGACAGCTCTTTAGTGTTGACAAGCGATGTTTACAAGGTGAGGAAATGCGCATGATGCACACATAGGAAAAGTATATAAAGCTGACTGATTATATATGTGTATGTATACATACATACATGTACAAAAACAAAGGGAGATATTGTTAATATTAATTATCTCTAGTTCATAAGAATATGGGTCATTTTCATGTCTTTTGTGCTTTCCTGTTTTTCCACAGTGTCTAAAGAGAAAGACAAAGTAGTGACTGCTTTGCTGTCCTGCAGGTCTGCAGCCTGGCAGGCTCTGGTGTAGGCTGCTGTGGCCTTGCCACCTAGCAGCTATAGCTGTCTGTGAGGCTCCTGCCTGTGTTGCAAGCAGGAGACCTGCCATGCTGGCCTCACATGAGGACCTCCCTATTCTCTGCAGCTTGACACCTGGGCCTCATTCCCCAGCCCAGCTCCCAGAGGCTTCACTGTCTGGCTAGATTGGCCCCCACAAGTGACAGTTTCCCTTGTAGTTCTGGAGATGCTTATCTGATCTCTAGAAGTGGCTCTGTGGCTCCTAAATCTTTATCCACCTTTGCAGAAATTTTAAACAGCTGATTCCCAATTTAGGATGGTTTGGGTTACAGTTTTCCAACTTTATGATGGTGTGAAAGTGTGCTCTTATGCCATCCTGTTTTTCACTTTCAGCACTTAATCAATCATACAGACTTTCAACACTTTATTATAAAACAGACTTAGTGTGACATGATTTTGCCCAGGTATAGGCTAATGCAACATTTAAGGCAGGTTAAGCTAAGCTATGATGTTCAGTGAGCTAGTGTATTAGATGTATTTTCCATTTTCGATGTCTTCAGGTTATGATTTATTGAGTGATAACCCTATTGTAAGTTAGAAAAGCCTGATAAAAAGGGATTTTTCACAATTACTAAGTGATAAATGGGAAAGAAAAGATGCTCCTGAGCCCTAGGATACATGGTACCTGTGTGCGGGTAGAACTGAGGCTCTCCATTCTATTTCATCTTATCCCTTTTCTATGTTTGTGTATTCAAGAGATATTATAGTCAGTGCAACCTGGTTATTTGGTAACTACTGGGTTTTAACAAAGAAGTTAGGCCTTTCTTAGCTCCTAGCACTAAGGTCAGTTTCCCAGATGTGAGGATTATGGTACTAGTGTGTTTGGTGCCCCTTCTGCCATTACAACTCTTCTTACTGTCACCACTGATGAGCATGTTATGAAGCAAGACTACATCTTTATGCTTTTTTATCAACTGGACTTGAACCCTAAGGCAGTGGTTCTAGCACTTCATTGTGTGTAACAGTCATTCTGCTGACTGTTAAAAAGCAGATTTTTGGACCACCTGTTAATGGGGCCCAGGAATCTGCATTTTTAGCCCTGGCCACATTTTGCTACAGGTTGGGAAAAAGAGGCTGAGTGGTATATGTCCTGGTAGGCTGAGATGCTGTCACTCTCAGGTGACACTTTTTTCCTCATCTTTGGAACTCTTCTCAGCTGGATCATGGGATGTTTCAGGACTGACTTTCTAGCACTTGGTCAAGAGTTTGGTAGAAAGAAACTGAGAACCTGGAAAGTTGGCCATCACCTCCAGCATCTTTCTTCTGGCCTTGCTGAGATGACATGAAGAGCAGAGGCTTTGGGGAGAGGCATTGCTTTGTTTCCTGAGGTTGGGATCAGCCTGGAGCACTTCTGGGTGGTAACAGGGGCTCCAGCTATTCCACCCAGCAGGGCTGAAATGTCCTCTTAGCAGGCTCTGCAACTGTTGGTGCATGGACTCATCCTGGATCTCCCCTCTTAGTGCCCTGTTTTAAAAAGTCATTATACACATCAGAGTGTTTAATGGAAGATGGTTCAAAACATCTGGCCATTTTATAGCCAGGTTGCACTGACTGTAATTCTCTTGAATACACAAACATAGAAAAGGGGTAAGAAGAAATGGAATGGAGAGCTTTAGTTCTACCTGCACACAGGCAGCATGTATCCTTGGGCTCGGGAGCATGTTTTCCTTCCATTTATCCCTCAGGAGTTGAGAGAAATCCCTTTTTATCAGCCTTTTCTCATCTCAGTTTTGTGTGCTTTGGAATTTGATGAGCATCCTTCCTTCCTTGCATGGTAGGTCTCCTCATAAGTGGAGGATCCAAATTGGGTGTGGTGTCACATACCTATAATCTCAGCATTTGGGAGGCTGAGGCATGAGGATGTTTGCAAGTATGAGGTCAGCCTGGGCTACATAATGAGTTTAAAACCAGCCTGAACTACAAAGGGAGACCTTGTCTCAAACAAACAGGTAAGCAAATAATTAAAAAAAAAAAGAAAAAGACAGCCCTTCAAAAATGGAGGATTCAGGTTTTGCTGTGAAATCTGTCACATATAAATCTTGCTGATCCTCCATAACAAGCTATGTAGCATGCTCCTATAAAATTTTGGCATCGTCCAAAAAATTCTGTTTCCAGAACTCTTTCCAACTGATATCCTGTTAAATAAAACTAGCATAGTTCCTAAATAGGATCCTAGGTACAAACCTGGCTAAAGAATAACTTGATTGACGTCACTGTGGGTAACTTACCAATTTAACCCTTGGCCAGTACTTCCCAACTTTGTTCAGAATAAAGACTCCTTCATAGTAAAAGAAAAAAATGTGTAAGCCCCCACAGATAGTAGTAGTGCCTTTAGTATTACATTATAATAAATTCATTCATATGCATGATGGCCAAATTTGCTATGAGAGCTCAGTAACCCTTAAAATGAACTTGTATTTTATCACAATGGAATTCATATAATAAGAACTAGTACTTTCAGAGCACTTACTGTGTGCTGGACACTGGTCTACATATAGTAATTTTAACTCCTCCAACTACTCAAGAAGGTACATACTGCTATTAGTCCCTTTTACCATTGATAAAACTGAGGCCCAGGGAAGTTAAGTAACTTATCCAAAGTCACATAATTAGAAAGTTGCAGAGATTGAACTTGCAACTCAATCTCTTGATTGAAGCCCAAGTAATCAGCTGCAGAGTTCTAAGTACTTCACCCCTATGCTTTAAAAATGCACAGAGACACATACATCTCACACAGACCACACGCAGTATTTTAGGGGAAATTTACAAACATTTTACATTAATAATCATGTGACTCCTTCTCTATCCCTTCTCCAAGACAGATAGAAATAATGAGTTTTTAATTTTCTATTTCATTAAAAATTAGATATACATCTTAAAGCAAAGTGAACATGTTTATGTAATTACATGTGCATGCACACACATGTGTGTATATATGATGTGTGTGTGATCATCAATAAGCTCTTTTAAAATTTCACCTTTTATCACAAAATGATGGAATCATCTTTTATATGTTTGTCCTTTCATTCCCATGCTGAGGCATCAGGATGCTTCCTCGTCTAAGTATTTTTGTACAAATCTAACTAAGGTTAGGTGATCAGATCTGACAGTCTCCTCACTGAAATGAGGGAGGCAAATTTACAGGACTCCAGACCACAAAGTGAGTGGGGGACCAAACTCAGCCCTCCCTCTTTTTAGCTTTAATGTGCATAGTGTCCCTGTCTGCTAGGTCCTTGGGTGGACATGCAGTGGAACTGGATTCTAGGTCAGAGCTTGTGCTTCACCACATTCCCACTTCTCATTAGCAGGTGAGGGAATTACATCTTTTTCATTGTTTAACTTTGGCTTGATGAAAAACTGCCCAAATGTGAAAAAGCACAAATATTTAAAAGCACAGTGGTAGAGTCTAAAACTGGACAGCATGGGTTCAAATTTTAACTGTGCCTCTTAGAGACTGTGAGCTTTGGCAAGTTAGTTAACAACTGTGTCCCTCAGTTTTCCCAATTGTGAAGGGGAGAGAGCGGAACCTACCTCATAGAGTCATGAGAATTAAATGTCAGGAGCTTACAGAGCCAGGTATATAGTAAATCCTATGTAGGTATTTGTTTATAAATCTTTTAGATTTATGGAAATAAAGAGTGAGAAAGCAGTAAATACATGTAAGAGATGGTATGTGAAAAGCCAAGATGGCCTGAGCAGTTGGTAGGAACAACATTAGAATTTCAAGTCATTAAAGACTTTGACCCAGTAAATTACACAGGTCAAGGCTAAGGAACATCCTCTTGACCCTGGGGAGGGATCAAAGGCAGCCCCACTCTGCCTGTTGATGAGTGGTGTGCAAATGTGTGTTTTGGTAGAGATCAAAACTTGAGCTTTAATCCTAGCACTCGAGGAGGCTGAGCCAGGAGGATGGTTGCAAGTTCAAGACCAGTTGGGCTACAAAGTGATCTCAAGACCAGCCTGAACTGTATAGTGAGACCCTGTCTCAAAAAGAAAAAAAAAAAGCACCTAAGTTTTATTACTAGAATTACAGTACTCAACAAGGAAGAATCACAGTCTGCTCCATTTGTGGAAGTTTTGATAGAGGTGTGATGTTGGGTCCTACTCTGAGCAACGAGGTTTAGAAGGAACATGGAAAAATTGGAGAGGAGCCCCCCAGGATGCTGGGCAGGAAGGCTGAAGGCCAGAGAAGCCAGGTACAGGGAACAGAAGATGGAAGTGGGGTGTTTCAGCTTCCTACAAAGATGCTGGACATGTGTCACTTGTGCTCTGAGACTGAAAACAACAGGACTGCTTGGTTGAGCATGTCACATTCTCAAGGCCTCCCCGCTGCCGTTTGAAATACAGACAGGTCTCTCTCACTTGTGCGAAGGCTGGGGAGAGGGTGAGGATTGTGGTAGAGACTATTTATAGCAATTTATGTGGGAAATTTCACCCTTATTTCCCTTTCCATGCTAATGCTGTAAGACTTAAAAGTGGGAGTACAAGGTAGAAAGGAAGAAAGAAAAATGATTAGATCATTAAATAGAAAACATATCTAATTGAAGAACTAGAGCTACTGGGATTAAATTCTTAACCATCCAGGGGACAATTAATGTCTTTTCAAAAAAGAAAAAGAAAGTACTTTTGTACCTTAGGGGAAAAGGATATTATTATACTGAAAGGCTTTTTTGGCCCAATTTGACTTTTTTCTTAAAAAGTATTTTTAAAACCGAATGGGAGGGTTACTGCAGAGGGCTATGCTGTGCATCAGAGGTAGCTGAGGGTAGTCCTTGCCCTCAGCATCTTTTCAGTGGCAGACCTGGTGGAACTGTGAACCATTGCCTGAATTAAATGACTGCCTCTAGAGTTATGAGCAAGTCAGTGTTAGGAGGGGCTAGGTGCAGACTCTCCTGTGCCTGAGAACAGTCCCAATATTTTAGAAGTCAGTGTTTTGGGGGGAATTGGTTTTTCCGTTTGTTTGGTTGGTTTTTGGTTCAGGGAAAATGCTTAGGTATCTTTTTATTGTTGTTTTGGGCTTTCTGTTGTTGTTGTTTATTTAGAAAAGGCTTTGCTACATAATCCAAGCTGGTTTTGAACTCGCTATCTAGCCCAGGCTGGTCTCAAACTTGGAATTCTCCCTGCCTCAGTCTCCAAAGTTCTGAGATTACAGAAGTGCGCCAACATACCTGTTGAATGTTATGAACTGAAACAGTTCCTGATGCTCGGGCCACTTGCAAGTGTCTCCTGCTTGAAAAATTAAGTTTCTAGATGCCTTCAGCAGTTTGTCTAGAGCTGCAAGACCCAGTAAGACAGCCACATGTGGCTATGGAGCATTTGGTCTGTGATTGGTCCAAAGGGAGACGTGCTGGACATATACAGTATGTACCAGATTGTGAAAGCTTAGCATGTTAAAAATTAATTTCCTAAGAATAAATGTTTATGTTGATCATTTGTTGAAATGACACTATTTTGAGCGTATTCAGTCAAATAAGATGCATTATTCAAATCAGCTTCACCTCAGAGATTCTAATTCACAGGATGTGAAGATGAGGTCCAGGCATCAGTGTGTTTTAAATCTCTCCAGGAGTTCCAATATGCAATGCGAGTTGAAAACCACAGCGTAGGGTGAGGACCTGCTGACTCTAATAGAGTACAGACTGAATCTCAGTGTCCCTAACTGTCAGTGGCAGCAAAGATTCAGTGAATGAGTAAGGACCTGCTAACAAAAGTATTGAACAAATATCAACCTTGAGACCTTGGAAGGTATGCGCTTTGTACAGAATGGATTGGTACAGGCTCATGTACATATGGTAGGATTTCCCTGTCCTCCACAAAGTCAAGGGAGGGAGGATGGCGTCCTCCACATCCTTGCACCTGCCACCTCTTACAGTTAGTAGTGATGGTCCCTTCTCGCCTGCCTTCCACTTAGCTTATTGATAAAGTGGGAAAAGCCCACTTATCCTTGTCTTCTCCTCTCCCCAACCTGTCCTAAACTCTTAACCTATGACTCCTGTTCTTCCAGCCTCTTCCCTAGTCCCTGCTGAGCCTGATAACCATGCCTCGTATCTCTGTCACCTGCAACCCATTGCCCAGCTGATACCCCAGTCCCATCCCAGGATATGCAGTGAGAACCCTGTGCTGGGGAGTCCCTGCCTATTTGATGATTACTCACCATGCACATGGAATCTGTATTTTCAGGAAGTTTGTGGCCAGGTCAGGTGTGCAATAGATAAGACCAGTTCACAGAAGCTGTACCAGCACTCTCTCCTCTTTACTGTAATCTGTGGCCTGTGGATTCTGAGATTTAACCAACAGACTTTCAAGCAAGCTCTTGGAATGCCACTTTTTATAAGCTGGAATTTGCCCCAAAAGTCAGTTTTCTGTGGTAATAAAAATACCATATCAGGGCCAGGGATGTAATTCAGCAGCACAGCACATACCTGGCAAGCACGTGGTCCTGAGTCCAACTCCTGGTACAAAAAAAAAAAAAAAATTCAGCTTTCTTTCATTGGCAGAGCTAAGAGTTAATGGCAGAATAAGCTGTTTTTAATTAGTTTTCTCCTCATGGCTAATAATTTTCAAAGCAGAACAACACTCAAGTGCTGGACAATAAATAAATGAAGCACCATTTATGAAAATACAATTTGTACATTTGATATAAAAATGATGGAAAGAGTCTCTTCACCTGGACAGCTGTAATATAGATCCTTCAAGGTTCTTAGCAGTGGAGGTGTTATGTCAAGCTTTAGAGTAGAGGCCACCACAGCCTTTCCAAAACCTCCTAGTTATCCTCTCTCATCCTGCCCACTGGCCTGAGCCTCCTTCCCACAATTTATTCTTATTCAGAAGCTTGCAGAGCTTGAGTATCATGTGCCCAAAGGAGAAGATGCCTAAGGAGTCCAGCCTCTTGTGGACAGGAACCAACAAGTGCATCTTTTCCTAGTTTCAGTGCTTCCCATATAACAGGTACACTAAGTACTTCCATTGTTGTATGCATACTGTTAGGTCTGGTTTAAACATTGCAGTGTACCAAATTGAAAAAAATTGCTTCCCATTTTAAAGTTGAGCCTCCTAAAGTGAGACCTCTGCTTTGTTGCAACTGAGATAGAATCACTGATCATGCATGCTTACATGACACAACCACAGCAGTTTCTTCCTTGTCAAAATCAGCTACAAAACCAACTACAATAGGAACATACAATGAAAGGAAAACCCAAGCTGTCTTTTTCTCTGCCAGATCTTCCCATGGAGCCCCCACTTCCCTCTCCAGCTACAGCTCACACCTCTCCCCTCCCTAGTTTCTGTGATGCTGACAACATCGATGATGGTCTGGTCCCAACACTTCTTCCTCTAGTTGCAGGAACTTCAAGGTCCACCCATGTGGGTGTACTGGTGGCTTCGTAGCATTGCTTAGGCCACACACACCAGAATGCCTTTTACAAATAAGAAGAGTATCCAGTAGAATGCGAGTAAGAAAATACTCAATACTTTTCCTATAAATCATCAATAACAAATTAAAAATACACTAGATGTGTGGGAAATGGAGAATTAGTGTTCCAGTTATGCAAGGTGAAAAGGTCCTAGTGACTTGCTGCACAGTATTGTGCATATAGTTAGCAATACTGTATTATACACTTGAAATTTCAAGATGTCAAGAAACTCCCAAAATAATAACAATAGTAACAATAAAAATATATTGGAGATGGTCATCTTGAAATAGTTTTAAAATATAGACTGTGTAGACTACATATGAATAATTTTTAAAAAGATATGTTCAGAATCTATTTAAAGAGTACCATAGATCTTTCCTCATAAGGGTTCTTATTGTTGTTGTTGTTTTTTTTACTATTTAAGAGACCTGTCCCTCCATCAGAAAGCTCAATGTTACAAAATTGTTCTTCCCATTATTACTGTTGAAATCTAATCCAGTTCTAGTTTTTCCTTCTGTGAGACAGAGATGAGTAAGGGGGAACTTAACTAAATGATTCTTAAGTTCACTTTACGATAGTACAAGAAAATGTTAGCTAAATATGTGAAGCATTTGTACCATCAGTTGTTTGTAGACACTATAAAGCCAAAATAATTAAAACATTCTGACACCGGCACAAGAAAGGGTACACTCAGGAGCCAATGCGAAAAGAAACCCAATTGTGTATAACAAATAAACATGTAGTAAAAATGGCATTTCACATCCATAAAGAATGGATTTTGTCACAAATAATTCTGAGATGATAGGCTAAATCTTTAAAAAGAAACAAATTTTGATCTAAAGTTCTGAGTGAAATATTTTTAAATGGAAGCATGAGGTTCTCTAAGAAAATATAAATAAATATTTACATAACTCACAAAAAAGGAAAACTCATCAGCATACTGAAGAATAAAACCATAAGAGAAAATACATACATTCAGATTATAAATTTCTGAACATCACCAAAACACTATGGATACCACTACAGAAAGAAAATTCATAGGCAATATTTGAATCCTAAAGAAGATTCATGTCTTTATAAAGTACTATTAGAAACTGGTAATAAGATTTTAACTTATCAGTAAAAGAATGAATTTCTTAATAACAAAATCATAAAAGAATAAGTATACATTGTCAATATAGATGTCCAGCCTTGCTAGTCTTCCAAGAAATGCAAATTAATTAGGATGAGATTATTTTTATTGATCAAATTAACAATAATAAAATAATAAAAATAATAATAACAATAATAAATTTATTGTTAAATTATATAATATAAGTAAATTTATTGATAAATTAATAATAAATAATAAAATAACAATAATAAATAAACAATAATAAAAATAAATGCTGATGTACAAAGCAGATTAAAGCTAGAGACTCATATTGCTGGGTGTGTAAATTCTTGCCTTTTTGTGAGCCAGTTGGTAATGCCCATTGTAAGGCTATAAAATAAGCCCTGTTTACTTGTTGACCCAGAAATACTACTTCTAAGAATTTATCCTAAGGAAATAAGCATGAGTATATTATTCATCACAGCAAGATATTTATCAAGAAAACTGCAAGTGCTAAGATGATAAGAGGTACTGGGGAGGTGGGAATTGCCTTGGAACAGATGAGCAGGACCTGTCTGGATATTATTGGATCATATGGAACATTTTGTGATCAAGTCCCTGGCTAAGGTTTGAAAAAGACATACATGTACATGGAGGGAATCCATCTGGTGATTTATTGTTTAGTTGGTTTTTTTTCTACTTGGATGAAAATTCTTCAGGTCAGTGTCTTTCAAGTTCCTTTGAGTTTAGAGCTCAAATTTCCCACTTAGGATTCTGCCTTCACATACCTACTTAAATTGTATAGCACTAGTGGACATAGTCATGTGCTTGAGTTTCTGACTTCTATTGGCTCGTGGATTATGAACCACCAAGCAAAAGTGTAGTTTTCCTATTCCTACTGCTCTACCATTTTGCATTTTAGAAGGACCATCAAACTAGATTATATTTTTGTAGACAACAGAGAGAAATTCTTTTTATTCTATTTGGTGTGCTAGGCTGAATAATGGTCCCCCAAAGATATCCACCTCCTAATCCCCAGAAACTGTGGATGTGTTACCTTACATGGCAAAAGGGATTTTGCAGATATGATTAAGGACTTTGGAAATGAGATTACCTTGGATGGCTGGGCCTATTGTAATCACAAAGATCCTTAAAAGAGAAAGGAAAGCAGGTAAAATGCAAATTGGAGATGTGATGATTGAAGCAGAGATGTGGCCAAGCCAAAGAATTCAGACTGGAAAAGCAAAAAGCAGATTCTACTATACAGACTCCAGAGGAGCCATACCTGATCGCAATCATACCTTGGTTCCAGCCTCTTGAGGCTCATTTTGGAATTCCGATCCCCAGAACTGTATGGTAATACATTTCTGTGGTTTTAAGTCATTAAATTTGTTACAATTTGTTACCTTAACAGGAAATGAATACATTTGGAAAAGGAGGGAAAATCAAATTTGCACTTGACCTATACACATTGGTTGGCCTAATGAGTATAGAGACCTGGATTCTAGTCTCAGCCCTAAGAAGTCACCTCTCTGGATCTTATTTTCTTCATCCCCAAGATTCCCTCCTTGCTCTGATGTTCTGTTCCTCATGAAGTATTTGTTTACTGTCATTAGATTCATCATTGCTAGGACACTGATAATAAGTATGGGTGAGGCCAGTGAGCAGATTTTAGTTTATTTGTTTTGGAAGCTGGTTGTGCTATTGTTAACATTTTCCTTTTTGGGGTGTGTGTAGGTGAGTGGTGTGTTCTTATATAGAGGATCCTGAGACATTTCAACAAGTGCTGTAGAGGCAAATGAAGGTGCACAGAGGTTAGAAGCCATCAGAACCATGACAAATGAATGCCAAAATGTACCTGAAATTGGGCACATAGCCTCAGATTTTGATGGTGGTCTTAGATCTTTCTAGAAATATTTCCTAGAAGATCCCTCCTACTCGTGTCCCTCCTTCTCAGACTCATACTCCAAATCCCTGCAAAGTTTACATGTACAGAAAGAGAATTTTAAGTTTCTGATATCATACCAAGTCCATGCACAGCAAGGGCCCAGGTCTCTGTAGGCACTTGCACAGAAGGGAAAATGGGCCTTTTTCTTCACTCTGCCCCACAGAAAGCCACAACAAATGTTGTCAAAGAAAATCAAAATATTAATGATAAGAGTTAGTACTCTATGCAGAGTATATTGCATATTTAATAACTTGGTACATGATATTCTAGAGTTTTATCATATACATTCTTTACATATATGTACAAGAATCATCAATTTGCATATTCTATTTGGACTTGCATATATTAAAGTAGTTTGCATATTCTATTTGGACTTGCATATATTAAAGATAAATATGTATATATTGTTTTCAAATTTGTGTTTATGCTTGGAAGGAATTGAAGCTATGTTTAAAAATAACAATGAATCGAGCTTGGCATGGTGGTGCATGCCTGTAATTCCAGCACTCAGGAGGCTGAGGCAGGAGAATCATTGCAAGTTCGAGACCAGCCTGGGCTACAAAGTGAGCTCAGGCCCAGCCTGCACTGCATAGCAAGACCCTGTCACAAAAAGAAGAAGAAGAAAAAGAAAAAAACAGTGAATCACTCTTATAACCACTGAGAACAAGTCGCTGTCAAATTTAGCATTCACTCCAGAAACAAAGTCATTTTTATCAGTTGTTTTACCATGAAAGACACCTTTGTTTTTTTGAGCCCATCTGAAGCACAATTGGTGATTGAGAAACATGCAAAGGGGGCAGTAGTTATAACTTGTTATACCCACATGTGAAAAGGTTGTGAAATGGGACCTATGTTTTGAAGTTAAATTGGAACTATGGAAAACCCCTCATCTATGCCTATTCAGTTCAATAATCAAAAGGGATATAAAGGTGACACGGCCTATTTATAGTAGGAAGGTGGGGATAAAAGGGTCTGGGCTAGAGTAACAGACAGCCCTGGGTTCCTGACTTCATTCGGAACCCTTAGACAAGCCATTCAACCTCTCTGATTCTGTTTCCCTGGCTGTAAACTGGGAAAATAATACTTGTTTGTCTGGTGATGATGAGACAGCCAACACCTGCAACCACTCATCTTGTCTACACCCAACCTCACGGAAGGCACAGTCCAACTAGGGCCATCCTCAGCTGACTGTGACCCAAGACAGAGCCCATTGATCCCTGCTGTAGAATCCTGTACCCTCAGCTCCACTTTGGCCAGGTGTAGAGAAAGAAATGTCATATTGAAGTACCTTTTAAGGTGTAATTGTAGGGCTGTGGAGGGCCACAAATCAACTGGGGCAAGCTTACTCTCTGTTCTTTCCTTTAGCAATCCCTCAAGGTTTTATCCTTGGTCATGCCTTCCCTTCCTCTTCCTCATTTGACCCCTTCCCTTGCTTGTATCACCACTAACTGGAGTGAAAAAAAAATGTCACCCAGGTCTAAAAGCATGCAAAAGAAAAGCACATGATTTGCTCATGGTTTCCCCTTTTGCAGCATCTAGCAAGTTTGTCAACACAGAAAAAGAGCTCAGTTAATATTTAGTGGCAGGATGGAGGAAAATGTTGTAGAATTGGATATCTCCATCTACAAGGTGCTGGAGATATGCAGTTCACTTTTTGGGTTTTATGCATTCCTTTTCCATATCATGTTGTGTGGTACCCTGGGACTTCCCAAGTAGTGAGCATAGGAAACTGACAGAGCTGTATGCGAGCCTTCCTCAGGGGGCCAGAAAATGGCTCCTTCACTCATCAGAGGAGAACCTTTCCAACAAGGAAAGTCATATTAAGACCCTTTTTGCCACTGTCTCCAGGGAGCAAGCTTCACTGGCTAGAGATAGAGTGAAAGGGAAACCTCCACCATGTACATTGTTGTCCTTTTTGAATCTCCAAGAAAGTAAAGAGAATGAGCAAGTTTTCTATAGGCCAGTTCACAATCTAGGAGACTTGGTGGGCTCTGCCAGACCATCCTGAGTGGAATGGGTTTTCTTTGCACATGGATGGGGGCAGTGACTTCTTCTGGATCCTGCTGAGCTGGAAAGTTTGGTTTGGATCAGGAGGGCTGTTGATCCCCCACCCTTTACTGAACTAAAACCCGCTGCTCCTGGCCAGCCTCCCAAGACCTCACTGTTGTCCTGTCTCAACATGGGCTTGTCCTGGGGACTCCATTCTGAACCATTCTTGACACTGCATTCCTAGCTGCTGAATGGCCTAGGAGAAGCACCATCCAGAGTCTCTGGTCATTGTCTTCACCTCATTCTCAGCAAACTTGCTGGCTGGCTGGTTGCTGGGGTCATGGGAATGCCAGTATTTTATGCAGGAATTAGACAAAGATGGGTGGAGTGTGAACTCCAACTGCCTCTGGACATGGAATAGGGAATACTGACAGGTTTTCCTCTGTTGAGTTTTACCACACATGGTCATATCATATCTAAAACCTGATACAATTGGGGAAACTCGAACTGAGATTCACTGTATATTTTCCTGAGTCAATTTTTTTTATGAATGGCTTGAATTCACAGGACAGGCATTCACTGGTCCACCAATATGTGTACATGTTGTTTTTTTGTTGGCAAACTCCAGAAGCAAATAAACATGCAAAGCATGGGAAAACTGTAAGCCAAGACTTGTCTTTTGGGCTGATGTCCTGCCTAGGTGGCTGGAACATTAGCGTACATGTCCTTTCACAGCTCACCTATGAGTTGAAAGCAAATTAAGGCAGCAAGTAAGAGAGAGACCAATTCATAGACTCTTGATTATTTACTCAACATGATGCTGAAAGACATTTGTGTTTTTTGGAAGTTCTATTCCCTGGCAGTGAAATAAAACCTCCTTTCTAAGCTAGAAAGATTGATGTCCAGCTACATTAAAGGAGTGAGTAAGTAAAAGGAAACTCTGTGTTCTACAAGGGAACATAAGCACTTCTACTATATTTATGTAAGCCTAGTGCAAAGCGCATTATCAGATGGAAATGTGCAACACAAAATAAATTGTGCCAAGAGGACCAAAGCACAAAACTATTCTCATTTTCTATGGTATGAAATTGTTATGTGAGGAAAATTATTATTAGTCTCAAGGCAAGAAGACAATGAAAGAAAGTAAGTTTATTTTTTAGCTCTACTGAAGAACATGACTCAGTGTTTTTAATTTTCTTTTTGTCAGTGCATTATTTGATAAAGACATCAAATCAGTGGTTCAGCGGTGGTGAACACATGCTACAGTGTGCTATTTGTATCTTTGAAGGCTCTAAAAGGTTCACCATCACTCTCACTGCTCAGGTTGTTCTCAGTGTATAGTTAGGGAAGGAATTTCTCATTTTTTTCTTTTAATCCACTTATATGGACCAGTGCTTCTCAAATTTTACTGCATATTAGACTCACCTAAGGGTTTTTTTTTTAATCCCATTGTCCCTGCTGTACCACAAAACAATTAAATCATTATCTCTGGGTGTGAACATAGACCTGGGCACTAGTTCTCTTCCAAGATGATGCCAGTGTGCAACCCAGGTCAAGAAGCAGTGTCAGAGCAGCACATCTCCAACTACAGCAAGATGCACAGCAGTGCTGTCCTGGGGCTGCTAAAACATAGGTTCAGATTTAGCAGCTATGGGGTGGGGCCTGGCATTCAGCATTGCCTTTTAAGATCCCACATGCAATGGCTCCTTAGCAGTGCCAAGTCTGCTTGTCCATGGATCACATTTTAAACAGCAAGATCCTAGATTCTAGTAGAAAACATGTAGCTAGACACTAGACAGTAGACACAGTGATTATAAAATGCCACACAGGTCCTCACTTGTCCCTAGACTGCTGTCCCCTGCTTTGTAAACAAATAGCAAAACCACATGAGCCTTTATCTCCCTTCTCCTGTAAGATGTTTTTGTTTTTCATTTGTAAACCCAAAGCATAAGCTGCTCTTTCTCAGATGTGGCCTGATGGTTTTCTTGTCCCTGAGAACATCTGTGACCCCCAAGTGCGGGATGGTGTCCTTCTACCTTGAGGGAGTGGTACAAGGTGGCCACCCAGTGGTCCTCTGCCCAGTGGCTCATGGGAATGTTCCCAGGCAGCCCAGGAGCCCAAGTCTCATGCTTCATCTGGTGGGGAGGAGAGATTTTCATAAACACTGTGTGGGAAGAGGAATGAAACAGGCAGAGAATGAGGTTAAGGAATGGGTGTGTGAAATGCCAGGTTGAGCGAGGCCAGGGTGCCTCGGAGCAACATTCCAACACCCACCTCTCTTGAACAGCTGGTGGGAGAAGGTGCTCACCTGTGAAGGCTGCCTCTGCTCCTGGCTGTGGAGTCAGGCTCTTTCTCTGAGGGATCATCTGAGCACATCTGCTTCCTTCGCATAGCTCTGTGTGCCCAGCCTGTCCAAGCCTTGCTCTAGGACCTGGAGTGAAGAGATCACTCCTGCTCATTCCTGACCTTTCACAGGTCTCATGTCCTGGGCCAAGATCATATTTCTCTGTAATTCCTGTGCGCTCTCATCTAGAAAGGCAAAGACACCTGAGTTAATTTAATTGGATTCTTTAGTTATCCTTTGGACCAAGGCAATCTTAAGACTCGGCTGAACCTTTCTTGACTACCCTGCACTGTTTTGAATGGGTAGATTCTACAGAACTTCCACCCAAGATGTTGCTAAAAGAAAAAGACTGTGAAAACTTGTTCCAGTCCATTGTCCTGCAATGCTGCTCTCTGGTCAAGAGTCTACCATGACCCATACTCTCCATTCCCCTCAGATCTAATCTGCCTCCCCTCCCCCTGCCTTGGTTCTCAGTTCTGCACACATGCGAAGACTCCACATGTATGTTTTGCCTTTTAAGATCCCACATGCAAGCTCATTGTCTCTAGGTTTTGTCAGACTAAACTAGCCACATTTATCTTTGCTCCTTCAGCATTCCATTGTTAATAGCTGCAGTTTCTGTTGGGTTCCAACCTCCTCAAAGGGTGGTCCCATCTGCTTTTATTTTTAATGTAATCGGAATTTTAATCTGAAAAGAACCTTGATGTGTAGACCAAGCCCCTCATTTTTTGGAGAAGTAAACAGACCCAGGAAAGGGAGTAACTTAGCCAATATCACCAATAATGGGTGTGACGGTACCATCACTGGGACTAAGCCTTTGTGCTGTCATCCTACCAGCTCTGCCACACCCTCCAACATCCCATGCACAATATTGCAGCAGGCATGTTGGCCAGAGGCCTCTTCAGATTCTATCAGGGAGAGTTAATGGGAAGCCAAGGGCATTAAAAATAATAATAAATCCAGCAATGGTGGCTGTGTGCAGAATTTCCATACACCTTTACTCTATGGGCACAAAAGAAGTGTGATTAAGTGAAGTTCTGCACACTTGTGAGTAAGAAAACTCCATATTGTGTAGATGGACCAGTTAAGTCTGTGATTTTAATGTCAGTCCCTGGATATTTGAAAATAGAGGGGGTACTTTTAAACAATTCTAAGGTTCATCTGGGAAAAAATAGGTGAGAATATTGAAAACATTTTCAAAAAATTCAGGGGAGGGGTGAAGGAGTTTGACAAATGTGAACTGTCAGATACTAAGGTATACTTCAAGATTATAATAAATAAATAGTTTGGTATTGATGCATATAACAGAATCTCGGTGGAACTAAATAAATCAGTAAGTGTTTAATGTATGATAAAGATAGCACTTCAAATTAGTTAGAAAATGATGAGCTATTCAGTAAAAGGTGTTGAGGTCACTGGTTGGCTGTTTAGAAAGTAAGAAAGTACATACCATACACTGAAATAAATTATAGATGGTTTAGAGTTAAATATAAATATTGAAAAGCAACATAGGTAAATGTTTATATAATCATAAGGAAGAGAGATGTATAATTATAAGGTCAAGGTAAATTCTACATAAACACAATGAAGACAAGCCACAAATTTTTGCAGTATTTATAACAGGATATGGTTATTATTCTTAATATGTAAGAGTGCTTACAAATAAGCAACAAACTTACTCATAAAAAATGGACAAAAGATATAAATAGTTAAGTAAGCCCTAAGTTGAAATGGAGGTACCAATAATCACGTAAAAACATTCTACTTCACAAGTAATCAAGAAAATATTATTAATATAAGATATTCTCATATATCTCCATGAAATTGGAAAAAAATGGGAAATGAAAAATACCATCAACTTTTGGGAAGGATATGGAGAAACACATGTTCGCCTTAGGGAAGGATCAATTATTACAAATGTCCTGCAATGCAACTTGACAGTGTATCTCAGAAGTCTTAGAAATGAATGCACACTAATTCTACTCTCAGGAAAATAGTCATACATGGGCATGAACAAAGACTTGTATAGATAGATGTTCAGTTCCATGTATTATAATAGTAGGACACTGGGAAACTTTCACAATGCCTAACAAGAGGAGATTGACAGCATATGTGAGTGGAAAGCCAGCCACTGAAGATTACCTGATAATATAATACTTACCAAGTTAAGGAAATGTTAATGATAGTATCATTTCCTTCTCTGTAGGGTACAGAATAAAGATAAAAGTTATATTCCAAAGTGTTAAAGTGGTTATCTGCAAATGATGGGCTTTCAGGTGATTTGGGATTCTCCCTCTTTTGTGTGCCTTTCTGTTCTCTGAAGTTTTCTGCCTTGAACTTACATTGCTTCTACAATTTCAAAAATTATCAAAAACAAGAAATAAAGGCAGGGAAGTGCACCTATAAGAATGCAGGTAGACTTTGCCCATATGTTTTTGAGAGGCAACTTAAATAATTGGGGTTGGGGTCTTGTACCACCAAGAGGGGTAAATGGGTAGGATACATCTATCTGAAAGTATCCAGATAAGGATCAAAGGAGGCTAAATACCCTGCCTTCATTCCGTGGAGCTTCCTTCCCTTAAGGGCCTTCTATTTTGAATGGATCAGAAGGCTCATAGTTTCACCATCTAGGTCTATCAACAACATTTTTGCTGCATTTCTCCATGTGTGGGAAATACCTTACAAAGGATATGTAGAGAAATGATCCACTGCACTGTGATGGACAAATAGAAAGCAGTGACCTCCTGACTTGGAAGGCTAGGAAGAACAAATTTAAGGCACCTTAAGATACTGTGTGAAGGGCCAAGGATTTAGTTCAGCAGTGT
The DNA here is from genome assembly GCA_004027455.1 of Hydrochoerus hydrochaeris. NCBI lineage: Eukaryota > Metazoa > Chordata > Mammalia > Rodentia > Hydrochaeridae > Hydrochoerus > Hydrochoerus hydrochaeris. Next base: position 169,407 of record PVLA01001560.1, on the reverse strand, counting down.
AAGCACCTGCCTTGCAAGTGAAAGGTCATGAGTTCGATCCCTGGTACCAAAAAAAAAAAAAAAGATACTATGTGAAGTTTTGCTCCTCAAGTACCATCACCTTGACACCTGTCAGTGTAGACCATCCTAAGAATCTCTAATTCTAGAAGAAGTGACTAGAATTATGACTTCCTGAGAAGAGTACAATGTTGTCCCTGAGGTAGCTAATTGCTAGGTATCTAATCTTTTTTTGACTGCCCCACCCGGGACATGTTGGGGAATGGCCACTACAGAGCTACTGAAATGGAGTTGTTGCCTGTGTAAACATAGTATGTAAGTGGGACTCCTGCTGGCCTAGAAGGGCTCCAGCAGGAGATGCACTGTAACATACAAAGACAAGGAAGTATGTATACATTTGGCAGAAGAGCCATCAAGCTGATGGATAGTTTCTTAAACAGCAATTTGAGGAGAGAAGATAAAAGACCTAAAACTGTAATGCCAGATGACATGGGGAGGGTGGTGGGTGTAGCATGAAGACTAAGCAATAACCAATCCCTTTGGATTGGTTCTCAGCCCTCGGTTATAATATTGGATATCCTTTTTTTTTAATTTTATGAAACATTGAAGAGATCATGAGTTTATGTGTATCAGTTTTTGGAAAGATGAGCTTGAGTGAGGGAGGAACAGTAACGATGTAGGCCACAGCATTGCTGTAAGCTGTATGAGGCCACTGATGACTCCAGACTGAGGGTTTACGCTGGATACAGTGAGGAGGTGACACTTGACATTTTGGTCTAGCTTCTGCATTGTGGCTTTGTTAGGGAAATATGTTTGAAATAAACAAGTGAAGGGATGTTCCACCGAACTGAACCAGTGATCCCACAGTCCTGTGGGCACTGGAGAGTCGGTGAAAAGAAACAGCATTGTAATCATAGAAAGAGTATACTTTGTGGCTTCTTTGGTGGTAGTGTTCAGTGCTGACTTGAACAACAGCAGCGTTGTTGAAAGGGTGTTGGGGACACAAAGAATCAATGGAAAAGCTGGAAATTTGCACTGGAAAATGAATGGCAACCAAGGGAGCCAGGAAACAGAAGTTATAGATTCCATCTCAGAAAAGACACTGTGTGCAGCATGGCACATGTAGTTCATAGACTCAATCCGCATTATCTATTTTTTTTCTTAAAATTCATCTTCTATGGAGATAGAACATAAGGAAAGAGTAAGACATCTGACTGTGCTGATGAGACAGTGTAACCCCATAATGGAAGAAGCAATCCCTAAAAGAAAATATAGGTGCTGCTAGGAGGAAAGAAATGTTTGTTTGGCACCCCAGATCAACAAACATGCTCAACAGAGACATGAATATTTGATAAGATAAAGGAATACCAAAAAGTGAAATCATCATGGATCAAATGTATGGATAGATGGTTTATCCAAGTAATTAATACTCTCTGGACCCTGTTACAAAGTAGGTCTAAAGATAGACTGTGTTTATTAGCAAACTTCAGATTGGTTACACCTTCTGGAAATCTCATCATGCCCCAAATTGGATACCTGAGAAACTGTTTACATATCTGATAGTTGTGGTATTACTTAAGAGTAGAAAAGACAATAGTGCCATCTCTTCTTTGGAGGCTGTCTTGATAAAAACACTAGTATCTACAGGTACTATTTGCAAGTTTATAGCAGTGAAAGAAGAGAACATTAGGTTCACCTCAGGAAAGCAGTCTCTAAGAATTCATAGGAGAGCCAGAGATGACTTCCTAAATAGGAATCTAAAGGAGCTCAAGACCTGCAGAGGTTATGAGGCTTGTAATAGCTCTGGGTTTCTAGGCACAGGACATATGAGAAAATGAGAGAGAGGAACACTTAAAGATCCTGAGAGCATTTGCCTAATAAGTTCTGCTGGGCAGTGAAAAGAATGACACATCCCAAGAAGTAACAAAGAACAGTGTAGAAGGGCACTTTGTTGAGCAAACAAGCATGCTGGTGCCTCCTGGGTGTCAGGTGTCGCTCTGTGTCTTGGCAGCTATTTATGGGAACTGAGGCTTTCCCATCTGGCTGTTGGCCATACACACATGTACACACAAAGGGTTTTCTAAACTATATTTGGAGACCGCTAAAAAAAAAAAAGAAGAAGGAATAAGTTTATTCTTTGGAGCAAATAGAGTAAGTTTACGGCAGAACCAGGCAGAGACTGATGCTGACTATAATTTTGCTTTCATATTTTCTGCCAAGACAAAGGATAAAACATAGTAAGTAAATAAGAGACAGAATAAGAGTTATAATAAAGACCCACCTAATGCCATAAATGAATTTATGACACTTTATCTGCACTTGACAAGAGTACAGATAAAGTATACCTTAGCATATTGAGGAAACTTAGAGAAATAACTGTTCCATCCTTGCTGGAGATTTTTGAGAAATAGTAGAAAAAGACAAATATGTTTCTAACTTTAAATATATAAAAATGGCTAAAGATTCCTTAGAATACTAAATCTATTAAAGAGCTTGAGCACTTGGGAAACTGAGGCTGAAAGATCACTGGAAGTTCAAGGTTGGCCTGGCCCATATAGCAAGACTATCTCAAAATAAAACAAAACAAAACAAAACAGTCTTGATACTGCCAGGAAAACTCTAGACTAAATTATTATAACAGAAAATGAAAACCTAGATCCTTGAATAAATGCACCAAAAAAGGGGGCACAGCAGATTAAGTTCATTTTTAGCTTTAGAGGGGTGATGAGGGAAATGCTGTCATTATAATGCTCTCAAGCTAATACAATTCAGTACTGGCAAGGAATATAACAAAATAAAAGTGTTCAGTTGAACAAGTGGAGAAAGATGCTTCAAAGAGTTCACAGTTGGCTAACAAGTGAGACAGAACAGTAATAGTGACCTCCTTAAATGAATGCATCCCCAGGTGTACTCAGCACATGCTCACTCATGAGCTCTTGGGAAAGGCAGTAAGTTTTTAACCAGGGCATCCTCAAAAAACATCTGGCAGGGTATATATTGACCTGAAAGGGCCCTCTAGAGAGTACCAGTAGAATTCATCCTCCTTTCCTGTTGAGAATTTTATGAGAAAACTAAAGGAAGATATGGAAGGCACATTGATTAAATTTAGAAGTGACACAATGCCCAAATGATAGCTGGTATTGGGTGGTGGAATAAAGACTCAAAAGAGAAGAAAAAAAAAAAGGATTGTATGAGAATGTTGGATCAAAGCCAGATTAAGCTGAACAGTGCCATATTTAACAATCAGTATTGAGGTTAAGAACAGTGATTTAATTAGGAAAGATATGAGTCCAAATTTGATGGCAGTTTAAGTGGAGAAAAAGTAGAGATTTTAGTTGACCAAGACTGCTAGCAAAGTTGTCAGAGATTTAAGTTATACTGGCGTAGAAATGAAGTTGTGGGAGATACAACGGTCTCGTAATATACTCACTTCCCCTCTCATACAGCTTTGGAGCTTTAGAGCAAGGGCTGTGGGATCACACTGCCTGTTTCTGAGTTTCCCCTGTATTACCTCCAGCTGTATGCTCTTGAGCGAGGATCTAAGCCTCTCTATACTTGTACTACTCATCTGTAAAATGGGTATAATAATAGAACCTATATCACAAAGAATTAACCTAGATGGTATGTGTGAAACTGTTTAACACAGAGGCCAACAGCACAGGCGTTTGGTAAATGTGTGCGTTGTTGCTGCTACTATTGTCATTGTTACTCGGTAGTGGACTATTTGAAGAATATCGTGTAAGAAACATCTCAATTTTTCCTGAAGTAAAATTTTTATAGACTTTCTCATTTAAATAACATTTGTGGGAATTCAGTATATCAATTATTTAATGCTGTGTAACAGAGTACCCCAAAATTTAGGTGCTTAAATCAATAAACATTTATAATCTCACACAGAACCAAAGAAAAATTTAGGAGTAGCTTAACCCAGAGATTCTGGCTCAAGGTTTGTCGCTGAAGTTCCTGTTACTATTTTAGCTGGGGCTGCACTGTCCTCTGATGGCCTAACCAGGCTGGAGAATGGTTTGCTCACAAGGCTGTTGGCTGGAGTCCCTTATTTTGCCACATGGAGCTTTCCATTGAGTACCCTGCTGACCTGGTGACTAGATTTCCTCAGAGTAAACAATCCTAGAGAATGAGGAGGAGGAAGAGGAAAAGGAGAGAGAAAGAGAAAAAGGAAAGAGTATGCAGGTACCACACAGAAGAAACAGTGCTTTTTATAACCTAATCTCTGATGTCACATACCTCCTTTATTCTGTTGATCACACAAAACAATCTGAGAGTGTAGGGATGGATTTCACAAGACTGTGGGTTCCAGGAGGTAGGGATTGTTGGGAGCCATCTTGGATTCTGGCTCTCACAGAGAGTTTAGGACCACACAGACTTGGTGGCTGATTGCAGATGCATAAAAGGATTACTGTACACAAGAGGAAGACATTGTGTGTGGCTTCCAAAGAAAGTATGCAAACCAATAGACAGAGCTTCAAGCAAGCAATGATCAATCTAATTTAAGGAAGGCCCTCCAAAAAATAAGTTGCCCCAGAGACAGTAAGCTAGCTTGAGGCTAGAAGCCCCTGCATACTAGAATAGTCTCTTTCAGGGACATCATACTCAAAGCTCTTGGCTAACTAGATAGGAACACCTCCAGCTCTGATATTTCATTTGTAGATTAAGGAAGAATTTTATAAAATGAGACCCTTCAGAGTTTTTCTTTTACTTTGAATGAAAAAGAAAAATGTTCATTCAAATATGAGGTCTTTATGAGCCAGTATGGCTTACAGAAACTAGGTAAGAGGTCAAATGACCCTGGTGTTGCTGGAATCCCCTAACATTTCTTCTTTTAAGAAAAAAGTTCCATGGTAATTTCTTTACATTTGGCTTGGGGAAAAAGATAGAAGCTAGTTAAATTGGGAACTCCCTAATTTTATATGAGGCAGGGCCTTCAATCATGGAAAGCTCAGGAATATTGGCCCCAAGTGTTTCTTGCTGGGAATCCTGGCACTCTGTGAAGAAGGCGTGGGATGGCAGCTTGGAGAATAGAGGGCAAGTAAGGCTGAGATAACTACTGAGCAAACCAGACTACTCTCTGAAAGTATCAGTCCATGCTGACATTTTGCTGGGGAATCCCACCTGGAGAGCTGAGAATAGTCTCATTTTTTCAAATAGCCTTCTAGAGAAACTTTGCTAGTGGTCAAATTGAGTGGTGAGGCACTATCATTTTGGTCACCTGTGTACACATAATATAGAAAAATGTCTACAAGAAAATGATGCATTTCAAGGAAAATGGAAGAAGACTAGAACATACCATGTCTCCTTTCCCCAAACTGCCCTTGGACCCTCACTGAAATAATCAGTGGAATATAAAACTATTTCTAAACTTATATCAGTACTAGAAGCTCTGCAGAATATCCACTGATGACTATGCAGATGAGCCATCCTACCCCCCTCCAGCAACCACTCCTTCAGGAGGCAAGAGATTTTTCATGAGCAGAATCACACCAGCTGCCAAAGGCCAAGGTATGGGCATGTAAGCATGCTGTCTGCATCCTAGCAACACCTCAAGAAAGGACACAAAGCCACAGTGAGTGTCGAACTCAACTGACTTTCATGCCTAGCATGACCTTGGTGTCCAGCAAACAGAAAAGACAAAATACCTCTGGCCCAAAGATAAAACTTTGCTGTACATCTTGTCTCCTGCTTTTTCCAAGGAGATGACAACTGTTTGAAGCACTAAATTTAAACTTCTCCTTTTCTATCGTTATCTGGGCCCACAATATTGAATAGGGCCACATAGTCTCTTAGGAACTTACCTTAACACTCAATAATACCAGACAAAGTAGATCTTCCTCTATATCATGATGCAAGTCATTGTTCATCACGTGAAAAGATGTATTATACAAGAACATCTGTGGGGACTTTCCGTGAATGGCTCTACTTTGGAGAAGCAGACAGAGATATGGATCATCTCTGATTGGTGTCAAGACTAGAACTGACTCTGCATCTGTGAAACAAATACCTGCAAGGCAATAAAACATATGGGGTCCAGTTTTGAATCTATAGTGTACCAATGACCAGTAGATTGGAAAGAATAGCCAACCAAATGAGTGAAAAAAGAGATCTGAAAAACAGAAGTAAAGGACTCAACATGCAGGTAATTCCACAAGAAGAAAAGAAAGTAAGCTAAGGTTAACATAATCATCAAAGAAATAACTGAAGAAAACTTTTAATCTGGAAAGATTGAAAACATTAACTTCAATATAATTTAACTAGTATTTATTGCAAGAAAAAAGATAAAAATAAAAAGAGGTTACTTACAAAGAAATATTATAAATCCAGCTTCATGTTTCACCAATTACAAGCTAAGAATCAGTGATTGGAAACTTATGGGCTTTACAGTTCGTGACCCAGATTGTTGTTTATCTGCAAAACAATAAACATGGACAAGAATGCAGATATTCTCAGAAATAATAATGTTTTGTTTTGTGGTCATACCTCTCACATGCCCTTCCTGGAAAAGACAGTCAAAGATCCTCTTCTCCTCGATAACTATATCAAGATAAAAATCCAGAAACATGGGAAAGATGTAGTGTAGGAAAATCAGTGATAATATGTCCAAGTGATAATTTTTCAATTAAGTTATGTTAATAACAAATGCCAAAAATAATGGAAGTTATATATAAAAATAATACAATGAGAATATGAAATTAGATTATAGTCATAAAAACTGATAACTGGGGACAAGGTAAAGAGAAAGTAAAAGTCTGCTAAATATCCAATCTAATTGAATGTTAGATTTTATTCTGAATGATAATATCTAGAGAAAAATATTGTTTTAAATTTAAAGATAGCTGGGGATATAGCTCAGCAGCACAGAGCCTGCCTGGCAAGCACAAAGACCTGAATTCATTTGCCAGTATCAAATAAGTAAATAAATTTAAAGATAATCATCAATAATTTGAAAAGAAAGTATGTATATTCTAAATCACTACAAGAGAAAAGTAGTCAAAGAAACATGATTCCTTATGCAAAGGACAAAAATAGAAAACTAAAAGAAAAAATAAGCGTTTATAAAATGTTCTATAAAATGTGTTTAACTCTCATAGATAAAAGAGAAGAATTTTCTTAGAATTTATGTATTTTCTAAAATGCCTACAATGAGCATATGTCAGTTTTAAAATAATAAATTATAAAACCCTTTGTGGAGGCTGACCTAAAAATTGTTTATATATATAACACATAATTAGCAAAACTAAAAGGAAGATGAAAGCCCTAAATTGATGGAAAACACTATGAAGCTGCAGTGAGCAGGCTTTAGGATCAAGCGATTGGCTTCCTATATATATGGTGATAACATGGTTTTTCTTGTGTGAGTTTAAACCCAGAGTTCAAACGTCCAGTCTTCCATAATGCTATACTTCTGTAAGTAAAACATCAAAAATAAAAATTATTTAAGTTCTGTATTTATAATCTCATAGGGTTTCAAGTTTAAATATTGTTTTCTTAATTTAAAAAATATTGCTTTCAAATTCTTTAATGCTCATTTTATGAAACTTGGAAAATTATAAAAAAGAAGATATTTACCCATATTCCTACCACTGCTTTAACATCTCAATGTGTTTCCTCTGGAATATAATCTTATTGAAAGGGTTTTTGTCTAAAAGCAACCCAAAAACCTTCCATATGCAACTCAAATGGAAAAAGAAAGGGTCACATTTTCGTTGTACAACAGAGACTCATCTACTCCTATGTTTTTAAATTTGCTGTATACCTCAGTTTCTTCACTGAGAATGAAAATTATCCTCCATCTAGTGAGTCTCATTCTGCAAACTTCTGATGAAAAAGGCATCTGTCAAAAGCTCTCAGGACAGAAAATGATCTAGAAAAACAAACATCCCTGTATCATTCCCATGTTTTGGCTGTGGAGGGTTTGAAGGGATTATGGTTCAAAGACTTAACAAGAAGAAACAGTTTTTTTTTTTTCCTTAAGGGTAGATTGCAGGTTTCCTGCCAACTACTTTGCCTAACAATTTTGATATTTATTGAGAGAATAGAGACCCACAGAGACAGAAAAGACAGGTAGCCTTGGGCTCCAACGGAGTTGTTCCTCCAGCAAAGCCAAAACAGAATTCCCCGGCCTGTGGTACTGGGCTCTGGTTTCCCAGCCTTGCCCGTTCTGATTCAAAGCTTACTGATGACAGCCAAGCGCAGATACATCCTCACTGACTTTGTGAATGGAAATTGGAAATGGAATGTTCTCAAAATGCTGGTTGACATTGAAGAGGATGTAATTAGAATAAGGGGCTTTCTGATTTGAAGATGTGAAAGAAATGCTTGTCTCTTTGGAATCAAATTATTACAATATTAAAAGAGAGGGAGTAGGTTTAGCTCCAAGCTTCAAAGCAAAAACCTGTCCTGCAATTTTATTAATTTGGTTTTTTTTCCCTTCTCTCTCTCCTTTTTTCCTTAAAATTACTAAGGCTAAAGTAGGAATAGAAGGAGCAGCCTAGGGGCTGGGGAATGGGGTCATGCAGAGCCAAAGCTCAGTGGGGAAAAAGCATTCTGTCCAGGGCATATCCTGTCTGTCTCCCTCTCATTTTAACCCATAATCTAGAATAGAGGTTGGCAGATTATTTGGGGAGTCTCATCTTTCTTTCCCTCCTTAGGCCCTTTGGGGGAGGAGGTAGTATTCCCAAGAAAGACTTGGGATGCAGGTAAAAGGCTAAACTGAATATATAGTAGGTCTCTAGATGGATTCATACAGACTGATTCCAGTCCATATGTCACATGATTTTGTGGAAATTTTATTTATACTCTGAAAACCTCTTTGCTAATGAGAGCCATTTGCCTTGAGACTATTAGTCCTTTTAATTCTAGAATACTCCCCAAGGATTTCATGGTAATTGTTTATTCTCCAAAGGAAAGAGTTGTCTGGACTGTGGGAGGTGCTGGTTAAGGATGTCTTACTCCTCTACTCTCATACACAGAAACTCTGAAGTGACACCTGGGTGTTTAGAAAAGAAGGCAGGAGACCTGTAGAGGTGTCAACTATGAGTTCAGGTTTCAGCTCTGCTGTATATCCATGAAGCAGCCTTCACCAAACAACCACCCTGGGCTTCACTTTCCTCATCCGTAAGACAGCAGTAAGGAGCCCTTGCAGGATTAAGCAGCATCCACTCTGTAAATGCTGAGCGCAGTGCTTGCTATAGACAGTAACTACTATTAGTAATAATTATCACTGTCATCATCCAACCTCGGAAAATCCACATGGCATTAAAACTGTGAGCCCAGGTACTTCAAATGGAGTAAGAACTTGGCAAAGTATTACTGTGTTCATATTATTTCACTTTCTTCTTGTTAGAATAGAAAAAAGTACTAAACATGATGTGAACTCTGGTTTTGCCTTCAAAATAAGCACAAGCAGGATGAACCCAACTAGGGTCCAGGACCACTGGTGACTCTCTGAATCAATCACATGCACGCACACACACGCGCGCGCACACACACACACAGTGTTTTCAGTAACAGGTATCTGTCGGAAAGTAGAAACATAGGTTGTCTGCCTTTTTATTTTAACCAATACCTTTCTTTGAATTTGGTTCTGTCACATCCTAAGGAGGGAACTAATCAAGGGAAATTAAACTGGCTCAGATTTTTCCTTAAGTGCCTCCATCATCTTGTTTAAAGCTATAAAGGCAGTTCGGCAGCATTGCCCTGAACTAGATAGAAGCTCTGGTCTCAGGCTTGAGTGTAACGCAGCCCAGAGTTTCAGGCTCTGGTGGTGGCGAGTGTAAGGGAAGGCTGATGACATCTCATGAACCAGCACCCAACCCACTTCCACATACTCCCTAGTTAACCATCATCCATAGACAGACAGAAATCTCTTTTACATCTGCTTGTATTTTTCAGCCTCTGCTCCCTTGTGGGACTAATAAGTTCCATATGTATAGTTCCCCCTTCCTCCCCCAAATAAAGTAATGCTTCCTCTTTCTCCTCCTAGAAGTGTTCCTTGCTGATTACTAGAAGCTGTTTAACAAGTTAAGTGTTTTGTCTTCCTGGACTTGAATAGCATCCTAACTTTCAGAGCTTTTCAGTTTCTTAAATGAGATATCATTTATTCTGAGATAAGATCTCAATTTATTATTTTCTAACCATGTGGCATTGGCTAAGTTACCTAAACTTGGTTTCCTTATCTAAAAAGTAGTTTAACATTGCTTACTCTCTAGGGAAGTGTTGATGTTCTAAAAGATAATTCCTACCCTTATGTAGGAGCACATTTTTAAAATCAGGGGAAGGTAAAAATCAAATAGGATCAAAATTAGCGGGTGGGACCTGGTATATGGCTCAGTGGCACAGGGCCTGCCAGGCAAGTGCACAGTCATGAGTTCAATTTCCGGTACCAAAAAGAAAAAAAATTATCTGGTGTTGGGAAAGATTGGTGAAGAATTAGTAAATCTATGTTCAGGGATTGTGTATAGGAATTTCTCTTAGCAAATTGAACATCTTGGGGCTGGAGTGGTGACAAAAATGGCCCTTTGTCTTCCTCCATCCAGCTCATAAGTGGACTAGCAAGAGGAGTTATAGCATTGTAGCACTGTGTCAAGGAATTATAAGTGTAATTGAAGCACAAAATTATGTACTTTTCTGTTTCACCACTTAAATAATGATCCATCTCCCTAATAATGGTGCTGTTTTATATCTGTTGTTATTCTATTATTTAAAAGACATTCACTATTCCGATTTTAGTAACGAATGGGTGTGATTATATTTTACTCATCTTCACCACACACACACTCACACTCCTCAGAAACAGCAAAATGAGTCCTCATTAGTCAGCGGCACTTCCATGAATCTTCTGCTCCACCTCAGATGTAAATGGGGTCGCTTTTCTGTCCTCTGCTGACTTCTGCAGCTCATTTGAAAGCTGTCCCCCCAAATTCTTCTGCAGGAGTTGCCTTACAGATTCTCTTCCTCCCAGGGGTTTTCCTCACTCTGGCAAAGGTCATTGGCATTGCCACACCAGAGGCTGACAGTGCCCTTCCTCTTCAGGGTCATTTATAATTTTTTCTTTTACAGAAAGAAACTGTTCAAAAAGAAAGAGAAACTGGGATGGGGGAAAAGAGGAAAGGAAAAAAATTATAATAGTTATACTACTCATTACTATTAGTTAATTGAAAAGAATATTATTATTATATTGTTTGATCAATTTTTATGCCTATATCTTGTAATATGAGCAACTACTTTGAAGATAACAATATGCAGTGTATTAACCATTGTTACTCTCCTACAATCTTATTTTGAAATTTTGTGCCATTGTTTTTATTGTTTATTTTTTCTTTAAAATTAAAAAAAATTTTTTTAAACTCTAAAGATCGTTTTCATTAGCCCCAAACACTGACAGAGGCTTGGCCCTTTTCGCCAGTGTCTGCTGGACAGGTGTCTGACTCTAGACAGTTTGCCTCTCTACTCCCCAGCATGGCACTTGTGCCACCCCAGGGGAAGCCTCTAACAAAGCCTTTCCTTCTCACACGGCTAAGGTTGCAGGGTCACACGGTGCTTGCCAGCCTGGAGTTCTGTCCTTATAAACTGGACCTGACGCAGCCCTGAAATGAGCCTCTCCTTCCCAGAACTGAGCCCAGTCCTGCAGCTACCTCTCACTGGCCTGCAGATACAATGCACATATCAGTACCCCGAGGTACCAAGGGTAACCCCAGACCCCCACTCTCCCCTCACTTCATTTGGGGGCTGCTATGGATGCCTGTCTCACTGAATGAATCTACTGCCTTTTCTTCCTGACTTTCAAAAGACATTAGTCGGCTTTGCCATTGTAGTGTCTGAAAATATTTGGACTGATTGCAAACCTTGGCTGAACATTCCTATGGAAAACCCAGACATGATGAAATAGTCACAAAGTTAGCCATGATGCTTGAGGAAGTAATGAAATGACTATAAATGATGTAAGCTTTGCAATGATCAGACGTGTTCACAACTTTTGACATCTGGGCAAGAGAGTAAAAAGAGTTATGGCCTCAACTGGCTCCCACCAACCAACTTGGCAGAAAGTCCAATTAGGGCTGCTTTTTAGGGGCCATTATGCTCAGTGGTGTGGCTGCTACTTCCCCAGGAGCAGGGCGGTCAAAAGGCTCTATCCAGATGGTGTCTCCCTGGCTCTTTTGAACTGGAAACACCCACCCCCAGCCCCTCATTGTGAATAGAATCCGGGAGTTCCTTGTCCCTCAATTGCTATTCCAGACCTTCTTCCTGTGAGTGGGGCAGGGTTCCAGATCCTATTAGCAAGTCTGTGGTCTCTGGGCAGAGTTTCCACAGCTCCCCCGACAGCAATGGTGTCTGCAAGACAGGCCTTTGGTTCCCGTGTTGGAGGGGGCTCTCGTAAATTTCATGACATCAGGAACTGAGAGCAGCTTTGAAACTTCAGCTGCTGGTAAGTATGTAACACAAGGGCTGGCCCCAAAAAATGGAAAACCGGAACATTTGCTTTTCCTATCAGCCCCAGCTAATCAGATGTGGTGCCTGGAGGAGGTGGTCAGGGCTGTCTCTGCCCTGCCCCGCCCACCACTCGCTGCCCTCACTTGCACTTGAGCCTTCTTTGGAAGGCCTTGGTGGCTTTCAGTGCCTGCCTTCCAGCAGGATTGGATCGGATCGTTGCTTTCCGTCTCTAAGCATTCCTGATAGATAGTTCCTTGAGTCTTCACAAAGAAAAAGAAAGGAAAGGAGAGAGAAAGTAAAGTAGGGGGAGAAAGAAAAGGCAAAAGACTAAGAGACTGAATCTTTGTTAGAGAAGAGGTTGAGAATTTGGGGGTTTCTTGGTAACTTTTATTTTTATAAAGTAACTAGAGGCAATTTTATCCCCAGTGAGGAGATAGTATCCAAAGTTACTGGGCAAATCTCTCCCCCTTGGCCTCCCCTGCCTCAGTGTATAAGATGAGGTAAGGAAGGTACATGGTACACAGCAAGTGCTAAGTGGTAGCCTCTACCCCCTACCCTCTCTAGCCTTTCCCAAGTTGCTTGCCTCCAATGTCAGTAAGAAGAGTCATTTATTGGGGCTGACTATGCAGTAATGGTGATTTTCTTTGAATCCTGTTGTATGCCTAAAATAAATACTTTTATAAGCTCCCAAGCAAGAGCAACGGTTTCTTCCCCATTGCTTCAGGCATGCTTTACACTTTTTATTGGTCTATTTCTTGTTGCCATAATAAAATAGCAGAGACTAAATATTTTATAAAGAAAAGAGACCTGTTTGGCACACAGCTCTGTAAGTTCAAGAACTTAGCACCAGCATCTACTCACCTCTAGTGAGGGTCTTTTGAATGTATCACAACAAAGTCCATGTCATCCATCTCACACGGTGAAACAAGAAGTCAGAGAGATCTAGGGGCTAGGATTTCTCCTTTTATTATAGCCCAGTCTTATAGGAAATAATTGGAGTCCAACCAGAATTGTATTAATCCCTTCTGAGGGCAGTACCCTCAATGACCTTAGCACTTCCACTAGGTCCCACCTTTTACAGGTGCCACCACTTCCCAACTCAGCCTTGGACCTAGGTCTCTAGCATATGACCCTTTTGAAGACACACTCAAGCCACATCTTAACCATCGCAACAGAGCTTTAGTAAAGTACATTAGATCATAAGCTTGCATGGCACTTTAGCCCTGCTGTCCCTGACCCTCCCCTCTCTCTGTGAGTGATTCACCCTGAGGGGCCCCAGAAAGATCAGAGCAACTGCAGTGTGGTGCTCCCTTAGCAATGTTGTGTGGCCTGTCCCTCCCTGACTACTTACTTCTTAAGCGCAAACCACATCCCCTGTATGAAAGCCTATAACAAGTCCCAAACCTGCCAGTATGTCTATGGGAACAGGACGCATCCCGTGTATTCACTGTTGCATTTATCTGGATGGGGAGCCAAGACAGTACTCTGTGCAAAGTGTTTGAACTAAATGCTCCTTTGCAAGACATTTGTAATCCACAGGAAACACGTGCAGCAAAATGGAAACAGTAAGCTTATATGTGTGTTCCTAGGCTTATGTGTGGTATATACTTATATGGTCCTTGCTAAATGGTGGATTGAGGGTAGATTTTAGTCTTTAAAATGGTTATTATGATATGTTACTATTTTCAAAAAGTTTCAAAAATTGTATTTTATAATTAGGGAAAGGGTCTTTTTTTTTTTGTATTTTAACAATTGTGATAATCAACTGGCACTGAGCTCCCTTTGCTCTGTGCCCATTGACTTGAGGTAGACTGGTGCAGTCATGGGGAGCTAAAAGCGTGTGTTGTCAGCATCAGACTCTGCACTTTCATCCTGGTCTAACTGTACAGAACAAACCCGCCAAGTATTACCTGCCATCACTGACTGCTGCTTGGAGTTTCTTCTTAGCCTGCACTCTTCTGGATTCTTAGGCTGCCTGAAGGTCAGACAGTGGACATGGCTAGGTGTTTCTGTGTATGTGTCTTTGGGGTCTGTTGAGGGTGCTATCCACCATACCACATGAAGTCCCCTTCAAAGACACCCACAGAAGAAGAAAAGTTGCTCACTAACTACAGAACTGGGAAAAGCTGAGCGTGTCCTATGTGTGCGTGACTGGTATATATCTAATGAACCACATATACTTGCTTAGACTGCTAGGAGGCATAGAGCTATATTCACCACTCAGCTGTAGCACATGTGCATGATTTTCTGAGGTGTGCTTTGTAAATTAACCTGATACCTGACTACTTTGCTTTTTGCTACTTCTACCTTTATTTTCCTATGTTCTATCTCTCCCCTCTCCTGGCTCTATATCTGTCTCTTCCTTTTTCTCCCCGCCCCTCTTGCATCTTTCTCTCTTTCCCTTCTTTCTCTGTCTCGCACCTCTTTCTCATTGGCACTCCCTATCTGTAATACCTATTTCCATAAATTGCCCCAAGCCATTTGTGATAAGGTACAAAGTACCCACTAATAGAGTAATTTTGGTAGAATCTACTCCTCACCAGGCAATTTTGGAGAAAAGTGAGCCCAAGAAACAGATCCAGGATTTTCTGTGGTTTGTTTCCATTGACCAACATTATCATGAAGAATCTCTCAGCAGATTCAAGGTGTTGGCATCACACTGACACCTCAGTGTTTGAGGCGCTAGATGACCAGCTCTGAAAAGGATCCCTTGCAGGACCCCTGTTGTTTCATGTTTCTGAGAGACTATTTTTCTCCTTTGATGCCTGTGTGTCACAAACATTAGTGTCCATCAGAAATATCAACTGGCATTGAGCTCTCTTTTTTCAAGTCAAATCTGCAGGGCAAATGCTATTGAATTCTCAGGCGCCCTCCAAAGATCCTAAATTAGTAGGTATGAAGTGGGGCCCATGACACTGGCTTTCTGACATGCTCTGGGATAGAAAGCTGTTGGTCAGGCCACAGACTGCACTTGGAGGAGCTGGGCTCAGAGCTCTCACAAGGGTCTTCTAGTGCTTTATGGTTGTTCAACACATTCACAATGGGGCTGTGATTCATATGTCTTGCTGTCAGGTGGCTTGAACCACCGGTGGTACTTGCATGACTGTCCCATAGGACAGTTTCTGAAATTACTTTTATTGGTAAAAAGATTGATCAAAGTGATTAAACCCATTTGTACTATCAGTGGTACAAACCAAGCCACCTGATGGGACAGTCATGAATATACCACTAGTGGTTCAAGCTAGTAGGGACATAGAAAAAGCCTTTTGTGGAGCTTATCAAAAGCCTTTTTGAATATGTGTATCAAATTAGATATTCTAGGCTGGCTTCTTCATCTCCCAACACTCGCCCCTTGAGGATCTCCATGAACACAGAGAAGCCAATGATGAGAACCACAGAGATCCTTCCTGCCTCATTTAGCATCCCCAGCATGCACTGCTGGGAGAGAGTAGGGCTGTTCATCTGCCCCTGACCCAAGCCTTGAGGTGACCATCATCAGCTAAGGGCACTAAACCATAGCTATTTAGAAGCTACTGCTCCACAAGATCTTGTAGCCAGCAGCTTGGGGCTGACATCTCCTGGCTCCAGGCTTCTTTGCTTGTCCTCATGTCGGGGAGTAACTGTCACTAAGGGCTAAAGGGGACATTTTGACTGCTAGTTACACTTCACTAACCTTTGAGGGGGAAAGAGCATCATGTCATAGGGCTTTTATATGGAGGCAGGGGATTAATTAACATTTTAGGATTATAAATTAGGCTACTGGGAGCCGACAGTTGCGTGGTTTCTACCAGTTTTATAGAGTGTACAACTTAAGCATGACCCCAGTAAACCTCAGTAAACCTGCTGCCCACTTAGTGTGTGCCCTTCCCAGATTTCTTCAGCTCTAGATTTCATTTACATTATTCTAGTTGAACTATACTCTGCAGACCACACTGAAAACCCCCTAATTTCACCTGCAGTGTATTGTGAACATCTTTTGCATCATTAACTATTCTGCCTTTCCATCAATTTACTAACTATAGGCTCCCTTGTACCATTCTGGCATTTTTGCTTTGAAAATGGATTTTTATGAAGTCTATCTTCTTAAAAAAAAATCACTGTCACTTTACAGAAGTGAAATCAAGTAGCTCCTGGGTTAAAACAATAAAATTGCTATGGTATCTTTTGGATTACACAAAGTCTTTTGAGGGAATTGTTTTGTTGGTAAAAAAGAGGAAGAAATAAAGAGAAGAAAAGAAAAGAAGGAAGGAAGGAAAGAAAGAGAGAGAAAGAAAGAAAGAAAGAAAGAAAGAAAGAGAAAGAAAGTACATGATGGGAGTGAGGTGTCCTGCACTGAGATTAGTTAGGAAGTGAGAGGTTCAGAGGGGTTTCCCAGTAGAGACAGGAAGTCTCAGCCATCAGGGGTCCACCCTCCGTGGTGGATGGGATGAGGATCACAGGGACACCTAGCACAGCTATGCCCATATCTGAACCCAGTGTTTCTTCTCTCCCCAGCAGAACCACCCGTGGCTGCGGCAGTGCTATCACATTTTAACGACTGTCCCGATTCTCACACTCAGTTCTGCTTCCATGGAACCTGCAGGTTTTTGGTGCAGGAGGACAAGCCAGCGTGTGTGTAAGTATCTATTAGTGTACTGGGTTTCTGAGATGGGATTGTTCAGCATCTAATTGAAAGAGCATTTACTTCCACAAGGCTTACTGGAGGCTCCCAAGAGCCCTGGAACTCAGCATGCTGGAGGATCAGAGCAGTGGGTAAAGGGCACCTGCTTCAAACCTGGCTGGCTTAAAACCCAGGTTCCAGGCTCACAGAGGTGGACCCCTGGGGAGACTGCAGCCTGGGCTCTGCATGTTATCAAGCAGCTCAGGTGACTCCTGGATTCAGCCAAGTTGGAAAATTCCTGGATTAGAATGTAATTCACTATTTAGAGTTCTTAGAGGGCAAGACACTGGACTGGGTACTTTTGAATGACCAAGTATCCTACAGGGATCTCTCAACTCCAGCAGCTTTTCATGAAAGTACATGCAAAAGTATTCACATATATAAGTGATCACAGAGCAAGGAGCAATGTATAAATAAAGATGCGTGCTACTGTATGATTGCTTCCATGCCTGGCCAAGCTCATGGTGAGCCAGGCTGGGAAAGGAAGGCCCTCAAGGAAAGCTTCCCTGAGAAGGTGACAGGTTTGATGAATGTGGCAAGCAGAAGGCATGTTCCAGACCTGGAGTGCTGGGCTGGGGAGAGTATTGTTACAGTTCAGTTGGCTACAACAGAGAGACAGAAGGAGATGAGGCTGGAGTCCAGAGCCTATCAGAAGTGAGCCTTTATCTTCCTAGTGGTGAGAGCTACAAGTTTTGGAAACAGATGTTTTGAGATCATCTATGTATAGTTGAGTACTATTAGGTAGATCTATCCTCAGCCTTGGCACTGTGAATATTTGGAGCTAGATGACTCTTTGGGGGCTGATCTGTATGTTGATGTTAGCTGTCTTCTACCCACTAAATGCCAGTATCACCATCTCTTCAGTTGTAAAAATTAAAACTGTCACTCCCCAGTTCATTTTTTATAGGCTAAAAGTCAGCAATGTTGTATGGCCAAACGTAGTAGTACCACAAACAATACTATTAATAAAAACTATTATTTATGGAGCTTTTGCTTCATGCCAGGTACTATTTGAAGCACAGTTTGGGTGTTAACTCATTTAATATTCATCATGACCTCATGAGGTAGGTAAAGAGAGGTTGGGTTGTGACCAGGTCACATAGCAGAGTTTAGACTCTCAGCCTCCTGACTCTGAGCTCTTGCGCGTAAGGCCTAAGGTTGTTACATGCACTGGCTCAGAAGGGACCAGGACAGCCTGTTGTGGTCAGCACTGATGGGAGGGCTTTCCTCATCCTGCAGTGCAGCCAGGTGTCTCTGAGCCTCACCTGGAGAGGAAAAGAGGAGGTACACTGGCCACCTTCCTCCGGTGAATGCCTGCAGCTCTAAGTACTTCCCCAAATGAGGGTGTTTCCTGCTCAATAACACAAAGCATGGTGATGTTGATGATAGTAGACTGTCATTATTCATGATTATCATGCTTATTAAAATGCACAGTAGGGGCCGCTGGGGGACTGATGGGATTGTTTTTATTAGTACTCAGGTCATTGTGGAAAAATACTGGTGCTGAAGGGGAGTTTGGCCTCTGAGCCCACATAAATGAAAGCCTGCCTGGACACCAGATGGAAGGCCCTGTCCCTGCCAGCAGGGAGCTAAGAGTCCAACATGGGCCTCCCTGTGCACCAAGCTATCAGCTGCCCCATGACACAGGTTTTCTTCCCACCAGATCAGGTGCTAGTGTAAGCTTCTAGAAGGCTGACAGCCTCGGCCATCAGATCAGCCAAACAGTGGCTGTACTTATGACTGAAACCCTATTGGCCACCAGAAGCTTCTGAGGCTGGGAGTGAGTGACTACTCTTCTGTCCTCATGAGTCTGGAGCCAAGGAAGCTAACTGTTCATCAAAGTCACATACCATGACATCTTGGGAATCAGGATGATTGGCCATCTCTCTTCCCAGTTACATCTATTCTATTAGTAATAGTAAGCACTCAATAAAAGCCATAGTTTATGCCAGGCATGGTACTCAGCACTCCATGCACAGTCTCTCATAGAATCCTTATGACTTCCCTTTCCCATAGAGATTACTGCCCTGATTGTAGGAGTGAGAAAATTGAGGCTCAAAGAAGGTAAGCAGTTTGCTCAGAGCCCCAAAACTAAAAGGTGGCAAAGGTGAGATTCAGTCCAATCATTCCAGCCCCGAAACCCACACTCTCAGCTACTGTCCAGAGAGTACTCTGTCTCAGGTCTCAAAATTCACCTCAAATCACTAAGCTCATTTTTCCCCAAGGAAAATGATAAGCCTTTCTCCCTAAAAAGATCAAGGTCATTCCCAAACTCAGGGCCCTGACCACAGACTCTTAGCAAGTCCTTCCTGTGGGCCAACTGCACAGAACAAGAGACAGCCAAGATATCCTGGCAACCTGGAGAAGACATGGCAATGCAAACATTTACTGCCTCTTTACCTCAGTTCTCGCATTGGATTTTGGCAGCCCAGAGACACTGTGTCCAGCCCACAGATGTGTTTTATGTAACAGTAAGCAATGCTCCATTTTGTACGTTGATGGCTTTAATTAGTTGTCAGCATTTTAGAAGTCAGGTCCCACGTACCCCTGCAGAATAAATAGAAGAATGGCAGTACTGGCTGGGACTCAGGTGTGCCGCCATCACCACAGACAGGCTTGCGCTCTCCAGTTCTCTGGTCCCCTCTCCAGTACTCTCCAATATCATGACAGAATGCTAGTCCCCACCAGCTGCTTGGCCTAGCCAACTTGGCTACCTTCAGCTGCCCCGTGACTACTAAGAGCAGCAAGTATTCATCCCCTAGACCCCTCTAGCTCCGACACACAGGGTGGTGGGGGTAGAGAATGACATAGCATCCTACCTGTTTAGCACTCTAAGGCTGCACAGCCCAGCAAGCCAAGCCTCAGCTCTGGTGAGAGCTCTATTTGCTCCCCTCGCCCTCCTGCTGGCTCCTAAGCTCAGGAAGATAGGACCACACCTTTACCTTTTGTATTTACAGAAGAATATTCTAATTAATTCCCACTAGGTCAGAAACTCTGAGTCTATGCAGAGCAAGCCAGAACATTCTGTCCTGCTCTTAAGAACCACCCAAGCTTTGGGAAGCTGACACATATAGCATTCTGGTCAATAAAACTGACTTACCTTGAGGTACAGTTCCACTTTGTCATGACCTGATAAAGAACCCATAGTGAGCCAGGATCACAGCCTTGAAAGAGAGCTCTCTTTCTCAAATACTGCCATCCTTAGAATCTCTTCCATGAGAATAATTTTTAGGTCCCCAGAAAACTGAAAGTGACATTGTATACTATAAAGTGGGGGAAGAACAATAAAAGTTAAAACAAATAACTAGATAGTGAAATCATCACCAAACACTTATGCTTCGAGCCCTGGATTGTCCATCTGCACATTATGGCTGCCTTTTCTAAGTCTACACTCAGATCCAGCCATTATCAGAACACAGATGGGAAGAAAATGTAACAAGACAGTAAGGCTATAGAAGTGTGATGAGGCTGGGACACGATTCTCCCTGAGGCAGATTCCTCAAACTGTTGGTCTGCTGCCTGCAGAAACCTTCAAACAAAGGAAGCAAACCACCCAGGTGACAAGTAGTAAGGGTTCTCATGTCGGCAACCAGAAGCAACCAGTTTGAAGTTTCTCAGCTGTCCAAAACACTCCCCAGTGACTGAGCACCCTGACAACTTTCCCACAGCAAAGTGTGAAGACACATTGCCATCAGCCAAGGAAAACATTCCACATGGGCCTGGCCACAGTCCATTCCGGTAGAATCAGACCAAACAGATGCAGCCACCATCAGTTTCAAGCAGGCTGCCCTATGACTGAGACTCAGTGGGAGGATTAGGAGTGGAGGAGCGGGGTGGGTTCCTATGGGTACATGAGCCACTGTATATTGATTTGCTTTCATCTCAACAGCCAGCCGGTAGGGAAGGAGGGACTAATTAATATGGCAACCACAGGTCTGGAGAAACTGTATGTATGTCCTTGTTCTGGGCCTGCCTCCATCTAAAACAGATAGGGTCACAAGACAGGATAGTGTAGTTAAAGGTGTGAATTTAGAAGCCAGACTTGGGCTAAAATCCAGGTGAGTCTCTTATACAAATGACTTAGCCCCATTAAGCCTCAATTTCTTTGTGTACAAAATGGGAGTGCTAACACTTTATAGGCTCATAATGAGGACTCGGTGACAATAAGCATAGAAGGCAGTGTTGTCCAGGGCAAGAGCCATTAGAAATGTGGGACTGTTTATATTAATTGATTTAGTTAATTGACATTTGGCTTCTTAGTTGCACTGGTCACATTTTAAGCACTCAGCACCACCAGGTGGCCTGTGGCTCAGATAAGGATGGTTTCTGTCATCATCACTGAAAGCTCTAGGAGGTAGCACTAGAGAAGTTCCCATGAGAAGTGTTTGCTACTACAGCTGCCATGGGCACAATTACTGGCACCTCAGCACCACTGTCCCCGTCACCGTCACTGTGGCTCTGTGGTCCTGCAGAGGGTAGGTGTGCCATGTGATCCTTGGCCTGGAGCTGCAAAAGAAGCTCTGGCTCCACTCCCTTCTCCCCAGCTGCAGCCTGAAGAGATGATCATACTGGGTGAATCTAACTCTTGAGAGGCCAAGAACTGATAGGCTCAACACACACCCTCTTCTGCCCAGTGTGCCCACTTCCATCCTGGCTCTGTGGGATTGTTCATGTTACAGGCAAATTGGTGTAAAGCTTATCGTTAAAATAGATAATGGATTTTTGTTATCTCTAAATTTAATCTTATCTGTAAAACATTTCTAAAACCATTTCAAACTTAGTCCTGAAAACTAGCACTTTATCTGGGAACCTATGCCAAAAGACTTGGCTAATAATCCGGGAGCTAATCTGCAGCCTATATCATTGCAAATAAAGATAACATTTCAAGAGCACTAAAAATATCCTCGTCCATTCTGCTACACTTTTAGCACTTACATAGCCCTTCTTTCTGTCAGGTACTGCTTATTGCACTGTGGAAGATACTAACTCATTTAATGCTCATAACTATGAGCTGGGTCTTATTATTATTATATCTTAAAGATGCAGAATCTGTGGCACAGAGAAGTTAAGTAACTTGCTCAAGGCCATACAGGCAGTCATGTGGAGCCTACCTCTGGGACTCTGTCCTTGGGACATAATCTCAAACACAATAAAGACATGTGCACAAAATTAATACCTGGCATTACTTATATCACAGCTGGTTATGGTCTAAATGGTAAGAACTTGGTAAAGCAACTGCAGTATATAAATTAGTGTGCAACTGCTTAAAATGACTTTTACAGAGTCTTTAATGGGATTGTAAAATAGTGAAGAGATCTTTTATGAGAAGTTGGTACAAAATTGTAAAACATAACTATGTTTAAAACTATATAGAACCAGTATGGAAGGGAAAGTGTTTTGGACTGCCACTTGGGGTTGGGGAGCAATGATTTGAGCTTCTTTTTTCTTTTTTTTCTTTCTGACATATATACTTTCCAGTTTGCTTAGAAACATTCATTTTCTAGTTGGGGAAAATTTGTCTTAAGAAAAAAGTAAAGTGTAGAACACAGCTCTACATGCATGACTATATTTCTCAACATTTGTAAAGTGCACCATAAACCAAGTGAAGTAGAGGACTTAGGGAAGACCCAAAAGCTCTCCACAGAAGAGAAAGGTTTCTCCTAGGCAATTGAATTTTTAATGTTAAAATAGGTCCATAGCTGCAGTGTTTGCACCTAAGAATAATCCCAACACAGCCTTCAGACTTAATCAGCAAGGAAATGAGAAGCCTCCAGGACCCACTGGCCGAAGCACTTGTCTTTTATGCCCAGCCTCCCTGGGTCCTTTTGCAGCTCTTGATCCTTCCTTGGCTGTGCTCTTTCTTTTCTTCCTCTTGTGCTTGTTTCTTTTTTGTTCCTATTGTGGGGTGTTAACCTGAATATGGTTCTGGAGCCTCAGTTTCAGAATTACAAAGGCAAGACCGCTTTGCAGACCTTTGTGTTAGACAAATAACTGTCACTGGCCCTCCAAACCTTCTCTAGACATGAAATGGAATGGTCAAGTGATACACGAAAATGTTCAGTAACACGTCTCCCATTCCACCTTTGAAAAGTAGCTGCTATTTGTTCAGACTTCTTTCTTAAATTAAGTGGGAGCAATAGCTCCCATTTCTCTAGTATCTGATGTGCAAGACCTATTTTATAACCACCACCCTGAGGTGAGGGAGGAGAAAGAGGAATCAGCAGATTTGGGACTTGCTGGCTCTTGGTTCTGTGCACTTGGATGGTAGTGCTACCCCTGTGGCTTTCAGGCCTGGCTGCCTGCTAGAAAGTGCCTGGTGCCCAGACCAATTAGGTGAGCATACTCAGGGTGTGGCCCTTGGCCCTGGCTGTTTCCAGCGTTTCCTGGGTGATTCCAGTGTGCAGCTGGGTAGGAACCAGTGCCTGACTCAGATAAAGGAGAAGACAGCACCTGAGTCATATGTGACTCATTAGTAGCCAGGTAAAATGCCTCTTCCTCCTCTTTAGGTAAGTTGTGCCTAAAATAATCAACATCATTAAACCTAATATTAGTAGAAGCTTGGGAACTTTTTTTAAAGAAAAGATATCATCAAACCCTTTTTCTTTCCTCCCCATAAAGTGCAATGGAGTAGGATATTTTGTAGAACCAGGCCCTGTCCTGCAGGAAGGAACAAGGAGGGCGGGAAGAGAGGAGACAGACATGGTCATGTGAGGTTCACAGGTGTACAGGGGAAAGCCATTGAAGGAGCTATGGAAAAATGAATAGATGGGTGACTGGACAAAAGAATGAGTGTGTAAAGTACACATTTTTGAAGAATGTGGTGTTCAAAGTGGAGTCTGAGGAGGACAATAAGGCTGAGAAGAAAACAGGAGCTGAGAGTGGGCAGGTGGTGGACAACCCTTCATTTGTGCTGCAGGTGTGCCCCGGATGCCTGTGTGCCAGGCACTGTGCTAGGTGCAGCACCCGGGTTTAGTACTGGGCTTGCAGGGTGTGGGGTGATATAACTTGGTACAGGATAAAGCAGAGCGGGTAGATTAGGTTCCTGCAGAGAAGGTGTGTCACACAGAGGAAACTCACAACTCAGGCACCCCTCTGAAAGGCAGAGTATTGTCAGTGCGGGGTAAAACCCTGGGAATGGGCTGGAGGAGGGACGCTTGCCCGGTGTCCTGTAGCTACTGACAGCTTAGAAGTCTGTGTGCCTGGGCCAATTGCTGATCACTTCCCTGCCTTGAGTCAGGCCTGCTGTCACTTTCTCCTGAGAGGGCAAAGGCCATGCCAACTGGATGACCCATTTCTCTACTTCTGCCTTTGGGTAGTTTTATGAAAATTAAACCAAACAAGCAAGCAGCACAAATGGGTCACACACCTGTAATCCTAGCTACTCAAGACACTGAGGTAGGAACATTACAAGTTCAAGGCCAGCTTGGGCAACTTAGACTTTGTATTCAAATTTAAAAAAAGGACTAGAAAACAGCCCTGGATATAATCCTCAGAACTGTGAGGTAAATAAAAATAACATGCACCTGCCCCTATCTCATTGTCCTGAACTCTGAGAGTGAGTCTGTTGTTATTCAGATTTTGGTGGTCTAAATTCTTCTTTAGCAGAAGCCTTCTACTGGATACCCACCACCTACCTCTTCCACTCTGGTCCTCCATGGTCCAGGCCCTGTTCTCCATGCCCCTTTCTATAGACAACCATAAAGGCCATTTCCCACCCCCACTTGAGCCCTCTCAGCTTCCTTCCCAAATACTGAAAACCCTGTGTACCTCATTCAGTTAAAACTCTCAAATGTCTTTGTCCTTTCAAGAGTAGGGGCTAAACCAAAAACCAAATTTGATCAAGAGTTTACTTTTCAAGCTCCCAGCCCAGTCTTGATCTACTATGTGGTCGCAGCAGCCTAGTGAGTGGGAACTGAGCCCAGACTCAGCAGACTCGGTCCAAACCCTTCTAAGTCCCTAGAAGGACAGGTGCAACGCAGGCAAAAACTTGATTTTTTCATACAGTGACTAAATAAGAAAATGTATGCTAAATATAAAACCCTTAACCAAAAGCAAGTGCCTGAATTTAAAATGACAACTACATTTAAATAAGATAGAGAAAGTTTGTACACCTTATATTTCCTGGTTTGTGATCTTATAGCAAGTGGCTTCAAGCACTTATCTTGCCTCTAGGCCCAGTGGTCCAGGATTGTAGGTCTAGTACTAACACAAGTATAATGGCCCTGTGGCCAATCTGGCACAGTGGCATGTGCCTCAGAACTGTTAATTCCCTTTTAGTTTTCCTTGTTCTTCAGAGGTCTTTTAATCTATAAGTGACACTTACAGTTGGCTAATCTAAAGGTAAAATGTTTAAAGACGAAAGTTAGCTTTCATTGCCATATGGAGGAGAAACAAAACTTCAAATCCAGCCTGGAATATGGGGCTGCCCCTCAAGGAAGTCCCTAAAAGTAACAGACAACTATTTTCAATAACAATAAAAAGGGATCAGTGTGTAAACCAACTATCATCTGTTGAAAAGAATCATGTGCTTAGGGCTAGGGATATAACTCAGTGGCACAGCACCTGCCTGGCAAGTGTGAGGTCATGAGTTCGATTCCTGATAGCAAAAAATTAAAAAATGAAATTTAAAAAAATATAAGAATCATGTGCTTGCAGTAGGGGGAAGATGCCTGTAGAAGGAGATGCCCAGCATTTTATCATGGCTGGGACACATCCTGGAGAATCAGCAGGTGAAGAGTCACTACTTGGCAGGAAGCCATATTGCTATGAGTGAAACCAGAGAAACTCCGAGTGGCATTGTTATCATTGCTGGCAACGCATGCACCAGCACACATGTGGGCTACATGCGCACCCATGCATGGTGTCCTCAGTAAGCCTGTAGGAGAGGTGCTGTTGAATGTGAGGACACCAAGATTCCAGTCATGCAGTGGCAAGGTAGTAGTACTGGGTCATTTACCCCTTACCCCCTACCCAGGTTATACCCTACTCAGGAGATTCCCTGCATACTTGGATACTTGCAGGACTAATTAAACTTGATGAGGAAGGTTAACCAAAAAAAAGCTAAGCACATCCTGTGTCTTACTAAGTTAGCATGTTTACTCCCATCAGAAATCCTCAATATACTACATTTGGTTTGAAAATAACCTGGATCTTTATGAACTGCCAAAATGAAGTTCTTATCATAAACAGTTTTGCTGCCATTATTCCCTGCAAGAATTGGCAGAGTAACACTAATCACGAAGTGCTTCATGTCACCTTTCATCTCCAGGGAAATTAGTTTCTTTCCTCTCTGCAAGCGGTGCCTGTGGCAGGGGAGGAGGATTATTTTATTCACAATGTGGTCTCCCTTAGCAGGGGCTGGATGGGCTCCTTTGGGCTCTGACTCCCAGTGGCCCAGCCCTTGCTGAACAGAGGGAAAGACCTTCTTTTGGGAGCACACTGACATTCCTTTCTCCCCAGTTGCCATTCTGGATATGTCGGTGCACGCTGTGAGCATGCAGATCTCCTGGCCGTGGTGGCTGCCAGTCAGAAGAAGCAGGCTATCACCGCCTTGGTGGTGGTCTCCGTCGTGGCCCTGGCTGTCCTCATCATCGCATGTGTGCTGATACAGTGAGTATTTGCTGCCCTTCTGGTCAAATGTTCTGCCTGCCTGCCCTAGCAGAGACATGGGCAGCAGGCCCTCATACCAGAGCCATCTCAGCATGGCTAATGGCTGGGAAGTGTGAGTGGTGTCAGCAAAGCTAAGAGGAACTTTGATGACTCTTGGCACAGTGTAGCAGCCCAGCTGCGTCAAGGCCTGGAGCATCCTGGACAGGTCCCCAGCCGTAGATCTGTATACTACTGGAAGCCACTGTCAAACCAAAGGCATGCTCCCTCTCCACAGTTGGGCTTAGAAGCTTCAAAATAGTGATGAAATGGGCTGGTACTCCAGACACAACTGCAGACAGCTCCCAGCCCCCTTTGGACAGTAGCAGAAGCATTTTTGTCTGCAGAAGGACTTTTGTAAATTCTCAATTCACATCAAGGACCCCTGCTGGGGACCTATTACAGAGCACCACTCTGCATGGAACTTCCTGTTTCTCTGCTACTCTGCTCCTCTTTGTCCCCCAAAATCCATCTTCTCTGTTGTCTCCTCCAGGAAGCTGTTCTGAGCCTCAGGCCAAGGAAGACCTTTTTTGGAGTGTCTTGGCCCCATTTCCATCTTAATCCTTATCTACTAGCATTATACAGTGTCAGAGACAGTATTGTGTTCCTAGCACCAGGCTAAATTTATTCCCTAGAGACATCTAGAGTCCGTGTCACAGTGCAGACTCTCAGAGGATTTATTCCTCACTGGACAAGCACCAGGCATCCATAGGTCAGCTGAAGGCCACCGGTCAGCTCAGTGAAGGTCAACTCAGTAGAGACAGTAAGTGGATGGCTAGACTAAGTAGTTATAGACCAATGCCAGAAGCCAGGCTTTAGCCCTTCGGACTTGTCTAGGTTCACACAGACAAATAAGAGACTGTCCTGTTGGTTTGTTGGTCCATGTTACTGAGACATCTAAAGTACACGCTCCTGGTTCTGACGAAAAATTAAATGCCATTTAGAGCCCTAGCCTTGGCAGTAGCTTCTCGCCTCCTTCTCCTGGACCAAGCCAGCCCTAAGTGGGAAGGGTTGAAGTTGGAACCCGGAGACCATTCCTTCCTCCTTAAGTGGGTTCCACCCCACTTGCAGGTACCTTAGGAAAGCGTATTTGCAGGGAATGGAAAAACAGTGTTGGCTCAGGCTGGGGCACAGTCCCGGCTCTGCCCCTCACAGAGACCTTTCCTGAGAGAGTGGAAGCCACCTAGCAGGCCACTGGCCTCACTTACCGTGGCCGGGTAACTGTATGTGCTCACCTGTGCACATACACTTCTGTGGCACTATTTTCATAACCAAGAGCATCCCAGATCCTCAGGAACAAGGGCTGGGGGCCCACTTGGACCTCCTCAAAAGGACTTGAAAGTTAATTTTGCCAGGAACAATCTAGATGCCTGGACAGCATCTCTTACTCCTCAGAAGATAGCCAGTCCAGCTTCTCCTCTTGCCACTGCCAGAGACTAATCCTCTTCAGGCTGCTGGTTGCTGGGCGTGGGGCCCCACTGAGTTGCACAATCTAGGATGGCACCAGCTCCTCCCATGCCAGAGGGATCTAGAGGCCTTGACTCCAATGTCCTTGGACACTCCTGGCTGAGAAGTAACTAGGGCATGCCTACCTGACTAGTGGCTACAAGAAAGTGTCATTGATGGGTCTAGAATTAAGATCTTTAGATTCTTCTGGTGTGGGATAAGCAGATCCCAGCCCAGACTCTGTAAGTTAGGAGGGCCCCATGTCCTAGTAGACCTCTAGCGTCTCATTCTCTACCTGTGATGTAGCAGGTTAGCAAGAAGATCTCAGGGCCCCTTCTCAGCACTGCTGCCCAGAGATTCAAAGGCTTAGTAACTTTTCAAGCTCCATGTGCCAGGGGAGGGTGGAAAAAAAGTGTTTGAGGTAGAGACCATGAATGCTACCTAGAACCAGGAGAGGCATAGCCCCTAGCTTGTCTTTGGACCCATGATAGCAGCAAAACTTCTCCCAGCCCCAGTCTGTGGCTGCAACAGATATGCATATGTTAAGGTGGGAATAAGAGGGAATGAAGTCTTTCCTAGTATCAGCTGCTATTGTCTCAGGGTGGTTAATGTTTCTCAGTTCTTCTTTGGGTTCTGTGGTTATTTTTCCTAACTGAAAACTGCTTATTGCTACCCACAGAGGGAAGCAGGGGTCCCTGTTGCTTCCCAACTCCAGTAACGTAAGATTACCAAAACTCAGTTCAGTCCTCAAAGCAGGATTCAAAGCCCTTGTGTTAACTCATTCTTGTGTGAATCAATTCAGCACATCCAACTTTCCTCCCCTGCTGCAGGCTGGTACCTGATAAATGAACTCTTCATTCCTCACAGCCCTGTCCAACCAGAGGGAGCTGCTTAGTTCCAATCCTCATAGTTGTTAAAACTGTGTTTGCATTTCTACAGTTTATTAACTGTTCTTGACAGAAAAGGAGGTGGGTGAGTGACCAGTCCCCTCTGACATCCAGGGAAATAAAAACTAGGTGACTTACTAACTCTAGAGCAAAAATGGTGCTGGTACTTTGGAGCAGCCAACAGGTGCTATTGTTGGTGGCCAGAATCTGCCCCAGAGAGCCACTGCTCTGCAAGGACCTCAGCTACAAACCTTAGAGGCCCTGTGGAAAGGCTGCCTGGGACACCAGGGCCACCCAGAAAGGACTTCCTACCACTCCAGCTCAGATGGTCTTCTCTGGGTCTTTTTGCAGCTGCTGCCAGGTCCGAAAGCACTGTGAGTGGTGCCGTGCTCTCATCTGTAGGCATGAGAAACCCAGCGCCCTCCTGAAGGGAAGAACCTCCTGCTGCCACTCAGAAACAGGTAAAGTGTGGCTTCAAAGTGGAAGGAGCCTTTTCTTCCTTGGAAGGCAGTACTGGGGACTGAGATCTTCCTCCAAGACAAAGCCCAGTTTCCAGGACAATGAGGCCAGAAGGAGAAGGAAAGGAGAGGTGGTTTTATTCTACCGGGTCAAGTTTGGCTCATTCTAAGATGTTTTTGACTTGGGGGGAGCTGTTTTGTTCTTGCTGGTGGCTGTATGACCTTTGACACTTCACTTAACATCATACTGCCTCGGTTTTCTTTTTAAAAGATTGAGTTCAAATCAGATGAGTAGTGGCATAACACACATAGCATAGTGCAGTGATGGCGAACATTGTAGAGCTTGCAGTGATAACAAGTAGCCCACTGAAGCACGTGTGCCATAGGTCTGCCACCATTGGCATAACGTACCCCAAATTATAGACACTCACTGTCTTCTCTGAAGAAAGACATGTCCCCTTTTCTATTAGTAAGTGGAAGAATTTGGCTTACAAAAGATCTCTTAAGAACCCTCAAAGATTTTAGATCCAATGATTTTTGTTAAGTTTCACATTGTTTTATGAATTTCACCGAGATCCATAAAAGAGATGGGCATCTGGATATGGAACCAAACTGGCAGCTTGAAATCACTGGCTACTGAGTCCCAGAGTTAAATAATTCCTTTATCTGAAAAATCTCACCCATATCAACAAGCTATCCTGGGATATACTTTCATCCAAGAGAACCCATCATAACTTAAATTTTCTTTTGAGGAAGTACACAATCAGGAGACAGTCACCAAAGGCTAATCTACCTGGACTGTCCCTCTCTAGGAAGGAGCTGGCATTCCAGAAGCTCCAGATTGCTTGGAGGGAATAGGGAGAAATGTGAAGGGGAGGCCAGATATACTCCTGTGTTCTTTAATCATTGTGGTAATCTGGCTTTTAGGGAGCTGGAGGTCTAACAGCACCATTTGCTTATTTGTTTCAAGAATGACAGTGATTGTACAAAAGTGCTACTTTAGATTTAGGAAGCCCACAGCTCTTAGAACAGGCACCTATTATGACCCATTATGAAGGCCTTAAGAGGAGGATAATTCATGAGTGGTGCAGGTAAATAGTTGCCTAAAGATTTGCTTGGGTCCCTCTATGAGTTGATAGAGAGAGGAGGATGAGAAACAGGACCTCAGAAGGCCCTACTTTTCTCTTTTACTGCCTTGAAGGATCCTCTATAAAGCTAACAAAGGTAAACATCTTTTCTGTTATCACCAGGAATAAAGTGTTTAAATCTTTTAACAAAATCTGTACAGAGTTTTATAGCATTTGTCTGCATCTCAGCAGAATCACTTGAGTAAAGTTTTTTGTTAATGTCACTCCTATCCCCATACTGAGAAGTTGATTTTGAAAGGGCATGGGTCTGGCCCTGCCAAGATGACCACCAAGGCTATACCCCCTCTCCCTGAGATGATGCATGCCCCCTACAACCTCATGGACTGCCAGGAAGACCTGCCCAGCCTAAAGGATGTGTGAACTTGGTGCTCATTCATGAGCCTTGTCAGAGATGTAATTCACCCCTGGGCCACGTTACTCCCCTCCACACCTCAGAGGAACTATGGGAAGGATCAAAGCAGACCCATGTCCAGGCTGAGCTTGACTCAGGAGCTAAGAATTATGTCCATGCTGCCTTACCATTAAGCCACAGAGGAGCCCCCGAGGGCTCACTTACTGGAAAATCATTGGTCCAGTCTTACAATAGCCTTAGGAGAAGCTGTGCTAGTACCAGGCCCTGGACCAGCTCCTGAGCTGCCCACCAAGCCACCTTTACAGGGAGATTTGGTCACAAGCTAGGTTGACACCTGGCTACAACAGGGTCATCCACCCTCCCCATCCCTCCTCTTCCTCTATAACCCCTTTCACTTTTCATCAGTCTTCTGGTGTCCTCTGGCACTGAACTTACAATTTCAGAAGTGCCTCCCTCTGAGGCTGCACCAGCAGATTTGGAATTTGGGTGTAACTGCCCAAGAGAAACTGGCGATATTAGCTGATGCCATCTCCAACTCTTTGTCCCAAGCTCTTTTTCCCAGCATGGCAGGAGTCCGGCCTACAATGCCTAACTAGTTTTTCTTTCCTCCCAGTGGTCTGAAGAGCCAGAGGAAGAATTGGCCAGGTGGGCTGTGGCAACCAATGAAGCAAGGCCTTCTTTAGGACAGCACCACCAGGGATGCCCAGGATGGGCCAGCAGACCTGTCCTCAGCTGCCCATCCTCACCTTGCAGCATTTTGTCTTGTGTGGGCCTTCAGAACTTTGTCAGAACTCTGTCTGCTTGGGGTTATCTGGTGTGCGCTAGAGAAGACATCAACGGACCACAATTTGAAGACTGGTAGAACAAGAATTGCAGAGGGGTGGCCTTCCTGTTAGCCTACGTCAGGTGTGTGTCAGGCAGTATCGGAGTTTGGGTGTGGGCAGTTGCCTCCTGCCAGCCATAGATCCAGGCTGTATTTCTTCTTGATAAGGCACCTCCCCACAAAAGAATCCTGCCTAATACCAGAGATTCTGTAGTTGTTGCTGTTTTATCTCATCTGTTTATCAGTGTCGAAAACAAAGAAGGAGAAATGGCTTATTGCTACATGAAGTCATTGAGTTTAAAAGGAGCTCTGTTCTCTGACTACCAGACCCTCAACAAACCTGACATCTTCCATGGACACATGATGTTGAAGACCTCCCTAAGCTGTTGCCACCTTCAAAGACAATTTCTTATTTATTAGATGGATAGTGGCTTTATTTTTAATCCTTTAAGTCAATTTAACAAAGCACACACCCCTTCTGACTTATGCTCTAAGGATGTATGTGTTGCTGGCTGAAAATTTAGACTGATTAGAAACAACTGGCCTCTTTAAGACAGCTAAGACCAGAGGCCATGGAAATGGAACCAGAAGGTAGTTCTGATAGGAGCAAGGATCAGAGCTCAGAGATCATGCCATCAAAAACACAAACCAAGTAAATGTCCTGATACATTCTGCTAGAAAATTTAACGACTCCAGCAGGAGGGATCTGGCCCCTCTGCTGGAGAGAGAGGACAAGAGGGCTCACATGTGTGCCACAGGTAAATACAATGAATACTCTACTACTTGGTAACTAAAGGATTAACTTCCTTGTGAGCCCAACTTGGGCAATAGCAGCCAGCCATGGGCATTTCAGGCTGAATCCATGAAAGGGGACCAATTCTTTGTTTTCCATTTTGTTGCTTGGTTGGTTTATCACTTTATTTTTAAAAGAGAAATTTAAGTTTCCTATTTATTTTTAAGCATTAACAGAACTATTCCAGTGGGGTTTCTTTTTTTTCCTTTTCATTCATAATGTTGGTTTTATGAACAAAAACACTAACAAGCCGCTCGCTTTCCCCTCAAGAGGAGTAGAAATTGTTCTCCTGAGCACTTGAGAACACTCTGACCTGCTGGGCCAGCCTGTGGAAAGCAGCGGGTCCTTCCAGATGAGCAGCTGGGAGTTCATCCTTCAGAACTTTCATTAAAAGTTGGAAGAGGAATGACAGTGAAATCATATATATAAAATATTTATGTGAATAAACTATTCACTAATATTTGAGAAGTGAAAGACTTCCACCTTTTAGCCTTTCCGCGCATCTAACTTTATCATGCCTTGAGAGGGTATTTGACATGTCAAGTTGACTTTTACTGGAAAATTTTGTCATGCCCCTAATTCTTCTTCTCTGTCTATTTCTATGAATTTCTATATTTTACAATCAAGGCCCTGATTTCACCCGTGGCATAGCTTTGGCGTTTATTTAATGGTGCCACACCAGAAGAATCAAATGCAAAAATTGGGTCTGTTCAGAATTAGCCCCTAACAATGCAGCTGACAGCTCCAGGTTTTTAAACTATTAAAGAAAATAGGTGCAAGTTTGGATACCTTAGGTCAATCCTGTAACAGCAGGTATGTGAACTGAGGCTTGGCTAAAACCTCCTGCTCAGGTACCAATCAATTGACACTGGTTTTAGACCCTAGTATGCAGTCAGCTTGCTTATCATAGCCCCCTAGAGTCACAGATTCTGGCTTAGACCAGTGAAAGTGGAGGAGCATCACTTGTTTTTAACTTGAATTCATCTTTTTTTCTTTAAGACAATCTTTTTTCTGGCTTCAGATGCCTACAGAGGTCTGACTGCTTTTAAAAGAGTGTAAATTAATGTGAAAATGTGTTGTGGGGCTTTCTTCACCTTATGGATGAAAGATCTGCACCCACCTAAAAATGTTATCGGTAATTGACATCGAAGAAACTTTGCAGAGGTGCAAGAAAATGGAACTGGACAGATGGTGGAAGCAAAGGTTCCCTGTGAGGACTCCAGATTTAGTGTCTGTGAATTCTCTGGTTCTAGGGTTCAGCTGCTTGCAGCTGCTGGTGTCCCTTTCCTTGTGTCAGTACATTCACTGAACTCAAATGTGTGCCCTTCGGAAGTACTGTCTGGATTATTCCTTTGTAGACCAGCAGCTCTGAGGCTGGGTTGAGGTGGGCATGGTTAAACCATTGTCTAGGACTGAGACTATCATAGCCTTATTTTTTTTTTTTTGATAGTTTCTCTTTTGGAAATCAAATGAAGATAAGCACTGGTTCCCTGTGCCATTTATTGGCAGGGGTAGGTCTTTGGTTAACTATAAAAATGCACTTTTTAGGCTTAAAGTGCATCTTGTAATCCATCTCTGCAAAATCTGTGTTTCCCTGCCCTTTAGACAGCCAAGTATTTCCTGATTAGGAAACTATTCCAGGGACCTGACCTGCTAAGCAGTGGGGCAGTGGATAATGTAACAGTTTCCACAATGTAAGTGTCCCACAAAAGACCCCATTTGAAAAATGACTTTTCATGAAGACCTGTAAACCTTTAATAGGGCCTGAATCTCCCCACTGCCCTACAGGATGTGACACTAAACACACTGGCAGGAAACTCTACCTAGAATGGTATAAGCAGCCAAATGCAAACTGTAAGATAGGGCCCAGCTAGATACATCTGAAAAAAGCAAGGGGTGAGTTGATCACGTGTCCCAGCAAAAGTGGACACAGTGGCCCTAAGATCCTTTTTCCTGGGCAAGGAGGAGGGAGGGATTGACACTCACCCATGCACATTGATGAGGGAGGAGGATTTTTGATTCTGGAGCTTCTTGGGAAAAAATGTTCTTTGCAAGTATAGAAAACTGCCTGGTGTCTCCAAACCAGTTTCTCAAAGCATGTAAGTTATTGGTGTTTCTCCAGGCAATTTGGCACTAACACTACTCAGGAGGCCCCAACTCCTTAGTAGGTTCTAGGCTTTCTGCTCTCCCAGCATGCCCAGCCAAGGGGAGAGAAATGATTCAAAACCCCAGGACCAGGGTACTTCACAAAAACATGTGTTCGTTTTAACATAAGACATGTTCTCTGTAGCCATTGATCTTACCAAACTTTTTGAAAGATCTGGTAATATACATGCACACACACACACACACACACACACAGAGTACTGAAAAGCAACCCCTCTTCCTACTGTAATAACTTACCAAAATGTTCAACTTTTCATTGCCTTTATTATATAAATCTGATACTTTTTTTAGAACTTTACTCTGACTTCTGTATATGTTGCACTGAAGTTAATATTTAATGTCTTAATTTATTTTGTGTGGTAAGTTAATTTTGATTTCTGTAATGTGTTAATGTGATTAGCAGCTATTTTCCTTAATATCTGAATTATACTTAAAGAATAGTCAGCAATATAAAATGCAGTTGTCTTTTTCAGAAATATGCATTGCTGTTCAGTTGTACTGTACCTTGTTTGGAAGGATGAAGGAATGAATTCTTTTTTTTTTCCTAAATCAAGACTGGAGTTTTTCTTTAATGTAATTAGGATATGGCTGAAACCAGTGAATTTTTTCTCTGTGAATTTGGAAAAAAATGTAGATAGTCTTTTGCAAAATGTGGGAATCCTAAACTTAACCATAGTTAGCTGCTGCCTGCTTGAAAAGGTCAAGTTCTCTAAAGTTCTTCCCACTCTTTTAAGTATTTAACCTGCTGTGTTAAATACTTAACACAACAATCCTAACTGATGTGTAAGAAAAAGATAACATACAATCCCTGCCCCGAATCAAGATCTGGCTGGGAAGATAGACTGACATGCAGAAAATAATTCTGGACTATTTCTCAGCAAAATTCAAATCATGAAATTTTAAGATAGAGAGTATGTGTTAATAGTTGTGATTCTCAAAAGCATGGTCCCAAATTGGCAGCATTAGTGTAACCTAGAAATTTTTAGAAATGCAGAACTTCAGATCCCCGTCCAGACCTACCAAACTCTTATAAGAGTGGCCCTCCAGATGATTCTGATATATGCTCAAATTTGAGAACCATTGTGCTGTAGGGCCCAAAGAAGGGATAATTTTTGGTGTAGGGCTGTTTCTAGGAAAAGCTTTATGGAATCTTTGCAGAGAAAGTAAAGCAGTTTATCCCTTGGGTTCAAATGTAATAGCCATCATAGAGTGATGGCTGCATTTATCTGGCTCTTCTCTACACCTAAGAGAAGGGATAGATAAATAGATAGGCCTACTTATCTCTCATCATACACCTGATCCCAAACACCTGATCCCCACTGCCCAGTCTCTGTCTCTAAACAATTGCTCTAAACCTATCAGCCCAGTTGGTGGAAACCCATGGTAAATCATTCTCACCCAGGCATGGGCCTCGCCTATGCAACAGACGAGAAACTCATGGAAAACAGAGGGTAAAGCGGTGGGAATTTGTGGTCCCCAAAGAAGTATCCAGCTCTTTATAATGAGATATGAGCATGTAGAGCCCATTGTGCAGACCCTAGAGGCCTTAGGATCAGCATAACCTGCAGAAAGTTGAGAACACAAGTAACTGTCCTGAGTTCTCTAGCCTGCTTCTGTTCCTTCAGTAAAACCTTTCCTTACTTTTTGAGAGAAAGAAAAACTTGTTGCCCTTGTTTAATCTTCTCTCTCATGGTCTTACTCAGTCTTCAAGGGCACTGCAGGGCTCCTTTCTGACTTGTGGCATTCTCTACTAGTTCCCACACCACTCCCATTTGTTCCAGCTCCTTGATTTCTAGAATCTTCTCCTGCTGCCTACCTGCCTGCCAGAACCTGTGTCCAGTTCCTTTCCTGGTCCTAGGTGGTACACTGGACTGTTTGAAGTGAAGAGGATCCATTCCAGGAAAAAGCACCTATGACCATTGAGTACTTTTGATCTTTGAATATTGAGAAAAGCCAGATCTTTCCTCATTTATCAGATGGCTTGCAGTAGACATTTGGAGTCTATGTTTTAGACTATTTGGGTCCAGCTTTTTTGGTTCTAATTGGCCCATGCTTCAAATCCCCATTTTTTCCTGACCTCTGTGCCTTGGGTCCTGCCTGGCCCAGTGTCAGAACACATGGCTTTGACTGTAGCCTGCCCTCCTCTCTAACTCACAGCTCCTTGCCCTTTAGCCACCTGGAATTCCAGCACCAGCACTCTTCCCCCTGTGTCCTGAAATGCGTATTTCTCCTAAACCCCCCCACCTTTTGCATTTGCTGTCTGCAGGACTTGCTACTCACAGAAGGCCCTGAGGTCTCTATCATAGTCTTTTCACCTCCA
The DNA here is from genome assembly GCA_004027455.1 of Hydrochoerus hydrochaeris. Lineage (NCBI taxonomy): Eukaryota > Metazoa > Chordata > Mammalia > Rodentia > Hydrochaeridae > Hydrochoerus > Hydrochoerus hydrochaeris. The sequence goes on along the minus strand of PVLA01001560.1, from coordinate 132,268 downwards.
AAAATAAAGTAACTTGTTCATTGTCACAGACACCCGGTCTAGTGATGCCTGTTCTATTCACATAGTCTCTTCTCACGGTCAACAAGGAATTCAAATTCATGGGGGTGGATCTTGGGCATCTTTTAAAATCTCTTCAGGTGATTCTAACTCAATCCCCGTTGCCCTCAAACACACCAAGCCCCGGGGAGCAGGTGGCACAGAAGAGGTGTGATGCCTGGAGTTCAGAGTGCCTGGTACCTACCCTGGACATTCCACCCTGGTCCAGTCTTAGTGTACTCTTTAATATCCACCAGATGTTATCCCCTGGGGCAACAGAGAGGCCTCAACCTGCGTTCAAGCAGGTTGGCTAAGGCAGAGAAATGAGACAACTCACAGGGTTCTCTAAGTGCCATGTGGCTGGTGCTTGAGTCATGCCCATGGGCACCACTGCTTTGCACTTAGGCATTAAAAATATAGTGAATGTTTACACTGAAAGGGAAACAGTGTTGGGGGTGCTCTTTTCAGGGACAGTGAATGCTTCAGACCTGGCTCACAGCTCTGTGGGTGCCTTGGAACTAGAGGAGCTCCTACTTCCACAAAATCCTTGTAGGAAGGAAGGGAATTGAGAGCCACATGAGAAGTGCTCCAGTGGCCTGGGGCTGGGCCTTCAGCTGTTGGTCTGCTCTGTATCCTACAGAGAAGCTTTCTGGGAATGTGATGTCCTAGTACAGTGCTGTGAGGGGCCAGCATCACTGAAACCTGTCTTACCAGAACAGAACAAGCAGCTATGCCCCTTCTACTACCTGACTCTACCACCAGCTTCATAATAAAGTCCCCAAACAGAGTGCAAGCCTTCTGGGTGCAGCGGGAGGAGGGGTTTGCAAGTCCTAGGGTGTGGGTAACACCATGTTCCTTCCCAGATGTGTTGCTCTGGAATGACACTGTCCTGAGACTCTAGCCCTGGTCTGTTTAGTGCTTTCCTATTTACCTCAGAGAGCGCTTCAGATGAAGCACAAACTCCCACATGCACAGCCTGATTTTGGAATTAAAAAAAAACCCAGTGCAATTCCAAGTGCCATTAATTTGTTGTCCAACTCAAGGGAGGCTCTGTTGCCCCATCCTCCAATGACCTTCAATTTAAGGGTTTATTTAAAAAAAAAAACAAAAAAACATGAAGGAGGGCATCAGGAGAAATATTTCCATAAAGCCAGTGGCAGGTAAGGATCATATCCAGAGGTAATGATTCCAGGATGTCATCTTTAAAAGTTATTAAGGACCTGAAAGAGGCAAACTGTCCTCTGGTGTAGGGAGGCATCTAGTCTGGCCTCGTAGTACAGGGTGAGGAGTCAGGTTGATTTCAGTTCAACAGAAACTGTCTTTCCTTATCAGAACTACCCCCTGACCCCAGGAAAGTGAACAAGCACAGATGGGTGCCACCAGGGAGGCCACAGGGATCCCCTGATGAATCGGAACATGAACTACAAGACCCCTAGAGGCTAGTCCACCTCCCCGATCTAACCACTGTCTCTTGCCCTGAAGGTTACTCCCAGAGCACCAAGCCCCCAGCTCCCCACATAGTGTCCTTCTGAAACATCTTTGTAAACACAGATTTGAGCTTCTGTCCCTACCTGGTTTTGCGGTAGGTCCTGTGGCCTCCCAGAACTTCCTAGTGATAGGATGGGGCACCCTTCTGCCCTGTCCAGCCCACTTCCCTCCCTTTTCCTGACATCAGAGCCTGGGCTGTAATCATCCTCAGGAGGGTGCCCTACAGGGATTACCCCCTGAATGACTCAGGAAAGTCTTGTCTGACTTTCCACATTCCCCAGGTGCTAATGTGTGCTAATTATTTGCTCTTCCCAGAGCTATTCTCATGCAAAGAGACAGTCCCTATGGGCTACCACCCTAGGACTTTCTTGCTCCCAGGCTTCAAGTTCAGCCAGTGGAAGGAGAGACATGGGAAATACAGCCTGACATCCACATTTGCTCCCTGCTCCAGTACTACATCTCTAGTGGTAACTGTGTCCCCATGATTCTCACCCCCACTCTCACTAGGCTTCCTGACAACACTCCTCCATTTTTCCCTTCAGTCCTAGGAGTAGTATTGGCTTCCTACAGTTGGTAGTCTAACTCTACCAATCCTCCCACCAACCACTCTTTAATGTCCAGTGATGCTTTACCAAAGTTTTCCAACTCAAATAGCTCCAAGAGTAAAGTGGATCACTGAATTTGAGGAGCAAATGGAAGCAGGAAAGACCATGAGTATGTATGAATCTGAGTTTGGGAGTGAGCATGGTGATCAGCTGCAGGGCTGGAAGTAGAAGGTCCCTTCTCAGTCCCAGCCTGTATTAGATAGCCAGCTTGGGGGCCAGATTTGCCAATTTCTTTTCTCAAGTAGGAAATCTTGACTTCTTCATAAAATATCATTATTCCTAAATGTATCTCAAGTTTATTAACCACTCTGTGGCTTTAGCAAAATCTGTCTGTGGGTCACCATTCACTAGCAGCCTCCACTCTCAAGCGGTTAGCTCAGTAGGCTCTGCCAGATCTTTTGTGTCTCCGTACCCTCACAGTTCTCTTTGCTGGAAATGACTTTTGCTGATTCTTTGCCTAAACAAATTTCTGTTCCCTCAAGAATAGAATAATGCTTCCTTTTCTCTCTGAGGCTTCCCAAAGGCCCATGAGAACATAGCCCCTCCCTTCCCAAGACAGCCAAAGCACTTCATGGAGAATTCTGTTGGTATGTTTGTCTCATCCTGCTAAACTTTTTGTTCCTCCTTCAGTTTGGTATGTACCCCAAGTCATTCTGTGCCCCATGTAGTGAGTTTCTCAAGGTCAAGAACATCTGTTCTACATAGCCCAAGCATCAAGTCCAACACCTGAGGTATGCTAGATAAGGCAATAATATAATAAAAAGGCCATATATACTGGGATATATTCCTGATCCAGCTGAAGATAGTACATCAAAATGCGGAAGATGGTGGAAGTGAAAATACTGGGCTTTGTTTCAACCAACGTGTTTCTGGAGACCCAGCCCCTACATGGTCCTTGGTCATTGATAACCACCCCACAACTGCTCCAGTGCTAACTATACCTCACCTGCCCAAGCCTTCCAGAGTGAACTCACTCTTATGGAACCCATAGAAACTGACAGGCACCCCACACCCATCACAGAACATTAACAAGCCTGCTCTCTCAAGAATGGTTAAATATCAGGAATGGTCAATATTGATTACAACGGGGGAAGCTATACAAAAACAATATTACTGTGCCCACATAGAAACAAAATCAATGTGTCCTACCCAACTAATATCCTAAGACATATCTCTAGAACAAAGTCTTACTATGAGAGCCACTCTATAAAATTGGTAGAGAAAACTGCCAGATACACCAATATCATCTGAGAACACAAGAACCAGAAAAGACAAGGTAAAATGGTGCCCCCAAAGTAACACAGTTACTCTCTATTAACAGATCCCCAAGAAAAGGAAAGGGACAAATGATTGAAAAAATTCAAAATTATGATTCTGAAGAGAGGCAATAAAATACAAGAAAATACAAGCAACTCAGTAAAACAGAAAAACAATTCATTATCCCAATGAGAAATTTAGCAAAGAAATAAAAATTATATTTTAAAAAAAGAAAAAAAAACCCAAAAAATCTTGGAGGTAAAAAACTCTCAATAAGTGAAATAGTCACAAGCCTCAATAACAGACTAGATCAAACAGAAGAATTTCAGAATTTGAAGATAGGTATTTTGAAATAGCCCAATCAGAGAAAAAAAATTCAATGAAAAAAGAAGGAAGAAAGACTATTAGACTTACAGATCACCATAAAGTGTAAAATATTTGCACTATGAGTTTTCTGAAGGGAGAAAAGAAAAGGCATAGAAAACCTACTTTAAAAAATAATCCATAACTTCCCAAATACAGACATACAAATCCAACAAATGCAAAAGATTTCTAATACAGTAGATTTGACAAAAATAAGTTGTCTCTTAGCATAGTATAGTCACACTGTCAAAAGTCCAAGATAATGAAAAAGAAGAGAAAAGCACCAAGTCACATACAAGTTGCATCTAAGGGAACCTCCATTAGATCCAATTTCTCAGGAGAAACTTTACAGCCAAAAACAGATGAGGAGGGGGAGAAAGAAGAGGGAAGGAGAAGGAGAGGGAGAGGATGAGAAGAGCAGAGGAGAAGGGAAGGGAAGCTGGGAAAGGAAGGGAAAGCAAGGGAAGGAAAGAAAGGAGGAAGGAAGGAAGGAAGGAAGGAAGGAAGGAAGGAAGGAAAGAAGGAAGGAAGGCCAACTATGAATATTATACCCAGCAAAGCTATCCTTAAGAAATGAAAGAGAAAATCTTCCCAAGACAAAACAAAAACTTCATCACCACCAGTGTGGCTTTGTAAAAAATGCTTAAGAGAATCCTAGATATAGAAGAGAAAGAATGATAACTGCCATCATGAAAATAGAAAAATAAAACCCAGTAGTAGAGCATTTACACAAAAGAGAAAGACAAAAGACTAAAATTTTGTCACTCCAGAAACAAAGAGAGGAAGAAAGGAACAAATAAAAAAAAACAAACAGAAAAATGTTACTACAGCTATACGTGCATGACAATGTCTACAGCAGCACAGTCATAATAGTTAAATGCTGGAATCAGCCCCTATACCCATCAACAAATGATTAGGTAAATAAAATGGTGTCTATATATAATGAAATACTACTTTGCTACAAAGACTAACAGATTGAGACATTTATAGGAAAATGGATACATTAGGAAAATATAATGCTGAGTGAAATAAACCAGACACACAAGTTTAAATACCATATGTTATTTCTTACTTGAGACAAAATGCAAAAAGAACAATAAAGGATGGATAGCAGGGGACAAGGAGATGGCTGTCTTACATAAGAAAATGGTCCAAAGGAAAAAGCACCAGTTGTAAGAAGGAGGGGAAAGAGTAAATAAATAGAATAAAGATGTACCATGTATGGGAACCTAACAACCTCAATTAATGTAAACATTATATGCCATAATATGAGTTAAGATTGTTAACATCAACAAGAATGAAAAATGAGATTAAAAATTGGAAGGAGGAAGGGGATTTTTTAAAAAGCAAAAGTGTTAACAAAATAACAAAAGCAAGCCCTTAACCTATCAGAGGTAACCTTGAATGTGAATGGGTTAAATTTCCCAATGAAAAGATACAGACTGTCTGGATGTCTGAAAGACCTGATGATTCACTACCTACAAGAAACTCACCTCCTTGATAAAGATGCATATAGACTGAAAGTGAAGTAGTAGAAAAAACTATACCACACAAATGAAACAGAAATGAACAGAATTAGCAGTACTTACATCAGATAAAGTAGACTTTGGTTTAAAAAAAAACTATAATAAGAGGCAAAGAAGCTCTCAATAGTGGTTAAAAGACAAATCCAACAAAAGAATGCAACACTTGTAAATATCCAACATAGAAGCCCCACATTACATAAAGAGCTACACAGCAATACAATTCTAGTTGTGGATTTCAACACTACATTTTATCAATGGAAAAACTATTATTATGACAAAAAAATCAGTAAAAAAACATGAATTCAACCATAGTATAGATCAAAGAAATCTAATAGACATTTACAGAACATTTCACTCACAGAGTATAAATTCTTGTCAGCACTTGGAACATTCTCCAGGACAGACCATATGTTAGTCCACAAAATAAGTCTCAAAAATATTTTAAAAATTAAAATCATATCTTGTTTGACCACATATGTCTTCTTTAACCATAACAAAAAAGAGGGGAGGGAAAAGGGAAGTAAAAAGCATTGATATGTGGTATATACATGTACCAATGTTCTATGATAAATATAATCATTATGTACTGAAAATATGTACTAGTAAAAATTTGTTTTTAAAAATCAATAAGAAAGGGATGGGGATACAGATCAGTGGCACAGCACCTGCCTGGCAAGTGTGAGGTCATGAGTTTGATTCCTAGTACTCGAAAGAAAAAATCAACAAAAGAGCTGGGCATGGTGGCACACACTTGTAATCCCAGTATTCAGGAGGCTGAGGCAAGAAGATTGCCACAAATTTGAGGTCACCCTGGGCTACATAGCAAGTGCACACCAGCCTGAACCAAATGCAAGATGCTGTCTAAAAAGAAAAGAAAACAAAAGAAACCAACAAAAGGAGTTTTAGAAATTGCACAATTACATAATAATCAAACATACTCTTAATGGCCAATGGAGAAATCAAAAGGGAAAATTTTAAACTTTTAAACTTCTTGAAATAAATGAAAATGAACACAAGACCACAGTGCAGCAAAAGCAATCCTAATAAATATGGAGCAGTATCAACATCAAAATGAAAATAGAAAAATTCCAAAATAAACAACTCAATGATAAAACTCCAGGGTCTTAAAAATAAGAGAAAATCAAATCCAAAAATTTGGAAGAAAAGAAATAACAAAGGTCAGAGAATAAATTTTAAAAATTAAGAATTTAAAAAACAAAAGAGCAATAAAATGAAGTTAGTTTTCTAACAGATAAACTTGAGAAACATTTAGCTAGACTACACAAGAAAGAGAAAAGGCAAAATCAGAGACCAAAAAAAAAGACAACTAGTACCACAAATAGTCATTGGTGACTATTAACAACTGTACACCTACAAGTTAGAAAACCTAGAAGAAATGAGTATGTTTCTGGACACATAAAATGAACCCAAATAGAAACTATAGAAAACTTGACCAGACTAATAACAAGTAACAATACCGAATCAATAATAAAAAGCTTCCCAAAAAAGAAAAGTACAGGACCTGATGGCTTCACTGCTGAATTTTACCAGGCTTTTAAGCAATCCCAATTCTTCTCACATGATTAAAAACCCCTTCCAAACTCATTTTATGAGGCTATTATTACCCTCATACCAAAACCAGACAAGTACATAAGAAAGAAAAATACGAATCAAGATACTTGATTAATATAAATATAAAACAACTCAACTCAACAAAATACTAGCAAACTGAAGCCAATATCACATAAAAATACTATACCACACAATCAAGTGAGATTTATTTCAGGGATACAACATATGCATAACATACACTCAACATATGCAAATGTATAAATGTAATAGAAAACATCAAAATAAAAGTACAAAAAGCACACTTGAAAAGCATTTGACAAAATTCAACTTCCATTCATGGTAAAAATTTTCAACAAGCTGGGTAATCCCAGCACTCAGGAGGCTGAAACAGGAGGATCGCTGGAAGTTCTAGGCCAACCTGGGCTTCAAAATGAGTTCAAGGTCAGCCTGAACTGCATAGTGAAACTCTGTCTTAAAAATATTTTTTTAAAAACTCTTAACAAAATAGATATAGAAGTAATACATCTCAACACAAAAAAGGCTATAAATGACAGACCTACAAACAACATCATACTAAATCAGGAAAAGTTGAAACCATTTTTCCCTAAGAAAATAAATAAGCAGGGTTATCCATTTTCTCCACTCATCGTCAACATTTAATGAACATCTTAGCCATAGCAATAAGGCAAGGAAAAAAAAATTCAACTAGGAAATCAAGGCAAATTAACCTTTGCAGATGACATGATTTTATTTTTTAAATGTTTAATATTTCCCATTTTTTATTTTAAAACATAAAAAGGATAAAAACTATGATATGAAATTTCAAAACAAAATAATAGGATATTAACAATAGTTAATATATTAGGTGTTATCTTCAAAGTAGTTGCTTGCATTACAAGATATAGGCATGAAAAAAAATGATCAAGCAATGAAAGCACAAACTGTTCTTTTTGATGAATTGATAAAGATTAAAAAACCTAAAGGCTCCACCAAAAAAATTGTTATAACTTTTTAATTTTTCTCTTTTTTATTGGTACATTTTAGGTGAATATAATGATCTCATTTATCACAGAATATTTGTACATGATACATCTTGTTTCATTTTCCCCCATTCCCCTACACTCCCTTCAAACCCCTTTATTCTCCTTATGTACAAAAGCTTTGTTTCTATTTTCTCTTTCTAGCTCTCTTTTTTTCTTGTCCCTTCCTTCCTTTTTCCCCTCCCTCTCCTGTATTCCCCTTCTCACTACAACATTTTCTTCCATTTTGCAATATCCATTATATATTTTGGTCCTTATTTACATATTTGGCTTCTCAAACCAGGGAAACAATGTGGTGTTTAAACATGTGTGTCTTGATTATTTCACCTAAGGATATGGTCTTAAGGTACATTCATTTAGTTAGAAATGTCTCAAGCTTCTTTATGGGTGAGTAGTATTCTATTGTATTAAAAAAACTTTACCCACTCACTGGTTGACAGGCATTTGGGCTGTTTCCAAGATTTAGCTGTTACAAACTATGCCACTATAAACACAGCTGTACATATATTGCTGTGGTATAATGCTTTTAATTCTTTTGGGAAGATACCCAGAAGGAGAATAGCTACAACAAGTAGAACCCCTAGTTTTAGATTTTTGAGGAATCACCATGATGATTTCCACAGTTGTTGCCCAAGTCTACATGCCCAACAACAGTGGAAGAATATATGTTTTTTCCCATAGCCCCGCCAGCATTCGTTATTGGCTGATTTCTTGATAATAGCCTCTTTTTTTTTTGGAGTGAAATGAAATCTCAACATTGTTTTAATTTGCATCTCTTGAGTGACCAGGGATGTTGAACATTTTTATATATTTATTTGCTGTTTCTACTTCTTCATATGAGATGTGTCTATTCATTAAAGATGTCCATTTTTGGAGTGGGTCTTTAAATTTGGGGGTTCTGATTTTTTTCAATATTTTATATGTTCTAGGAATAGGTGCTTTGTCTGAGGAACAGCTGTCAAAAATTTTTCCCATACTATAGGTTCTCTCTTCACTCAGTGGGTTTCTTTTACTCTGACAAAGCTTTTCAATAAGATGAAATCCCTGCTGTTGATTCTTTGTGATGTTTCCTGTGTGATCTGGGTTTTGTTCATGAAGTCTTTGCCTACACCAATCTCTTCAAAACCTTGGCTAGGGATTTAGCTCAGAGGCTGAAGTGTGTGCCTGGTAAGTGCAAGGTTATAAGTGTGATTTCCACTACCAAAAGAAAAAAAAAGGCTCCACCTATTCTATCTTCCAGCAGATTTAGTATTTCTGTTTTAATATTTAGACCTTTGATCCATTTGTATTTCAGTTTACTCTATGGTGAAAAATATGGGTCTAGTTTTAATCTTCAGCAAGTGAAAGCCATTTTTTCTGGAACTATTTATTCTATATTTTTATTTAAGAGAAAAAAAAGACACAGAAAAGAAAAACAAAAAGCATAAGAGACAACAACAAACCCAAAACAATAACAGTATAGGTTTTTAAAACAAGATGATAAGAATTTAACAATGGTTATAATATTGTATATAGTTACCTACAAAAAGGTTGCTTAGATTACCAGATAGAGACATGCAAAATTGACCTAATGGGTATTAACTGTTCTTTTCCAAGAACTAATAAAATTAGTAGTATAGTTCATCTTAACTATCATATGTATATACATAGAAATTTATGTCTTTTTCCTTTTCCCTTCCTGCTTTCCTTCTTTCCCCTATCCCAGTTACTCTGAGCAGTTTCTTAGCTTTACACAATATTTATCATAGATTTTGTATTGTGTTTCTTTTTCAGCTTCTTATGCTAGGGAGACAATATGGTATTTACACATGTGAGTTTTATTTCACTTATGAGTATGGTCTCAAGTCATGTCCATTTATTTATAAAAGCCTCGATGCAATCTTTATAGCTAAGTAGTACTCCATTGTGTAAAAAATATCACACCTTGCAAGGGTTTAGCTCAGTGGTGTAAGTGCTTGCCTGGCAAGCTCAAGGTCATGAGTTTGATCCCTGGTACAAAAAAAAAATCACATATTTTTTACCCATTCCTCAATTGATGACCACTTGGGGTTGTTTCCAAGATTTGGCTATTACAAATTGTCCGGCACTATTTAATAAAGAGGCTATCTTTCTTCCAGTGAAGGTGTTGGCCCCTTTCCAAAGATAAGTTGGCTGAGTATGTTTCTACATCTTCTAATCTGTCCCTCGATACTCTGGGTTTTTTGTTTGTTTGTTTGTTTGTTTGTTTGTTTTGGTTTTGGTTTTGTTTGTTTGTTTGCCAGCACCATGCTTATTTGTCACAGTAGCTTTGTAGAATGATTTCAAGTCAGGGATTGTGATGCCCCCTGCCTTGCCTTTGTTGCATGAATTGCTTTTTCTATTCCAGGCCTCTTATAGTTCCAAATGAATTTTAGGATTATTTTCTCTAATTCTGTAAGATGTGCCATTGGCATCAGAGTTGCATTAAATCTGGATAACAATTTTGGAAGCATGTCCATTTTTACTATTTTTTAATTTCTTTTTCTTTTCTAATTGCTTTGGCTATTGTTTCTATAACTATATTGAACAGGAGTGGTGATAGTAGTTATACTTCCCCTTTTCCTGATTTTAGAGTGAAAGCTCAATTTCTGTTGATTTAATATGACATGGCTTGTTGGTTTGTTGTAGATGACTTTCATCAGATTGAAATAAAGACTATCTGTTCTGATTTTCCGTAGGGCTTTTATCATGAATGAGTGTTGGACTTCATCAAAAGCTTTTTCTGCATCTATTGAGATGATCACGTGATTTTTGTCTTTGACTCTGTTGATATGATATATTACATTTACTGATTTGTGTATGTTGAACTATTCCTGCATTCCTGGGATGAATCCCACTTGGTCATGGCTATAATCTTATTGATGATTTGCTGCATTCTGCTTGCTGGTATCTTATGAACTTATAAACTATGTCTTGAAGACATAAGTGTAGGTAGAGAGATCATGAACATAACCCAGACTTCATGGGAAATACTTCAAAGAATCAAAAACTGGGATCTAGTCTTATTAAAAAGCTTTTGCATAGCAAAAGAAATCACCAACAATGCATATTATTGGATCTTGCTTCCTGATCTATTCTGTTGGTCGGTTTCTTTTGATTGGTGAATTGTGACAATTTACATTGGTGATTCTAACTGATACATATTTACTTATCCTTTTCGTGTTATTTTCCTGTTGTTTGTTCACTTTGGTTCCTGTTTAATTGTCTGACTTTCCTGGTGGATTCATTTTATTGGATTTCATGGAGTTTTAGTCCTCATTATTTTTCTAGAATGTCCTTCAGAACATTTTGAAGTTCAGGTTTGGTGTTCATAAATTTCTTCAGGTGTTCTTTGTCATGAAAATATCTTATTTCTTCATCAATTTTGAAAGATAATTTTTCTGGGTGCATCAATCTGGGTGGGAGGTTGTTTTATGTTAAGGCTTTAAATACTTCACTCCAAGCTCTTCTTGACTTGAGAGTTTGTGGTGAGAGGTCTGCTATTATTCTGATGGGCTTTCTTTTATAGGTAATTTGTTTCTATTCTCTAACAGCTTTTAATATTCTGTTCTTGTGCTGAATTTCTGGAATCTTGACTATTATATGCTTTGATATAAATGTTTTTAAAATGAGCAATTAGAGTTCTATATGCCTTACTGTATGCCAAAATCTTTTTCCCTACTTGAGAAGTTTTCTGCCATAATTTCTGTGAATTTTTTTTTATGTCATTTGTATTCTCTTGATTTTTTTCTTTGATTCCAATCAATCTTATGTTATTCTTTCCATCATCTAGCAGCTTCTGGATTGATTTTCCTCATCCCTTGCTATTTCTAAGAAATCTTTCTTTTCATGAGCCCTAACCCCAATCCTGACTTCTAGATCTGATATTCTGTAGTCATTTTCACTCATTCTGCTGCATACACTTTCAATGGAATTTTTAGTCTTCTGAATATCCATTTAAATCTGTTTCATGGATTCTATTTCTTTCCTCTGTTGGACATTCATGGTTTCTATCATTTTCCTAAGCACCTCTGTTTTTTTTTTTTATCTATATCTGTTCAAGAGTCACGAACCATGTCACCATTTCTGTAGTTACCTAAGAGATTATTTCTGATTTGATTTTTTCCTAGAGGTTCATTTATCTGCTTTGTTACTTTCACAGTTATAACTTCAAGTAGTCCAGGGAAGTGACTTTCCAATTGTTCCACTTCATTCCCCCTGGGTTTCCCTTGGTGAGTTGGGTGTCTGGGGTTGCATCTTGTTTAAATGTCTTCTCATTTTCTATTTGTTTTTTTAGCTTAATTTCTGGGTTGATGAGTATAAATTGCTTATGGCAAGTAACTTTATCACTAGTATTTGTAATACTTAAGAGATTGCTACTTCTCAGGGATGTCTTTCACAGGTAGCTGGCTTTTGAATTTTGAGTCTGTTTCAGGATCCTACCTCTTCAATTTATTAGGGATGAGAAGTTGATGCATATTTAGCATAGCCTCTGGTTCATTGGCACTGACCTATACTATTGTTTTTGATCCTATGGTAATCTCAGTCTTGGTTACCAGAAAGAACAACTGATTAGAACAATTATGTCACACTGGCTAATGCAGTACAATCAGCAATAGCAATAGCATCAAACACAGCCTAGAAAATGACAAACTATGATAAGTATTAATTTGCCACCTATAACTGTAGAAACTAGAGTTGTGGTTATATAACAAAATCTAAAACAAACTAGAAAATTGTATACAGTAAATATGCTCTCAGTATTGTGATTTTACCTTCAGGGGAGAAAATTTAAAAGGACATAGAGGTAAAAGCAGAGAAACAGAAGAGGAAGAGATTATGAACAATGCTGGAAGACAAAGAAAGATTATGAGAACTTTGGGAGACTGGTGGAGATGACATGAGGGAAAGAGAGAAGGAAGAAATAAAAACAAGAATAGAACAGAATAACAACAAAGTCTAGAAATGAAACATTATAAAAAATCAAGAAGAAAGAGAAAGAAAGAAAGACAGAAAGAAAGAAAGAAAGAAAGAAAGAAAGAAAGAAAGAAAGAAGAAAGAGAGAAAGAAAGAAAAAAGAAAAAGAGAAGAAAGAAAGAGAAAGAAAGAAAAAAAAAGAAAGATGTCCACTTCAGGATATCTCTGTTGCCACTGGTAGACAGAGAGGGCAGACAGAGCCCAGATCCATGTTAATTAATCCCAGAAAGCCAACCACAGATCTCTGGCAGGGTAGTAGATAATCCCAGAAAGTCTGCACTTGTACTTTTAATGTTTAGGCTGGTTTCTAGCTGTAAGGCTAGAACCTGATTAGTTCAGCCTGCAACACTGTGCCTCCTACTGGCTTGAATTTGGTTAGATGGCCTTCTGCTGACTCCCTAGTCACTAGATGGAGCCAACCCACAGCTGCTCTGAGTTCCAAATTCAGTTGGCCCCTCTCCAAAGTGGCAACCAGTCAATTGGCCTCTCCTGGGGGATGTCTGAACCTGAATAACCCACTGGCTACTGAAGTTCACTGTGTCCACTGTTCCATGAGGGCATTTCTCTGTGGAGCCCTCTGGAGTTGCCAGTAGCCATTGTGCATCAGCAGCTTTGAGCTGCTTCTCCTGTGTAGTGAGTTGGAGCTCAAGGAGAAAGCTTTGCTTGCCAACTCCTACATTGAAGTCTCTCTCTTTGCTCTCCCCATGGACTTCAGTTCTTCCTTCAAATCCTTGCTAGGTCCAGGGATTCACTTTCCTCCTGCTTCTCTTCTTCATGTTAATACATGTTTCTGGACAACAAAGCTCAGAGAGGCTGTTTCTCTGCTGTTCACCACTCTGTCATCTTCCTGGAAGTCTTCAACTGTTAGAACTTGTTACAGCTTGTGTGTGTTTTTTTAAAGAGAATAAAACAAAAGAGGACAGATCTAAGCAGATGAGAACAGAACAATGTAAGCAACACAGCACTTCACAACAAGACAATTGAATATTAACAGTAGCTATCATAATGTCTCTTTCTTTGAAATAGTTGAGCTTAGCTTTACACACAATAATGTCACACATAACAATAGAATAAAACCACTCAAGAGAATGAAAATATTGCAATGCATTGTGAACCAAATACCCGAAGATGAACAATGGCTGCTATATTACTTCATTTTCCATAAAAATTTTGTTTATACTATCATACATATTAAAATCCAATAAGAAACAATGTGATAGAACAAATGGTAATAGAAAAACAAAACCATGGTAGGACTTCAGAGCAAGATGATATTAAAACAACAATGGCTGCCATATTGTCTTGCCTTCAAAGTAACTATTCATACGATCACATATATTAAGATAAACAAAACAGAATAAAACCATTCCAACCAATGAATGAAAACATAAGACTTCAAAGCAATATAATGGTGAACCATGTTTTCCATAAAATCTTCTGTACTGTTACCATTTCTTACATTAAGGAGACTAAATGGTATTTATACATGTGAGTTTGATTTATTTCACTTATGAGTATAGATTCAAGTTGCATCCATTTATTTATAAATGGATAAATGTGATCATTCTTTATAGCTGAGTAGTACTCCATTGTATAAAAGTACCACAATTTTTTTATCCATTCCTCGGTTGATGGGCACTTAGGTTGTTTCCAAGATCTGGCTATTACAAATTGTGCTGCTATAAACATCGGTGCGCATATACCACTGTGGTAAGATGTTTTCAGATCTTCTGGGACCATACCTAAGAGTGGAATAGCTGGGTCAAATGTGACCTCCAACCCCAGCTTTTTGAGGAATCTCCAGATTGACCTCCACAGTGGTTGCACCAGTCTACACTCCCACCAACAGTGCAAGAGAGTTCCTTTTTCCCCACAGCCTCTCCAGCATTTGTTGTTGGTAGTTTTGTTGATCCTGGCCATTCTTTCTGGAGTGAGATGGAATTTCAGTGTGGTTTTAATTTGCATTTCTCTAATGACCAATGGTGATGAACATTTTTGCAGGTATTTATTTGCCATTTGTATTTCTTCATCTGAGAACTGTGTGTTCATCTCGGATGCCCAGTTTTGGACTGGGTCTTTGAATTTCGGGGGTCTGATCTTTTTCAATTCTTTATAAGTTCTAGACAGAAGTGCTTTGTCTGAGGGACAGTTCACTAAGATTTTTTCCCAGTTTGTTTTCTTTTCACTCTGCTGGAGATTTCTTTGGACATGCAGAAAGTCTTTAATAAGACCTGATCCCAGTTATTGATTATGGGAAGTATTTCCCGTGCAGTTTGGTTCTTGTTCATGAATTCTCTACCTACCCCTATGTCTTCAAGATTTTTACCTACTTTGTCTTTCAACAGATTTAGTGTTTCTGTTTTAATATTTAGATCTTCGATCCATTTGGATTTTAGTTTAATACATGGTGATAGGCATGGGTATAATTTTAGCTTTCAGCATATGGATAGCCAGTTTTTCCAGCACCATTTATTAAAGAAACTGTTGTTCTTCCAGTGAACATGTTTGGCCCCTTTATCAAAGATAAGGTGGTTGAGTGTGTTTGTAGTTGTATCTTCTAGTCTATTCCATTGATCTTCAGGTCTGTTTTTATTCCAACACCATGTTGATTTTATTACAGTAGCTTTGTAGTATGACTTCAAGTCAGGGATTGTGATGCCTCCTGCCTTGGTTTTGCTGCTTAGAATTGCCTTTGCTATTCTAGGTCTCTTCTGGTTCCAGATGAATTTTAGGAGTAAGTTCTGTGGATCTATGAGGTATGCTAGTGGTATTTTCATTGGGATTGCATTGAATGTGCATAACAATTTTGGGAGAATGGCCATTTTAACAATATTTATTCTTCCTATCCATGAACAAGGGATGTCTTTCCATTTTCTGAGGTCCTCTTCAATTTCTTTTTCAGGGTATTATAATTTTCCCTGTACAACTCTTTTACATTTTTCATTAGATTAATTCCTAAGTATTTCAATTTTTTTTGGATGCTAGTGTCAAGGGTGTGGCTTCTCTTATTTCTCTCTCAGTGATTTTGTTGTTAGTGTAGAAGAATGCTATTGATTTTTGAGTATTGACTTTTTATCCAGCTACATTACTGAATTTATTTATTATATCTAGGAGCCTTTCACCAGAGGTTTGGGGGTCTTTTATGTAGAGTATCATGTCATCTGCAAATATGATATTTTAACTTCTTCTTTTCCTGTCTTTACTCCTTTTATTTCTCTCTCTTGTCTAATTGCTCTGGCTAGTATTTCCAGTACTATGTTGAATAGAAGCAGTGATAAGGGACATCCTTGTCTTGTGCCTAATTTCAAGGTAAAGGTTTTCAGTTTTTGTCCCTTTAATATGACACTGACTGTTGGTTTGTTGTAGATGGCCTTTATCACATTGAGGTAAAGACCATCTATTCCAATTCTCTGTAAGGTTCTTATCATGAATGGGTGTTGGATCTTATCAAAAGCTTTTTCTGCATCTATATAAATGATCATGTGATTCTTGCTTTGGCTCTATTGATACTGTGGATTACATTTATTGATTTACATATGTTGAACCATCCCTGCATGCCTGGTCCCACTTTGGTCATGGTGTATAATCTTCTTGATGATTTGCTGCATCCTGTTTGCCAATATTTTATTGAGAATGTTTACATCTATGTTCATTAGGGAGATTGGCCTGTAGTTCTCTTTTTCAGTTGGGTGTTTCTCAGGTTTTGGTACTAGAGTGATATTTGCTTCCAGGAATGACTTAGGGAGAATTGCTTCCCTTTCAATTTCATTGAAGAGTTTGAGGAGTGTCAGCATTAAGTCTTCTGTGTATTTCTTGTAGAATTCCATAGTGAATCCATCTGGGCCTGGGCTCTTCTTTGTTGGTAGGGACTTGATTACATTTCCAATTTCACTAATAGAAATTGGGTTATTCAGCAGTTTTACATCTTCTTGATCCAGCTTTGGTGGTTCTTGTATTTCTAGGAATCTGTCCATTTGTTCTGTGTTATCGAACCTATGAGAGTAGAGGTTTTTGAAACAGTTGTTGATGATCTTCTGTATTTCCACAGGTTTGGCAGTGATTTCACCTTTTCCATTGTGTATTGCATGAATTTGAGTCTTTTCTTTCCTTTTTAAAATTAGGTTGGCTAGGGGCTTGTCGATTTTTTTTATTCTTTCAAATAACCAACTCTTTGATTCATTGATTCTTTGAATTGTTTTCTTAGTCTCTATTGCATTAATTTCTGCTCTGATCTTTATAATTTCCTCCTGTCTTTTGGCTTTGGGCTTGCCTTGCTCTTCTTTTTCTAGATGTTTGAGGTGTAATATCAGGTTACTTATTTGTGTTTGTTCTGTTTTCCTAATGTGGGAACTCAGTGCAATAAATTTTCGTCTGAGGACCACTATCATTGCATCCCACAGGTTCCACTAAGTTGTATTTGTATTTTTGTTTGCTTGTAGATATTGTTTAATTGCTTCTTTAATTTCCTCTGTGACCCACTGATTGCTCAAGAGTGTATTATTTAATTTCCATGTGATTGTGAGGTTTTTGCAGTGACTTTTATCATTCATTTCCAGTTTCATGGTGTTATGATCCGATAACATGCATGGGATAATTTCAATTCTTTTGCATTTACTTAAATATGTTCTGTGGGTTAGTATATGGTCTATTTTAGAGAATGTCACATGTACTGCTGAGAATATTGTATATTCTGATGTTTTTGGATGGAACACTCTGTATACATCTATCAAATCCATTTGTTCACAGGTGTGATTTAGTTCTGATATTTCTTTGCTTATTTTCTGTCTAGTTGATCTATCCCTTTGTGTCAATGGTGTGTTAAGGTCTCCTGTTATAATTGTGTTATTACCTATTTGATTATTCATTTCTGTTAATATTTGTTTTGTATAGTTGGGTGCTCTGGAATTTGGTGCATATATATTTAAGATTGTTATCTCTTCCTCTTGCAGTTTCCCCCTAACTAGTATGTAGTGACCTTCTTTATCTCTTCGAACCATTCTTGGTTTGAAGTTCACATTGTCTGCAAAAGAATAGCTACCCCAGCTTTTTTTTGGTGGGGGATTTCTGTTGCATGGAGTATTGTTTTCCATCCTTTGACTTTCAGTCTATGAGTTTCCTTTCGGGTTAGATGTGTTTCTTATAGACAGTGTATGGTTGGATGTTGTTTCTTGATCCATTCTGCCAGTCTGTTTCTTTTAATTGGTGAATTGAGGCACTTACATTAATGGTTATAACTGTTATATATTGGTTTATTGTTGACATGTTAGCTTTCTGCTGTTGTACTTTTACCTTTCCATTTGGTTTAATTTTCTGTCTTGCTTAGTGGTTTTTTCCTATGTGCATCTAGAATGTCTTTCAGTATTCTTTGTAGGAAGGATTTGGTGATCATGAAGTTATTCAGCTGTCTTTTGTTGTGGAAGTAACTTATTTCTCCATCCATTTTGAAGGACAGTTTTGCAGGGTACAGAAATCTGGGTTGGAAGTCGTTTTCCATTAGGATCTGAAATATTTCACTCCATGCTCTTCTTGACTTGTTTGTATTGAGAAGTCTGCTGTGATTCTGATAGGTTTTCCTTTATAGGTTTTCCTGTCTTTTCTCTCTAACAGCTTTTAGTATTCTGTTCTTATGTTGAATTTCTGGGATGGTGATTATTATATGTCCCGGTGTAGTTTTGTTTTGGTTATGGCTATTTGGAGTTCTTTTTTTTTTTTTTTTTACATTTTTAAGTTTTTATTTAAAGCAAAGAAAAAAAGCAATACAGAAAAAAGGGTAGCAACAATACAGAATTCTAAAAGACAGAAAGAAAAAGAAAGAAAAAAAAGGAAAATGAGAAAAAGCCCCATTAAGAAATCAGTAATTTATACATTACGTACTGTCACCCTGGATGTAGTTGTTCAAGTCAAAATGTTAAAGGGTACATAGTAAACAGTCAAACTACAAACAGTTGTGCTCAAAGATCCAACAAAGATTGAGCAATATGGTCATCTATTTTACACATTCAAACATACATGCAGTTATATCCCTTAGAGCACTTTCTTTTCCTCTCTCTTTTACAATAGCAATTACACATTTTGGTTTTATTACACTTGTAGTTCTTATTTAATTTTTACACTAGAAACACAATATGATATTTATAAATATGATTCTTATTTATTTCACTAATGAAGATAGTCTCAAGTTGTCTCCACTTACCTATGAAGGCCTCAAGATCATCCTTTTTTGTAGCTGAGTAATATTCCATTGTATAAAAATGCCACATCTTTTTCATCCACTCTGCAGTTGATGGGCATCTTGGTTGTTTCCAGGATTTAGCTATCACAAATTGTGCTGCTATGAACAGGGGTGCACATATATCACTATTATATGAACTTTTCAGTTCTTCTGGGAAAATACCCACAAAGGGAATAGCTGGATTGAATGGGGCTTCCAATCCTAGTCTTCTGAGAATTCTCCATATGGGTTTCCATAATGGTTGCACCAGTCTACATTCCCATCAACAGTGGAGCAGTGTGTCTTTTTCCCTGTAGCCTCGCCAGCATTTGTTATCAGTTGATTTCTTGATGGCAGCTATTCTTTCTGGAGTGAGGTGGAATCTCAATGTTGTTTTAAATTTTCATTTCTCAAATGACCAGTGATGGTGAACATTTCTTCATGTATTTATTTGCCATTTTATATCTTTCTCTGAGAACTGTGTGTTCATCTCAGATGCCCATTTTTGGAGAGGGTCTTTGAATTTGGGGGGCTTGATGTTTTTCAATTCTTTATATGTTCTGGACACAAGTCCTTTGTCTGAGAGGTTGCTGGCTAAAATTCTTTCCCATTCTGTGGGTTTTCTTTTCACTCTGTTGGTGATTTCCTTTGAAGTGCAGAAACTTATCAATAATATGAGATCCCATTTGTTGATTCTTTGAAGTGTTTCCTGTGCAGTTTGCATTTTGTTCATGGATTCTCTGCCTACCCCTATGTCTCCAAGACTTCTACCTACCTTATCTTCCAGTAGATTTAGTGTTTCTGTTTTAATATTGAGGTCTTTGTTCCATTTAGACTTTAGTTTTGTGCATGGTGATAGGCTTGGATCTAGTTTCAGTCTTCAGCATGTAGAGAGCCAATTTTTCCAACACCATTTATTAAAGAGACTATCCTTCTTCTAGTGGACATATTTAGCCCCTTTGTCAAAAATCAGGTGGTTGAGTGTCTTTGTAGTTATGCTTACATTTTTTAATCTGTTCCATTGATCCTCAAGTCTATTTCTTTGCCAGTACCAAGTTGATTTTATCACTGTGGCTTTATAGTACTGTTTCAAGTCAGGAATTGAGATGCCTCCTGCCTTGCTTTTGTTGCCTACAATTGCCTTTGCTATTCTAGGTTTCTTCTGTTTCCAGATGAATTTTAGTAGTGTTTTATCTAGATCTGTGAGGTATGTCAATAGTATTTTGATTGGGATTGTGTTAAATCTGTATAAGAGTTTGGGGAATATGGCAATTTTCACAATGTTGGTTCTTCCTAACCAAGAGCAAGGAATGTCCTTCCATTTTCTAACATACTCTTCAATCTCCTTTTTCAGTGTAGTATAATTTTCAGCATATAGGTCTTTTACATTTTTAGTTAGGTTGATTCCTAAGCATTTCATTTTTTTTACATGTTATTGTAAAGGACAATATTTCCATAATTTCTCTCTCAGTGAGTTTTTTGTTTGTGTACAGGAATTCTATTGATTTTTGAGCATTGACTTTGTATCCAGCTACACTGCTGAACTTGTTTATTACCTCTAGTAGTATTTTAATGGAGTTTTTTGGGTCTGCTATATAGAGTATCATGTCATCTGCAAATAGTGATAATTTAACTTCTTCCTTTCCTATCTTTACTCCTTTTATTTCTCTCTCTTGTCTGATTGCCCTGGCTAGTGTTTCCAGAACTATATTGAAAAGGAGTGGTGAGAGTGGACATCCTTGTTTTGTTCCTGATTTTAAAGTGAATGCTTTCAGTTTTTGTCCATTTAGTATAATGTTGGCTGTTGGTTTGTCATAGATGGCCTTTATAAGGTTGAGGTAGACACCATGTATTCAGAGTTTCTGAAGGGCTTTTATCATGAACATGTGTTGGACTCTGTCAAAAGCTTTTTCTGCATCTATTGAGATGACCATGTGGTTTTTGTTTTTGGCTCTGTTGATGTGGTGTATTACATTTATTGATTTGTGTATGTTAAACCATCCCTGCATTCCTGGAATGAATCCCACTTGGTCATGATGTATAATTATGACAGTTATACAAATCATCTTGATGATTTGCTGCATTCTATTTGCCAGTATTTTGTTGAGAATCTTTGCATCAATGTTCATTAGTGAGATTGGTCTATAGTTCTTTTTTTTTGGTTGGCTCTTTCTCTGGTTTTGGTATAAGAGTAATACTTGCCTCCAGGAATGATTTAGGGAGGATTGCTTTTTTCTCAATTTTATTGAAGAGTTTAAGAAGTACTGGCATCAAATCTTCTCTAAAGTTCTTGTAGAATTCAGCTGTAAATCCATCTGGACTTGGGCTTGTCTTTGTTAGTAAGTTTTTAATTACATTTTCAATTTCAAAAGCTGATATTGGGTTGTTCAAAATTGCTATATCTTCTTGGTTGAGCTTTGGTAGTTCATATGTTTCTAGAAATCTGTCCATTTCCTCTGTGTTTCCCACTCTATGTGAGTAGAGATTTTCGAAGTAGATATTCATGACCTTTTGAATTTCCATGGGATCTGTAATAACTTCTCCCTTTTCAGTTCTTATTGCATGAATTTGGGTTTTTTTCTCTCTCTTTATTTTGATAAAGTTAGCTAGGCGTTTGTCAATTTTGCTTATTCTCTCAAAAACCCAGCTTTTCAATTCATTAATTCTTTGTAATTTTTTTTAGTTTCAATTGCATTGATTTCTGTTCTAATCTTTACAATTTCCTCTCTTCTATGAGCTTTGGGTTTAGCTTGCTCTTCTTTTTCTAGAAGCTTGAGATGGAGCATTAGATTGTTTATTTGTGCTTGTTCTGTTTTCTTGATATGACAATTTATTGCTATATATTTCCCTATTAAGACTGCTTTCATTGCATCCCACAGATTACAGTATGTTCCTTCTATATTTTCATTGAATTGTAGGTATTGCTTTATTTCTTCTTTAATTTCATCTGTAGCCCACTGGTTGTTCAAAAGGCTGTTATTTAATTTCCATGTATTTATGCAAGTTTTACAATTTCTTTTGCCATTAATTTCCAATTTCAGTGCAGTATGGTCAGATATTATGCATGGTATGATTTCAATACCTTTGCATTTACTTATGAATGTTTTATGGGATAATATATAGTCTGTTTTGGAGAATGTCCCATGTGCAGCTGAGAAGAATGTGTGTTCAGATGTGGTTGAGTGGAACACTCTGTAAAGTCTACTAAATCCCATTGCTCACAGGTATGATTTAGTTCTGTTGTTTCTTGCTGACTTTTTGTCTAGTTGATCTATCTCTTTGTGACAACAGGCTATTAAGATCTCCTGTTATAATTGTGTTCTTGTGTATTTGGTTTTTCATGTCCATTAGTATCTGTTTTATATAGTTGAGTGCCCCTGTATTTGGCGCATATATATTTATAATTGTTAGTTCTTCCTCTTGAATTTTTCCACTAATAAGTATGTAGTGACCTGCTCTATCTCTTTTTTTTTTCATTTTTTTATTTAAAGAGAAAATAACAGGAAAAAGGTAGAAATATTACAGAATTTCAAGGAAAGAAGATAAATAGTAAGAAATCACTAGTTGATACATTACACATTGTTCTTTTTTCGAAATAGTTATTCAAGTTACAGGATTAAAGCACACAAAGTAGGCACTAAAGCAGTGAGAGTGCAAACAGATCTGCTCAAAAATCCAACAAGAACCTAGAAATATGGTCATCAATCCCACACATCTAAACATACATGCAGCTATCTTTTATAGTGCTTCCTATTTCCTCTTTTTTTTACAATAGCAACTATACATTTTTAAAATTTTACTTAAAGAGAAGAAAAAATAACAAAAAAGGTAGCAATAATACAGAATTCTAAAAGAAAGAAAGAAAAAGGAGAATGAGAAAAAGCCCCACTAAGAAATCAGTAATTTGTAAATTACATATTGTCATCTTGGATGTAGTTGTTCAAGTTACAAAATTAAAGGGTACATAGTAAATATTCAAACAGTCAGACTACAAACGGTTTTGCTCAAAGATCCAACAAAGGTTCAGCAATATGGTCATCTATTTTACACACTCAAACTTATATGCAGTTATATCCCTTAGAGCACTTTCTTTTTCTTGCTTTTTTACAATAGCAATTACACATTTTGGGTTTTTATTACACTTGCAGTTCTTATTTACTTTTTACACTAGAGACACAATATGTCTTTTAATCATTTTAGGTTTGAAGTTCACGTTGTCTGCAAATAGAATAGCTACCCCTGCTTTTTTCTGGGTTCCTATTGCATGGAATACTGTTTTCCATCCTTTGACTTTTAATCTATGAGTTTCCTTTTGGGTCAGATGTGTTTCTTATATATAGTATATCATGGGATCCTGTTTCTTGACCCATTCTGTCAATCTATTTCTTTTTATAGGTGAACTGAGGCCATTTATATTTATGGACATCACTGATATGTACTGGCTTGACTTTGCCATGTTATGTTTCAGTTGTTTCTTTCTGCTTTTCCTCTTATTTAATTGCTTATCCTACCTGGTGGTTTCTTTCTGTTGTTGTTTTGGGGATTGTGGTCATTTTTATCTCTGTCTAGTATGTCTTTCAGTACTCTTTCTAGGATTGGTTTTGTGGACATGAATTTCTTCAGTTGTTCTTTGTCATGGAAGTATCTTGTTTCTCCATTAAATTTGAATGAAAGTTTTGCTGGGTACATCAGTCTGGGTTGAAGGATGTTTTCTTTCATGGCTTGAAATACCTCACTCCAAGCTCTTCTTGACTTGAGGGTTTGTGCTGAAAAGTCTGCCGTGATTCTAATGGGCTTTCCTTGATAGGTGAGTTGTGTCTTTTCTCTGACAGCTTTTAGTATTCTGTTTTTATGCTGTATGTCTGAGATCTTAATTATTATGTGTCTGCATGTGGATTTATGTTGATTGTGACTGTTTGGAGTTCTATATGCCTCACTTATCTGCATATCAGATTCTTTCCCCATGTTTGGGAAATTTTCTGCTATTATTTCTGTAAACACTTTACATATGTCATTTGCCTGGACTCCTGTATCTTCACTAATGCCCATTATTCTTATATTGTTGCTCTTGGCATCATCATGAAGCTTCTGGATTGTCATTTCATTCTGCTTTGTTATTTTTAAAAGTTCTATCCTTTCCTGATCACTAACTGTGATCCTGTCCTCAAGGTCTGAAATCCTATCCTCAGCCTCCTTTAGGCAGTTTTGCATGCTTTCAATAGAGTTATTTGTTTCTTGGATGCCTCTTTGAGTTTGTTTCATGAATTCTGCTTGTTTTCTATATTGTTCATTCAGAGTTTCAATCAGTTTCCCATGCTCATGTACTTTTTTCTCTAGTTCTTCTTTAGCTGCATTCAACAACTCCTTTACTAAAGTTGTTATTTCTATCTTTACATGGGAGAGTACTTCTAATTTGATTTCCTCTATAGCCTGGTGCAGTTGTTTTTCTTTTTCACTCACTATCTTTTCAGAGATTCCCAGTGTGTTACTTTTGGGGTCCTCTATTTCAAAGTCTCCTATACTTGCTTCTGGTGAACTACATGTTTGAGACTGCATTTTGCTTTTCCGTTTTGTCATTTTCACTCTGCCTGATGCTTTCTATGTGCAGGGGGGGATCACACACACTCTTTTCAGACTCACTAAAGTCTTACAGTTAGTTGTAGGGGGTTTTACTACTGGCCCTATTTATCCCCTGTACACCTCTATTTTAGGGGCATACTCACCACACTGCTACAGTTAATCTGCTGTAGTCCAAGGTTTGCTGCCTGGGAGCAAAGTTCCAATTTTTTTCACACTAACTGAAGACTGCTGAGGTCTTCTGATGTTCCAGGTGGGAGGGCAGGCCCAGCAGAAGCAGTCCAGGGCACTTTTCAGTCTTGGGTGGGCCTCCTCGATGTTGCTGGTCACAGGGTGGGCCCTCGGGGGAGGTTCCAGGCAGCCTGTGCCTGATGCAGGCTTCGGCTAAGTTCCCAGTGGCAGGGTGGGCCCTGCTATTTGGAGTTCTGTATGCCCCACTAATCTGTATGTCAGTTTCCATACTCATATTTGGGAAGTTTTCAGCTATTACTTCTGTAAATAGCCTCTTGATATCATTTGTGTTGTACCCTTCTTTTTCTTTTGTCCCTATTAACTTATATTGCTTTTCTTTGGATCATCTTGCAGCTGTTGAATTGTTATTTCCTAATTTCTTGTTATTGTTAGAAGATCTTTCCTTTCCTGTTCACTAGCTGCAATCTTTTCTTTGAGGTCTGAGATTCTATCTTCACTTTTGTTGAGGCAGTTTTTGCAACTTTCATTAGAGTTTTTGATTTCCTGTATATTTCTTTGAATCTGCTTAATGCATTCTGTTTGTCTCTTAAATTGTTCATTCAGAGATTCTATCGTTTTGCTTTGTTCCTCTAATTTTTTAGCTGTGTCTTCGTTGGATGCATTCAGTATTTCTTTCACTACTTTTGTCATTTCTTCTTTTACCTGGGAGATTATTTCTGATTTGAGTTCCCTCATAGCTTCCTGTACTTGCTTCTTTATTTCAGTTGATATCATCTCATGCATTTCAGGTGTATGTGTAGTATTTTCTTCTATGTACATGTCTCCTAGGTTTTCTTGGGATGGGCTGGAGGTTTGAGATTGCATTTTGGTCTTTCGTTTTGTCATTTTCCTGTATTTCCGTGTTTCCAGCAATTTTCCAAAGCTTTCCCTGGATGTGTTGGAAATCACCTCCTGAGCCCTCCACCACTGGGACTCACATGGCTTTGGTTCCCCTTGTGTGGTGGGCCTGGCTCCCCTGGTTAAATGAAGGTCACTGGGTGCAGTCCACTCAAGCCTGTAGAAGCTCTGGAGCCTAGTCCATCACCCTAAGGGGGCTGGGCAGGCACTCAGCCACTGGGATTTATGGTCCCAAACTTTTCCGGGCCTGCCCTGGTGAGCTGCAACTCATCTCACAGTGGGACACTGGCTTGGCTCCCCCTTTGGCAGGCCTGGTTCCCCTGGTTGAATGAAGGTCTCTGGGCACAGTCCACTCAAGGCCACGGAACATCTGGAGCCTAGTGCAGTGTCCTAGGAGGGCTGGTTGGCACCCAGCTGCCGGGATTAATGGTGCCTAACTTTTCCAGGCCTGCCCTGGTGAGCTGCAACTCACCTCACAGTGGGGCACCGGCTTGGCTCCCCCTTCGGCGGGCCTGGCTCCCCTGGATGAACAAAGGTCGCTGGGTGCAGTCCACTCAAGCCCACGGAACCTCTGGAGCCCAGACCAATGACCTAAGGGGGCTGGGCAGGCACCCAGCCACCAGGATTGATGGTCCCAAACTTTTCCGGGCCTGCCCTGGTGAGCTGCAACTCACCCCGTGGCTTGGCACTGGCTTGGCTCCCTCTTCGGTGGGCCTGGCTCCTATAGCTTGTGTTTAGATGTCCTCCTACAGCCTCATGTGGTCACAGGTGGGACTTTTTCAGGAGTGGCTAGATCTGGAGTGTGTGGTGCTGGGATCAATTCAGGTGCAATGATAGAACTAAGGGTACTAGGATGAAGGATATGAGTTTTATCCTCCCTAAGGGTGGGTACTGTAGATAAAATCTAAGAGACAAAGTGGCTAGTCACTTGTCACTTGCTTGTTTTGCTACCTTCTGTCATCCATGAACTGTTTCTCTTTTGCAATTCTTGTTTTCCATGCCACCTTGCTTTGAAGTCAGCCAGTTATAGACTGAAACCTCTACAAACTGTGAGCTAAATAAAACTTTCCTTCTCTTCACTTGTGGGTGTTGGATATTTTGTCTCAGCAATGAGCAAAGTAAGACATAACTCAAATAAATTCAGTGGAACTATAGAGTACAAAAATCAACATATAAAATCAGTGACTTTTTTTGAGATAGAATCTGGCCTTGAACTTAATATGTATCCCATGCTGGCCTCAAATTCATGGCAGTTCTGCTGTCTCAGCCTCCAAGTACAGGAATTATAGGTGTGTGCCACCATGCCCAGATATCAGTCACATTTTTATACATCAATAATGAACATAGTGAGAAAGAAATCAAAAAATAATCTCTTTCACAATAACTACAAAAATAAAATACCTGAGTCAGAGATTAGCTCAGTTGTGCAGCACAAGGTTGTGAGTTCAATTCCTGGTACCAAAAAATAAAATAATGAAATAAAATAAAAACCTAGGAACAAATTTTACTGAGAAGTAAATGATCCTCACCAAAGAAAATTATGATACACTGATGAAAGACATTGAAGAGGATATGAAAAATAGGAGAAAATCATACTCATGGATTGAAAGAATTAATATTGTTAAAACATCCTTGCTACTCCAAATTATTTGCAGATTCTATGAAATTCCCATCAAAATATCCATGACATTCTTTACAGAAAGAGGAAAAATCCTAAATTCATACAGACCCTAAAGAAAACAAAGTATTACTGAACAAAAAGAACAAATCACAATATTTGAACTTAAAATGTACTACACAAATCTATGGTAATCAAAACAGCCTGGTATTGGCATAAAAACTGATAGACCAATGAAACAGACTATAAACCCTGAAATAGATGCATGTATGCATAACCAGTTGATCCCTGGTATGGGTGACAAAAACATACACTGAAAAAAGGACAAAATACATAGTTCTGGGGAAACTGTTGTAGAATGAAACTACATCCCTGTCTCACTGTGTTTGTCAGCTTTCTGTGACTTTGACAAAATACTAAGGATAGGCAACTTATAAGATATAATGGTTTATTTTAGTTCATAGTTTCAGAGGTTTAGTTGACAGTTACTTGGTCCCTTTGTCTTTGGGCCTGTGCACATCACTGGAGCACATGGTAGAGAGGCTACCTACCTCATGGCAGTTAGAAAAGAAATAAAGAGATAGGGATTGGGAACCCAATATCACCTTCAAGTACATACCTCCAGTGAACTAACATCCTACCACTAGGCTCTACCTCCTAAAGGATTCACCAGTTTTCAACAGTTCCATAGGTTGGCAACAAAATATTCAATGCATGGACCTTTGGGGGATACTTCAGATCCAAACTATAGCACTTACTATTTACAAAAATCAACTCAAAATGAATAAATGTAAGATATAAAGCTATGAAACTACTAGAAGAAAACATAGAGAAAACACTTTAGAGCAGGCAGTGATATTTTAATAAGATTCCAAAGCACAAGGCCATAAAAGCAAAAATAGACAAAAAAAGATTGCCTCAAACTATGAAGTTTGAACTTAAAATGTACTGCACAAATCTATGGTAATCAAAACAGCCTGGTATTGGCATAAAAACTGATAGACCAATGAAACAGGCTATAAACCCTGAAGTGAAGGAAAAAAATGTAATGGAACAGCCTGCACAATCAAAGAAAATATTTGCCAACTATTCATCTAACAAGGAATTAATATTCAGAATTTATAGGGGACAAAAACCTCAAAAACAAGTAAACTTTTAAAATAGGTAAATAGACATTTCTTAAAGATGTATGAACGAATAACAAGTGTCTTACTTTTATCTCATTTCTGAGATAAAATATACAACCCCCTAAGTTAAAGGAGGAAAGGTTTATTTATCTCACAGTTTGTAGAGGTTTCTTTCCATAATCAGCTGGCTACAAAGCTGGGTGGCATGTGCAGCTGGGGTAACCATTCATGATAGTAAAAGACAGTAAAAGAAACAATAGAAGAGAGAGGAGGGAGAGAGAGACAGAGAAAGAGAGAGAGG
Organism: Hydrochoerus hydrochaeris; assembly: GCA_004027455.1. NCBI lineage: Eukaryota > Metazoa > Chordata > Mammalia > Rodentia > Hydrochaeridae > Hydrochoerus > Hydrochoerus hydrochaeris. Next base: position 103,484 of record PVLA01001560.1, on the reverse strand, counting down.
CCATTTTTCTCCTCCTTTATATTGTATTCAGGCTACTCACCCTAGGGCATGCATAGCCTCACATCCTTAATCTCACCATGAATCAATCACAAGCTCTAGAAGCCCACTCCCATAACTGCATGAGGCTTTGGGGAACATCTAGATACAAACCATAACAACAGATACATGAAAAATGCTCAACATCACCATCAATGAAATACAAATCAAAACCACAATGAGATACCATCTCATCCCACTTAGATTAACTCTTATACACTATTGATAGAAACACAAATGAATACAGCCACTATAATAACAGTATAAAGATTCCTCCAAAATCTAAAAATGGAATTACCATATGATCTAGCTATCTCACTATAGATATATACCAAAAAATTGAAATCAATATGTCAAAAAGACATCAGTACTCACATGTTTATTGAAGGGCTATTCACAGTAACAAAGGTATGGAATCAACTAAGGTGTCCATCAGCAAACAAAGAAAAAAATGGAATATTAATGACAACAAAGACAGAAATCTCATCATTTTCAGCAGCAGGATGAAATTGAAGGAAACTATGTTAAGTAAAATAAGCCAGTCATAAAGACAAGAGCTGAATATTCTCCTTCATATGAGGAAGTTATAAATGTTGAATTCATAGAAAAAATAGAATAATGCTCTCTAAAGGTGAGGAAGAATAGAGGGAAGAAGAATTGAGGGACATTGGATTACAAAATGCAGTTTCTAGGAGCAATAAATTCCAATACTCTATGGCACAATAGGGTGACTATAGTTTATAGCAATTTACTATACACTTTATAAAGAACTAGGAGAGGTGTTGGAAGATTAGCAGCACAAAGAAATGATACATGTTTAAGGAGATGAAAATGATAATTATTCTGAGGTGGTCATTACACATTGTATGCATGTGTTGAATTATCACATTGTATGGCATAAATATGTATAATTACTATACGTCAATACAAGTATAAAATAATTTTTTAAAAATTTAGGAATAGGGGCCGGGGGTTTAGCTCAGCAGCCTAAGTGCCTATTTGGTAAACATAAGGTCATGAGTTCAATCCCTGGCACACACACACACACACACACACACACACAAATGTATTAAAGAATAAAATACTTAGTAATAAGTTTAACAAAAGGAAAGTAAAATATATACTGGAGAAAATACAAAAATCTTTTGAAATAAGTAAAGATCTAAATAAATGGAAAAATCTTCCCAAGTTCATAATTTGAAGACTTAAAATTGTTAAAATGACAATATTCTTCAAATTGATGTATAGACTATAAGCAATATCTATTTGAATTCCTGACAACTTTTTTGTAAAGACTAACAAGCTGATTCTAAAATTTATGTGGAACTTCCAGGGATCCAGAATAACCAAAACAATCTTGAAAAAGAACAAAATAAGAAGACACAATTTTTAATTTCAAAACTTATTACAAAGAAACATTGCCAGGTATGGTGGTACACACCTATAATTCCAGCACTTGGGAGACTGAGGCAGGAGAGCCATCATGAGTTTGAGGCAAGCCCTGCTACACAGTGAGTTCAAAACCAGCCCAAATTACAGAGTAAGACTGTCTCAAAAAACAGAGATAGGGAAGGAAATATCAATCAAGGCAGATATTACAGCTATTAATGCTATTGGCATTAGCACAGTGATAGAAAAAAAATGATAGATTATTAAAACAGAATTGAAAGTCCAAAACTAAAGCCATATATCTATGGCTAAATGGCATGTTTTGCTAAGATAACCCAAATGGGAAGAAAATTCTGTTTCAACAAATAGGGGTAGGATAATCAGTGAGTTATCTGCAAAAGAATAAAGTTGGACCCTTATCTCATACCGTATTTAACTCAAGATCATAAACCTAAGTATAAGAGTGGAAATTATAAAATTTGTAAGAGAAAATATAGAATTAAATTTTGTTTTCTTGGGTTAAACTATAGTTTTTTAAACACAAGACCAAAGAAAAAATAGATACGTTGGATTTCATCAAAATCAAAGTACAGTGTGCTTCAAAGAAAACCACCAGAAAAGTGTAAGACAATTTGAAGAATCAGAAAAAAATACTTTTAAGTCTTCTAATTAACAAGAGACAAGTATCTAAAATAAAAGAACTAACACAACAGGAAAAGAACAAGTAATCCAATTTTAAAATGGGAAAAGGATTTGGACACCCAATGATATGTAAATGACCAACAAGCATATGAGAAGAAGCTTATTATCATAGTTATTAGAGAAATGCAAGTCAAAATCACAATAAGATACCATTTCATCCACACTGGGATGGCTAACAATCAGATAATAATAGTTGACAAGGATTTGGAGAAATCAGAACCCTCATACATTGCTGGTGGAAACGTGAAATAATTTAAGCACTTTAGAAACAGTTTGTCACTTCCTCTAAGATTAAACATAGGGTAAAAATTTTACTCCTAGGCATATATTCAAGGAAAATAAAAATGTATGTCCACACCAAAACTTGCACACAAGTGTCCCTAGCAGTATTATTTATAAAAGCTTAAAAGAAGAAACAAGCGAAATATTTATCAATGGGTGAAAGTATTTTTCAAAATGTGGTAAACTGTTGAATATGGAACATTTGAGAAGAAAAATAATGAGGAGGAAAAGAGTGAAGTATTGTTGCAAACTATCACATTGATGAATTTTGAAAACATACTATATAACAGAAGCCGGTCACAACAGAATTCATATTCTATGCTCATATTGCATAAATTATCCAGAATGGAGAAATTCATACATTATTGTCAGGGACTGGAGGTAAGGTAGAGAAGGTATATACTAATGGCTACACATTGCCTTTGGGAAGCTGTTGAAAATATTCTAAAATTAAGTAGAGGTGATGGTTATATGAATTGGTCAGCTTTCCTGGTGCAGAGACAAAATGCCTGATACAAACAATTTAAAGGAGGAAATAGTTTATTTGGCTAATGGTTTCAGGGATTTCAGTCCATGGTAGGCTGGATTCAAAGCGGAAATATCAGTTCAGAAATCAGAGCACAGGAAGACTGCCAGCAAGAGACATATGCTCCAAAGTCATGCCCCAGTGACCCGCTTCCTAACAGCACATTATCTATGAACATCAGTGGACTAATCCACTGATCAGCATAGCACCTCATGATTAATCACCTCTCCAGGCATCTCTTAATCCATTGAAGAGGACAATTAAGATTAACTGGCACATTGCACAGCTTGGTGAGTATACCAAAAACAGCTAAATTGTACACAGGAGTGAACTTATGGTACATAAAATAAAACTCAATAAAGCTATTTCCAAAAAAGACAATTGAAAACTGCATTATGGTAAAAAGGAAAAATAAACCAAAAAGTTATCGAAGTACCAAAATCAACTAAAGCATGGTAATACACATCTGTAATCTCAGCACTCCAGAGGCTGAGGTAAAAAGGATCACCTCAAGTTCAAGGTGAGCCTGGGCTACATAATGAGTTCAAGGTCAGCCTGAACTACATAGTGAGACCCTATTTCCAAAAAAAAAAAAAAAGAAGAAGAAAGGAAGAAAAAAATAGACTGAAATGTTCATTGTTTTTGTCTCAACATGAATATGCATTTGTTGGAAATACTGTTAAACATCTTGAAGATAAATTTTAAAGCATACAGGACAAATTACATAAAAATAGATAATTTGTGATTTTTCCCTGTAACTAAAAGCATAGATATAAATAATATCACAGAGCTAGCTATTCATGGAGTCCAACATATATCGTTGGATTGTTAAATATGAGCAAAAAGTTTCTGGACATGTGCCTATGGTCAGAGACAATATCAGGGAATAAATTATTCCTCATTGAGAACATTCTGAAACTTTAAAATAGACAGGTCAAAAGTAGTGTAAATACAAACAGTGCTGTTGTGATGTTGGCATTAACGTGAAACTTTTTATGAAACAGTTTCATGCAGGCATCATTCAGCAAAGAAACCGAATTTAAATTCATTGTGTCATTCACCAAGGATTTCTTTGTTACTAAAACACTAAAAAGAGAACTCATGATGAATGTAGTAATTAATTCTGTGCTTCATTCCCACCCTAGGTTGACCCAGACAGTTCCATGAACAATGAATTGCCTGCATGGTAGGGCTGTCTCCTGCCCTACACAGAGGGTCGGTAACTTTCTCTTTACATTTCATTGATCACAACTAAGTTACATTACTCCTGAAATTGCAGTGGAGTACAGGAAATTGAGTAACTAAATAAGAGCATAATAGTCATAATGGCTTAAATCAATTACAATCTGTCATCTTGTTTCTGTTTTAAAAATTAGTATTCTATTACCAAGAAAATTGAAAGATTTGGATATTGATAGGTAACTAGGAGTATCTACCACAGTGTACATTCAATTTTACAATATATTATAGATCAGTTTTCAAATAAACTATAGAATTTCATGTTTATAACATAGGGAGACTGGACACTTTTTGCCTCTTTGTCTGCACTAGGTATGATAAGCCCTTTTTTATTTCCACTGAGCTGATGAATGAAAAAGTAAATCAATAACATTAATTTATGTTTTCCTGATAATTAATAAAGTTGAGAATCTAGTAACAATAACTAGCCATTTGGATCGCCTTGTCTCTGAATTGCTACTCATATTTGTTATTCGTTTTTAATTGGCTTGTTTTACTTTTCCTTATAACTTGTAGAATCTTTTTATGTGTTACTATTTGTCATTAGTATCATAAATACTTTCCTAATCTCTTGTTATCTTTGGCTTCATTTGTGATGTTTCTACCATGTTAAAAGATGTTATGAATGTTAATAATTTTGTCTAGCTTTTCTTAATTGATTCTAGGCTTTGTTTCATTTAAGAAATTTTTGCCTTACTTCCTCAGTGAATTCTGAATCACTCAATAGCTCAAAAACACCTACTTATCTCAAGTCTGAAGCAAATATAACTAGGTGTTCAAATATCTTAGGGGCAGCAGGAGGACTATAGCTCAATCTCATTTACAAATAAAATTTTATATTTTTGTTTTTCATTGTAAGTAAAAATATCACAGTCAACTGGGCTGATTCCAGGACTTCAAGGAGAAAGTGCAGTTAAAAACATACAGCATAACAAGTCATGGTCACTTGTAGGGGTTTGTGATTAAGTCCCAGCTCTACCACTGTGGGTCTTGGGCAGGTGACTTAATCTCTCAGCCTCAATTTCTTTGTGGCAAAATGAGGTTATTAATGATATCTAACTCAGGGAAGTTTTGGGAGACTTAAATGTTCTTAGCCCAAGACAAGCACAAAGTAAATGCTCAATAAGTAGCTATTGCATTAACTGTTAGCAACTCAAACAATCTGCATTATACATCTGCTCATTTTGTTAGGTTCAAACTCACTGATCCTTAGTTTTTATATATTTATATATATGAAGCGAGATCTCACACAACACATATTGTGTCTTTAAAACTGGTTCCCACTACTATGTCAAGTGGCTCCTTAATGCTAAGGAGAGATAAGGGGAGCCAAAGGAGCTGGGCCAGCCAGGTGTCATCATGCCATCTGCCTGAGAAACACATTCAGATCTGTGCCAAGCGACTGAGCAGACATTGCACAAGGCATAGGAACACACCCTCAGAGAGACTCACATAGTCATAAAGCAGGTATAGTGTGTCTGCCAGGGTCTCCGCCCCCAACCAGAGGGCAGTGAGAGGTAACAGACAGAAAGAGGAGGCTCAGAGCCAGCATGCCAGTCCCCTTCCTGAAGTATCCCCACAGGCCCTCCTCACTGAGTCCCTTCCCCTGACCTCCAGGTGCCTGCCTAGAAGGCACAGCCTGAAGGCTCAAGAGGGCTGGCTGCTGCTAACTGCTGGAAATGCATGCTCAGTGAGTGTTGTGAATGGTTTACCTGGATCCTTCTTGCATCACTGGCCAGGCCACCTGAGAATGAAGTCAGCAAGAGGCAAGTTCAGAAGATTCCAAGAACCCATAAGAAGCCCAGAAGCACCCATCCCAAAAAGGGCTCAATATTTAATGGATTAAACTCTCTTAAAAAGAATCACAATCAGGGCACAGCAGGCTTGGCAGTTTGAACTGAGTTCTCCTAAAAACTCCTTTGTTCTTCTAATATCTCTCTCTCTCTTTCTCTCTCTCTCTCTGAGGTCTAAAATACCCCTATGGTAACTCTAGGCATGGCACAAAGACAGTGCACTGCTATCATGTGATAGGTGACACATACATAGGCAAACAGCAACAAACTGAAATGTAGGAGAGGGTTTATTTAAATAAAATTGGATTGTTTGGAGTTATATGACTCAAAGCCCCCATCCTAGACTTAGATAATGTTACTCAAAAGTAAATTTCCAGAGAGGTTTTTTTTTTTTTTTTTTTTTTTTTTTGAGACAGGGTCTCACTATGCAGTTCAGGCTGGACTTGAGCTCACTTTGTAGCCCAGCAGGCTGGTGTGGAACTTGCAACAATCCTCCTGCCCCAGCCTCCTAAATACTAGGATTACAGGATTACACCACCACACCTGGCTCTCTCAAAGAGCTTTTAAGAACAAGGGGAAACGCTCATGATCTACATCAGGAGAGAGGGAAAAAGACTGTAAAGAAAAAGATTAAAAATGAGTACTTTCTTTAGTAAAAGGATTGGGAATGATTTTCTTTCTGTCTTTTTGTCTTGTTTGTTTTGTACTGAGACATGAATCCAGAGCCTCCTACAGGCTAGACAAGAGTTCTACTACTAAGCTACATCCTCGGCTCTCTAATTTTTTTTTTTTTTTTTCTGAGCTGAGGATCCATCTCACGACCTTGCACTTGCCAGGCAGGCATTTTTTGCCGCTGAGCTAAATCCCCAGTCTTTAATTTTTATTTTAAAACAGTGTCTCACTAAGTTGCCTTCGCTGGCCTGGGAACTGGAATCCTTTTGCCTCAGGCTCCCAAGTAACTGACATTACAAGCATGTGCCACCCCACCCGACTTAATGTATGCTTCTTAATTCATTATGATGTTTATAACCCAGACCAGGATCCTGTATCTATTCATCCAAAGCCCAAACTCCTGTCCATAACCCAGGATATTCACCCACCCAGTCTGCAGTCTTAACTAAAAGGCCTCTGTCCCTAGGTTCTGCTTACATATGTGCATCTTTATAACCTGCACATGCTAACAAGCAAAAGGATGTTTTTTTTAAATTTATCTTTATATAAAAGAGGATTGTGGCCATAAAAAGGGAGCAGTATCCATAGAGAGCTCTGAGATATACATCAAGGTCTGTGAGAATTGAGACGCCCGCCGCGTGTAGGAAGAAGTCAACAGACGCCATCTCATGCAATAGGCAAGGGGTTTTATTGTCCAAGCATGCGTGGGGCCCACTGAACACGCAGGAACAGAGAGCCATGAGGTATGCCCGAGCATGGCTTTTAAAACTACCGAACAAAGGAAGGCAGGGCTTTGGCAAGCGCGGTTACCGAAGCAGAAGGCATTGGTTAGTTTAAATGGCTTTCTACATTCATTGGAGGGGGCATCTATAGGGAGGTCTAGAGTTGGGCAGCGGAGGGTGCTTCCTAATATGGGCAGCAGATGCCCAGGGAAGATACATTCCATAAATTCCTTAAACATGGAATGGGGCTGTTTCTACCTCACAACCCAGGTTTTCTAGTCAGCTTTATCCTAGTCTGAATTTAACCTAGGCAGCTTTAAACTATAACAGCTCAATTCCTGGAATATTGGGGGGAGATGAGCAGCATGGAGCAGTGTAGACCATGCACTGTTAATAAGAGAAAATTTCTCTTACAGGTCAGCATGGCTACATGGCAGTAGAGTCACTGACCACTGAAATATACCCTGAGCAGGATATGAAGAGTTGAAACACAAAAACGAGAAAGCCAGAATAAGAAGTGAAGCTGCTCATAAACCCTGGGTGGTTTTCCCAGCACAGGTCTAGAAATGCTATGGTCTGCAACAATTTCCCCACAAGGATGTGGCCTAGAATCTATGGTAACAAGAGCAAACAGATCCCTAGAACATGGGCTCAGATTCCAGTGAGGTCCATAGACTTATATGTCATGTGAAATGTACAGAACTTTTAGAGGAAGAATGTAGGCGCAGAGGTCACTCTATCCAGATGCCATTGTCCACTCTGTGAGTGTAGCTACACAGTCCCTGCCTCTCTAGCACTGGACATGGAAGAAACAAATGCTAAAGATAATTCAGAGGTTTAGGATAGTCAGGACCTGTAGACATGGAGGGTACACTCATTGAGAAAACATGCTCCTAATCCCAGATGCCACTCAAATCATGGAGGCTTGGGCAAGCTGAGATAAGGGGGCTGGGAATTCCAGAGATGGAGTAAGAATGACAGGGGAGCATGTTCTGTAAGTCCATGGCTGGCTGAGAGCCCAGGCTGAAACTCACTGGAGGGAGCAGGATAAATGTGTCACCACTGATCCTGAAAACAGAAGCTCCCGAATATGGCAGGAACATTTACCCACCCTCAAACAGGCCTGCAGCCACTGTGAGAGATGGACTCAGCCATCTGTTTAGATCCACATACCCCCTTCACTCCTAAACTAGGGCCAGGGGGAAGCATATGGGGTTGATTATTATTTTAATTTCTGCAATGATTTACACTAATCTGTTGCGTTCTCCTTCACCCAGAGTTGCTTTCCAAGTCTTCCAGCATTGGATTACTGCTAGTTCATTCATTGGTTCCAATATCCTTTAAGCCTTTCATCCTTCCCACTCATGTTTCTTTCCATTCTTTCTCTCTGCCTCTGCACATATCTTCTCAAATCTCCTCTCCTTCCTCACTTCTGGCCTGGCATAAAAATAATATTATCAATGCTCAGGGGTTTAGCCCAACAGCGCAATTGCCTGTGAGGGCACAAGTTCAATCCCCGGTACCAAAATAATAATAATAATAATAATGATAATAATAATATCAAAACCTATCTTTCATTTTTTCCTTTTTCACTTCATTTTATTTCTTTTTTTTTTCTCCTGTTTCCTGGCCTATTTTGTCACTACTCTTCCTTCATCTTCCTGAGTTACTGAAAGAGTTTAAAACTTTTTGAACAAGCATCCTGGGACTTGGGGGACCAAGCAAGAAATCAACTAGCCAGCATTCCTGGTAAGCTATGCAAGCCACACGGGTTCCAGGGAGAGAAAAGACAGCACCTCCATGAGCCTCCTGGTGCAGGCTGAAAATCAAACACTGTCAAAATCCCTCTCCCCCCACCCCACATTAGCAAACTGATGGCTCTGAGGACAGCCTGAGTTGATAGCAACTAAGGTACATAAAGCAATTAAATGCTTGCATTGTTTGGTTGATTCTGCTGACCTGGGACCAGCCATCTGAGCATCTCTTAGGAGGATGACAGTGTGCAATATAGCAAATATGGGGAATTTCCTTCTATCTTGTCTTTGAAGTACAATATTGTTTTCACTGTTTTGCTTTGTTCTGATTGTTTTGCTTTATTCAATATTCTGCTTTGATTGGTTTTATTGTGTTTTGATTTTGCTATACCCAAAGGAAGGGACAATATTGTGAAGATAACAAGATATACTATGGTAGCTATTATTGTTTTCCTGGTATCCTGCTTTGAAGTTCCATACTAATTCTGCTGCATTATTCTGATTGGCTTTGTTCTGTCTTGTTTTGTTGGATTTTACTATCTTTAAAATTAAAATTAATTAATTAATTAATTTTTAAAAAACTTTTTGAGCAAGTTTTAAATTTAAATTATGTGTTGACATATGATTGGTTTTTTGGATATTATCACTGGTAGCTGTTTTCATCTCACAAGGAAATAACAGGAACTGATCCAAGTCTTTTGAATAGATTGAGTAAGTACCTATACACTGAATCATACTCAAAGCCAGTGGAGAATCACAGGGAGAAATCCATTTACCAAAGAGATCTCCACTGTGGTGGCAGAGGCTTCCAGCCCAGCTAATCAAGACATTCAACACAAACACTCAAGAATCATAAGAGGCAACAAAATGCCTCCAAAAATTCACAGCTCCACAGAAAAGAAACCTCAAAGATCCTGAAGTAGATGAATATCCAGGCAAGCAACTCAAGAAAAATACAAGCAGCTAGATGAATCGATCACTAAGATGAGCTTAAAGAAAATACAAATAAGTAGCTGAATGATTTAAGGAAGACGATGCCAGATAAGGAAGATGATGCCAGATATGAAAGACTACTTCAGTAAAGAATTTAAATGTTATAAAAAGAAATCAAGTGGAAATCACAGAAATGAAAAACTCAGTTGAAAATGTTGTCAGTAGGCAAGATTGATCAGAAGATGCAATGTCAGGACCTGAAGACAAAGTTGATGTTCTAGAACATTTACTCAGTAACACTGAAGAAATGAGAGACAATCAAAAGATAATTCAAGAGCTCCTAGATGACTTTAAAAGAAAACACTTAATGGTCACTGAACTTGAGGAATGGATACAGGCAGTGACTAATGGTATAAAAAATTTACTTGCTGAAATTATTGCAGAAAATTTCCCATATCTAGGGAATGAGATGGATACCCAGGTAAATGAGTCATTTAGAAGCCCAAACAGACGTGACCAGAAAAAAAACTTCTCCATGACACAGCACAGTCAAAATCCCAAAGATTCAGAACAAAAAGTTCTAAAAGCTATTAAAGCATCAAATTGCCTGTAAGAGTGAACACATCACAATAATTGCAGATTTCTCAAAACAAACCTTAAAGGACAAGAAAGTGGATAATGCTTCTCAAAAAAAAAAAAGAAAGAAAATAATTGCCAACACACATTACTATGTCCTGTAAAATTATCCTTCAAAATTGATGGAGAAATAAAAAATAAATTCTCTGTTCTCTAGCCTATAAGACTTTATTCCTTTTGCTTTTCTATACTGACATCTTTCATTATTTTTGCTTATTTCTGTGGCTTCTCCAAGCTTCTTCAGAAAGATATCATGACTGGAGCCATGTAAAACACAATGTATTGGCATGTATTTTTCTGCTATTGTGGATTTCTTTTCTCTAACAATGAGTAAAGGTAGAAGATATATCATGGGAGACAAAACATAACTGGTCAATAACATGTAGCCAACTTCACTGGTAATGACACATAAATTAAAATAGCAGTCACAGCTGTTTTGCAATGTGTTTGCCACATGAGCACAGGTGTAGTGAAAACTACCACTAAATCAAAAACAACATAGGAAAGAAAAAGACTCACATTGATATCATCATCATCATTGGACATGTGGATTCCAGCAAGTTCACCACTACAAGTCATCTGATCTACAAATATGGTGGCATCGACAAAAGGACCATTGAAAGTTTTGAGAAGGAGGCTTCTGAGATGGGGACAGGCTCCTTAAAATATATCTGGGTCTTAGATAAACTGAAAGTTGAGCATGAACATGGTATCACCACTGACATCTCCCTGTGGAAATTTGAGTCCAGCAAGTATTATGTGACTATTACTGACGCCCCTGAATGCAAAGACTTTATCAAAAACATGATTACAGGCACATCTCAGGCTCACTATGCTGTCCTGACTGTTGCTGCTGGTGTTGGTGAATTCAAAGCTGGTATCTCCAAGAATGGGTAGACCCATGTGCGTGCCCTTCTGGCTTACATACTGGGTGCAAAACAGCTAACTGTTGGTGTTGACAAAACGGATTCCGCTGGGCCATTCTATAGCCAGAAGACATAAAGGAAATTGTTACAGAAGTCAGCACCTACATTAAAAAAATCGGCTATAACCTTGATATGGTAACTTTTGTGACAATATCTGGTTGGAATGGTGACAACGTGCTAAAGGCAAATGCTAATATACCTTGGTTCAAAGGCCTGATGGTCCCTCTTAAAGATGACAACTCCAGTGGAATCACACTGCTTGAAGCTTTGGACTGCATCCTTCCACCCACTTGCCCAAATTACAAGCCTTTGCAGCTGCCCATCCAGAATGTCTACAAAATTGGTGGTATTGGTACCAATCCCAAGGGCTGAGTGGAGACTGGTATTCTCAGACCTGGCATGGTGGTCACCTTCTCTCTAGTCAATGTAACAACTGAAGTAAAGTCTGTTGAAATGCACCATGAAACACTGAGTGACGCTCTTCCTGGGGACCATGTGGGCAAAAGATGTTCTGTAAAAGATGTCATGATGGCAGTGTTGCTGGAGATAGCAAAATGACCCACCAATGGAAGCAACTGGTTTCACTACTCAGGTGATTATCTTGAACCATCCTGGCCAGGTCAGTGCTGGCTATGCCCCCATACTGAACTGCCACACAGCTCACATTGCTTGCAAATTTGCTGAGCTGAAAGAAAAGATTGATCACTGGTCTGGTAAGAAGCTGGAAGATGACCCAAATTTTTGAAATCTGGTGATGCTGCCATTGTTGACATGGTTCCACACAAGCCCATATGTGTTGAGAGCCTCTCTGACTATTCACATTTGAGTCATTTTACTGTTAAAATATGAGACAGACAGTTGCTGTGGGTATCATCAAAGCAGTGGACAAGAAGGCTGCTGGAGCTGGCAAGGTCACCATGTCTGCCTAGAAAGCTCAGAAGGCTAAATGAATATTACCCCTAACACCTGCCACCCCAATCTTAATCAGTGGTGGAAGACTGGTCTCAGGACTCTTTCTCCCAATTGGCCATTTAAGTTTAATAGTGCAAGACTGGTTAATAATAATAACACATTATAAAACCTTTTGAAGGAAAGGGGAATATTTTGTGGACCAGTGCGTGCATGTGTGTGTGTGTGTGTGTGTGTGTGTGTGTGTGTGGCAGTTTTTAAGTTATTAGTTTTTTAAATCAATACTTTTCAATAGAAACAAGTTGACCAAAAATCTGTCACAGAATTTTGAAACTCATTAAAACAAAGTTTAATAAGAAAAAATAGCAATGCAGCTTTTCTCACCCAGTTAAACAAAGATATAAAATATTATTCACATCAGTATTAATGAGGCAGACTCTATTAGTAGGAATAAAATTTGTAATAAATACAAAGGGACAGCAGATAACCTGAAAATTGTACACAACCTTAAGACTTGCTATATGCTATCATATAATATTCCACTTTTGTGAATCTATTTTTCTGATATATTAGCACACATGTATAAAGAGATAAGTAAAAGAGCTACAGCATTGTTTGTAATAGGAAAAAAATGAAGACAATGTAAAGTCAACTATAGTGTTTCAAACATAAAATAAAATTCTATGCAGCCACTAAAAAGTAATGGATATTTCTACCTTAAGAGATGATGTAGAATATTAGAGTAAGAATGATATCTAGGATATTTTAAAATTGAAAGAAAATTTCAAAATTATGAGTAACGCATGGGTCCACTTTTGTTAATCCACTGTGCACATATGTAGGAATATAAAGATAGACACCGTTAAGGCATATGTAGGAAAAAACCATTGTAGAACTGTGCTTCTCAAAGTGAGGTCCCTGAATCAGCAGCATCAGCACCTCCAGTGGGTTGATTAGAAATGCAGTTCTCTGGCTCAGTCCAGACTTGTTGCATCCCGAGGAATGGGATCCAACAGTCTGTTTCAACACGTCCTCCAGGTGAGTCTGAAACTCAAAAAAGTATGTAAATCACTGTCCTAGAAAGAGCATTTGTACATGACCAACTATCCACAATGAATATAGTATTCATTAAGTACTGGGAACATGTAGTAATAAAAATAAATTTTAAAAAGAAAGGGCATTTTTCTGGAGGTAAGAAAAAAACATACCTTAAAAGGAAATTTCTAGTTATTTATTACCTATTATGCTGTAGAAAAATATGAATTCTTTTAATGAGATTCCTCAAGATTGATTCCACAATCATACTAGATTGTGACAACTTTAGCTCACTCAACTTTGGGCTCTACTTGAATAAAATCCAACATGGAAAAATTCAGGTTTGTGAAGCCAGTAATGTGGACAGATATCTACTTTACTAAGTGATCTCGTACAAGAAACACACACACCAGGAATTGAACCTGACTCAAGTAGAGGGAAGAACACACTCTCTGAGCCTCGGTTCCTTGTCTGCTATTGAGGATGCCAACAGCCACCTTGCCCTGGATAGGTTACAAAGAAAGCAGCTGACACACAGGAAAGCATGCTGCTGATCGCCTTAGTAGCATTACCAAGGTTTCTTAAAACATCGAAGTCACCTCAAGTCACTCCAGGTTTCAGAAACGTTGTTGCATAAAACTGGCCCCAAAAGATCCTTCTCATAGAAACAGAGCTACCAGAGAGCCGGAACACACGCCTGTCAGGATCACCATCATACAGAAGCATACAGAACCTTCCCTGAGCCGGTGAATAAGTACAAGTAATTTCTTTCCACCTATTCCCAGGCCCTCCCGCCCATCGCCCATCGCCTCCAGCCTGCTTTGTGCCCGGAGTCTCTTTTGCGGCCTGTGAAAGGCCTTCTCCTGGCATCCCCACCTCCGTGTGCTCAGACAACAAAGCAGGCTTTTCTATTTGCACAAAGTGCTTGTTGCTTTCTTGATCCATGAGAAAACGTGAAGCAGAAGAACAATAATGTGCTACTTCTTTCTGCTCCAATAAAAGAGTTATGAAACAGAGGCCCGGGGCAAAAGCAGTCTCCCTGTCGTGTATTTTGACAAAGAAATCATTTCTGTAAGCACAGTCCCCAGGCAGATAGCAGTAAACAAACCCATGCAGCTCTCATCATGTATTGGGCGACTCTTCCTCCTCCCAAGTGATCCTGGTCTTAGGACCAAGGTAGGTGTCCAAAGTAGCAAGTAGGACTCCAAACCCACTCCTAAGTAGGGGTGCAGAGGCATCTCCAAGAGCTGGCCCCCACTCTATCCCACCAGCCTTCCAAGAGTTTTCACCTGGGTCCAGGAAAGCTGTTGGGAAAACACAAGTGGATTCTGTTTTCTTTACTTCAATACTAATTTGATAGATCTGCAAAGAAACTCAAGAACTGGTCTTTTTTTTTTTTTAAGTGTTTCTGGGTGATGTTGATGGTACCCAAATTTAGGAATCTGTTTTAGAGACATCTAAAACATTTCTCCTTCTTTGCAACCCTGATCCTCCCAGGTAAAGCTGATTTTACCACCCACTTTGGCCTTCTTTTGCCCTAAGGGGTGCCATACCAATATGAAACAGATTACAGCAGTTGCCCCCCCTTATTCGTGGATGACACATTCTAAGATCCACAGCAGGCACCCAAAACCATGAACAGTGCCAAACCCCATATATACTATATTTTTTCCTACATACATACCTAGGATAAAGTTTAAGTTATAAATTAGAGATGGTAAGAGTTTAACAACAATAATAAAATAGAACAATCATAATGTACTACAATAAAAGTTATGCTGATATAGATTTCTCTCAATGTACCTCACTGTATTGTCTGTACTCATCCTCCTCGTAAGGATGTGAAATGATGCGGTGCCTCCCTGATGAGACGAAATGAGGTGAACAATGCAGACAGTGTGGCACAGGCTTCCACGGTATGCCAGGACGACGATTGTGGAGCCTGGCTGCCAAGGGCTGATGAAAGTGTTGAAAACGAATGCACAAATAGAGGAGCTGTAGGGACTGTAAGGGAGATGTGTTCCCTTAACACATCTCTCCAACCCCTACATACGAAATGTTCCCCAAAGGTTCATATTGAAGACTTGATCCCCAGTATAGCAAAGTTCAGAGGTGGGGACCAGAGAAGTGATTAGATCATGAAGGTGCTGATCTCATCAATGGACTGATCCACTGATGAGGTCATAACTGAGTGGACCACTGGGAGTTGGGTCCCCTTGGAGGAAATGGGCCACTGGAGCCATGCCCTTGAGCATATGTGCTGTCCCCAGCCTCTTCCTTCCTCTCTGGCTCTTGCTTTTGCTGCTTCCTGCCTGCCATTAAATAAGCAGCTTTCCTTCAAAATGCCCTTCTGCCATGATATTTCTGACTTGAAGAGTTTCAAACTCATTAGTTAATAACAAAATTAACACCTTGCAACCAGTGTGTCATAACAATTAACCAGCTGCATTTTAAACAAAAACCTTTGGAGTTGGCTGATGGTGTGCTGAAATCTCTGAAACTGTAGGCTAAAACATATTCCCCTACTGTAAAATGTAAATAGTGATTACCCCATAAGCTAAATGGGTGGATAAGACCAGGCGTGCAAAAGCACAAGGCATGTGCAAACCACTAGCAGGGGCTGCAATAGCTATTCTGAGGCCTTTGTTCAGAGCACTTTTCTAGGTGTTCTCAGCTGGCTATTGACCTGTTAAGGACACCCCAGTAACCAGCAGCCTTAGTTCATTTACAGCCATTCCTTTGCATGTAAGAGGGGAGAGGCAGCATAAGGCCCAGGCAGCAGGCCCATAGATGTGGGTGCACCTGCTTGGGTGGAGTGACCAATGACTCTCCTGTGACCAGAGTCTCCACTCCAAAGGAATTCCTTCAGGGAAATTGTGCCAATGAAAAAATAAAATCAGGATAGAGTAGAGGTAGGAGAATGAATGTGGAAAAATTCATAAACTAGCACTGTTCCAGGAACTGACCCATATCAATAAAATAATGTTTTACTTATTAAACTATCTAAAGGTTTTTTCAACTTCCACTAAAAAATTCTATTACTATTTTCAGTAACTGAAATGTGCTTGGATATGCTTCATTACATTTCTAGAATCTTGCTTAACTTGTTTTGATACAATATTTCCAGGATCTGTTCTAAATTGAGCTTTTGTCAATACTCAGCTTGATTGGATCCTATTACTGGAAAAGGTGTCACCTGGATAGGGGTGAATCCACCTGGGAGAAGCGGGTGCTGATACTCAGTTTTCAAACTGATAGGCCAGCTGTGCAAAGGTTTTTGTTTAAAAGGCAGCTTGCAAATTGTTCCCACAAACTGGTTAGAATGTGTTAATTTTAAGTTATTAATGAATAAGTTTGAAACTCTCCAAGATTTTGAAATAGTGAGAAAAGCGTTTTCCTAGTGATCACATCTGGGTTTTGTTTTATTTTTTAAATTTCTTGCAGTGAATCCAAGGCCACAACTTTGAAGAAATAAAATGTACATGTTTATTGTTTTTAACATGTCTTTTAGAGAGCATGCGCTTCTAAAGGGCCAGTTGTCATCACCTGTAAATGGTCAACATATTCAGAGTCCTTCTCCTTCTCCTTCTCCTATGTATAAAAGGAAATTGCCTAACTTAAGTATCCTGCCACAAGATAACCAATCAACCAATCTCTGTGTATAAGAAATATTTGTAGTCACTACCCATCTCTTTTAGTGTACTGTTAAGTTCCTACTATATTTTTATAACCCTGGTTTTTTTGTTTGTTTTGTTTTGGTGCCAGGCAGGCACTTACACTGCTGAGCAAATCCCCCGGCCCTATAACAATTATAGCTCCTCTATTTGTATTTTATAACAGTATTTTATAACAATTACCAAATTGGTGGTATCTTACAACCCTAGAGTATTTCTGGCATCAATTGTTTCAATGAATCATTTAATGAACTAATTTTATCCACAGCATTATCTGTATAACCCTAACTCTAAGTCCTCTTATGTGTATCATTTAAAGATATACAAAGCTATATACTAGTTTGTTAGCAATTACACTTACAAAATTTTTTCCTAAAATCAGTGAGTTTATTTAGAAGCTACTCACTGTTGAAAATATATCCGGTTTGTGTGGTCTTTCTTTAGTAACTAAAAATTACTTCTCTTAATATTTTTTATTAGAAGTATACAATGCAGCTGGTTAATTGTTCTGACATGCTGGTTAGAAGATGTATCTGTTTGATTTTACTTTTCATTTGACTAGTATTTGCTTTATGTTTTTTGAAACCCTTTCATTAGGTACATATGTATTGGTTTGCTTTGTCCATTCAACAATTGGTTTGGGATTAAGTCAACAAGGTGACTATGTAGTGTCCCTCTTTAAAACTGATAATATTACTTTTTCTGAAGTCTACCTTGTCTATTGATATAACCATTCTGCTTTGTTTTAAATTACTGCTTGCATGGTATATCTCTTCCCATCTTTCTACATTTCACCTATTTACATCTTTAAAGTAAGTTTTTTTGTGACCCACATATGATCAGGCCTGCTTTTCTTTCCAATCTGATAATCTCTAATTTTTTATTTGGAATCAGTATTTGCATTTAATATGATTGTATATGTGGTTGGATTTAAGTCTACTCATTGATAATTTGTCTGATCTATTCTTGGTTCTCTCTTCTTTCCTGATATTCTGGATTAATTAGTACTCTATAATTTTATCTCTACTACTAGTTTATAACTTTTTTGTTTTACTTTTTAGTGACCACTCTAGGATTTTCAACATGCATGTTATAGCTTATATGTAGATGTCTCCCCGCAAAGCTTCATGTGGTCATATGTGGGGCTTTTCAGAGGTGGCTGGATCTAGGGTGTGTGATGATGGGATTAAGGATATGATGTGGGATCAAAGGTGTGGATGGTATTGCCCAAAGTGTGGGTAGCCTAGATGAAATGTAAAAGCAGGCTTGGTTGCTATTGCTACTACTCACTGCTTCTTCACTACTTCACTGCTTTTGCTGCCTCCTGCCTTCCACGTCATGAACTGTTATTTTTCCTCTGCAATGTACCTCTGCTGTGCCATCCTACCTTGGAACCTGCCAACTGTGGCCTGAAACCTCTACAAACTGTGAGCCAAATAAATCTTTCTTCCCTTAACTTTGGGTGTTGGATATTTTGGCTCAGCAACAAAAAGGGTAACTAAAGCAATGCAGTCTACTTTCAAATATTTTCTCTTCAAGAACAGTGGCAAAAATTACAGAATATATTTGTATATCTTCCTTCCCATCCTCAGTGCTATTACTACACTTTTAAATTCTATAACTGTTAAAAATTCTCAAACATGCTTCTTTCCTCTCCCCAGCAACAACTGGATTTTAATTCCACCTCTAGCCTCAAAGTAGAGAGCTTTGCCTAGGCTCAGTGGTTGGGAGAGGTACCTCCACCACCACCCCACCCCACACCCAGAATCATATGATTTGTAATTCATATAAAAGAAGAATCTGGGAAGCAAATGATGTCCATGCCCATGCACCATAGAGAGGAGCACTCTTACCTCCTCTCATTCTTTTTCCTAAGCACCTGAATGATACAAAAGAGCCAAGAAGTAAGCATGGGCTCCCCCGTGGTATGCAGTTTCCAAGAATTCCCAATTGTCATGTTAGAGCCATACTTTCTTTGCACTTAAGAATTCATTAAAATTTCAATTGTTTCCTCTACCTGCTTTGGGTGTTTCTTTGTTTGCTTGTTTGTTTTGATAGGGGAGATAACTCCCTCTTTTCCCCCATATACTACCAAAGCTGAGACAGTTTATAAATCCTGTCTGTCCTTGGAGGAGTTTCTCATCCCTGGACTTTAGTTTACCTGGCTGATTGGAGACCTCAACTCTCTAATGGACTCAGAAGCAGCGAGTGTCTTTTATTTATTAGCCTTCAGCCAGCTTTTCTGCATTAGCTAGGGTGGGAACAATAAGCTCATGAGGCTTTCTGTATTCTAAAAAAGAAGGAAAATTCTCATAGTATTTTGTTTATTGAAATAGTCGTTAGGAATTACTCTGAGCTGAAACATATTAAACACATTCAACCATTTAAAACTGCATAAAACACTTCCCACACTGAGCAACTCATACTAATATGAAATTTTAAGCAATATTTTCTAAGCATCATTGAGTAATTTTCAGTGTTCTTTTTCCAGTGAATAAATGCATCTTAGCTTTTGACACACTGTTTTCTGTGTATGCCAACCAGAAACCAAGAATTCATTTCAGCATCACTACATGTTTCTCAACAGTTTATGAATGTTTTTCTTCTGCTACTGCATGAGAAACCTCAAAATATGTATTATTATTAAGTTTACTAAAATTTTCTAACAAACAGGATTGGTTTTTCATGACTTTAAACATTGCTAAAAACAAAACAACTGTGAAACCTGTCTTCCTGTTTGGGAGCTGAGCTTTCCACATACATTGCTAAATGGAGTGGATTTATATCACACTAACTTATCTCTTAAAGAATGATAAAAATGTATAGGGGGTTCACCTTCAAGATTGCAGAGATAAATACATATCTCAAATAACCTTCTTTACCAATTTTTAATTAATTTCTCAGATCTGATTGGATTTTTCTTGCTTTTACTTTATAACATGGCTAGCCAATACAGTTCATTCTGGGAGTGGAACCTATTTTGTATGATGTATGAGGTTTGCTTTATTTACTTTTCAGTATTATTTTCAGTTTATGACTTCTCTTTAAACCACTTGTTCACTTTGTAAGTACTGTTTTACAATCCATAAATCCACTAAACTTATTGCAGTTTGTTTCCATGTGCTAAAAGTAAACATTATGCTAAAAGTGAACCGTTAGTTTTCTGTGTAATGGTGTTACAGGCAGCTGAGCCAGTTAGAAATATTATAGGCAGTTAGACAGGGCTAGGCCCTCAAAGAAGCTGGCACAGAGGAACAGATGTCTGATGACCTTGGAGAAGACACACAAACCTCTTGCTGTGGGACAGATCTCAAGACAAAGGATCAAACAAATGCATCTACATCCTGAAGACTGATATTCTAATTAGTTCCCTCTCACCCTGGAGTCACTATCCCATCCCTCTAGGGTAAAAGTCACAACCCCAAGAATGCCCACTTCCTATGTGACTTGCTTTCCCATTTGTCCCTAATGTAATCAATTTTACCTGAACTATTGATCTTATTGGCTAACTATAATTATATCCCACCTTATGCCCATCTGTCTTGTGAGTTCCCAGTCTTCCCCCACCTTGAACCCATGGTCTTACTCTATAAAAATCCTTGGAAAAGACAAGAGTCAGGGGCAACCTGCTCAGGACCCCCTTCTGTCTCTCTTCAGACAGAAGCTTTCTCTCAATAAATATATTCAACTCTTCACCTCTGTTGTTCCTAAAATTCATTCTTCAATTTTAGAGAACATGAACTTGCAGACATAGTAGCTCAGGAGTTTCATTCACCTATATCAATGGGAACCCCCATTCTACCCTCAGTATGCCTTATGTGTCAGGCGTGAGGTACAAGTAAATTAAATCTCTTTTTCTGTATTTCTTAGGTTGGGAAATAAACATAAATGGAGGCCTTAAGATGTTCTTCCTGCTCCCAATGGATCGCCCTTGGGAATCTCATCCCACTCTGGAGAATATTGGTATAAGACACATAGTAGGTGCTTCACATGAGTAGGTCCTTACTGATGCAAATTCTCTTCCCTAGGGGGAACATATTTGTAAAAAATAGAAAAAATAAAAACACTTGGGATTTCATCTAGTCCTCAGCTCTCGGGTGAATCATGGAGGTTTATCTCCACAGGAGTGAGATTCACAGAAGGGTGAAGAAAAGAACCAAGTTAGAGGGACACTGAGAATTCCTGAGGCTGGACTGGCCTGCACTATACTAGGCCTGAGGATCAGGCACATCTCTGAGTCACTGCATTGGGTTCTTCACAAGGCCATAAGCCAGGGTCAACTGTCATAGAGTTGGCTCACTCAGACAACCTGAAAGCAGCCTCCTGAAGGAGTACAGAAGACTGGCAAGAGAACTCAGCTCTGGCCTGAATAGCATCTGTCTTATTCCACAGGAGCCACTGGGCCCCATGCAGGCATAAGCATCTATCAGATTCCCAACAATACACATTGTCCTTCATCCACAGTTCTCTTATCTAAAAATTCTCTTGAATTCTTTTGAAAACAAAGATGGAAACATTGCAGTCAAAGCCTGCAACTTCTACACACCTAGAGATGACAGTGAGTTTTTCTTGCCTTGCCTACTAGTACCCCTGAGAGCTGGACAAACCCCACAGGCTGCCTTCTCCATCCTCCTCACTACCAACCCAGTGTTCCTCTAGGGGCAGCCTGACAGAGAGTCTCTGTGCCTGCACAGGAGAGCTCTGTGTGTCCAGCTGCCAGCCCACAGCCTCCGATAAAGCCACACAGGGAAAAGCCTCTTTCAGGCAACAAGCATCACTCATCTAGCATTTACTGGCTACTAGCAGTCCTGTGATGCTAACGTCCTCCAGCCCACTTCAGAAGCCCAAATTAAATAACAGCTTTCATGTTAGGCTCTGAAGTGAGCCAAGGTTTGGGAAGCAACTGGCTTTTGAGATGTGGCTTTTCTCCTGACTTCAATGGTCTCCTTTAACTAACCCTAAGCCAAGCTATCAATCAACAAAAATTTTTCAAGCACCTACTACTTCATTTCATTGCAACAGGTTTTTTTTCTAAACATGCTTACTTATACCCAGATACCAGCAAAGCTTCAAATAAAGAGAGACAAGGTAGAAGACAGATTCAGAGCTAAGTGAGTCTGTAATTTAACTTCTGTTTTAAGGTGACAATATTGAAGTCCAAAGGGTTGACTGCCTTTCCCAAGAACTTTCAGCTACATCCCAGTTTAGTCAAAGCATCCAAATTTGAATCATAGAAGCTCAGAGTGGAAATGGACTTCAGAAAATGTTTTATCCAGCCAGCAAATTTAAATTTGCTGATAATTGAGTCTTTCCCCCAACATATGCTGATTCAGAGGTCTGGGGAAGGTTCAGAGATCTGCCTCCACCTGACCCCCACCTCCTGCAGTGCTGGATGATTCAGACATAGGTGGGACACTTTTGGAGAAACCTTGGTTTGGTGCAAATTACCAGATGTCAATTTTTCAGGAATCCCTGACACATGAGCTGCAACAAGCACTGTGATAGAACAAAGTCCTGTATGCGCTCTCCAGTACTCAGTGAACTGTCTACCCTCAGAAGCATGCATTCATTCTTCCCAAGAAAGCAAACATGGTTAAGTCAATCCATCATCATAGTAGAGTCCTCTATTTGGTCAGCCAGTAGCAGCCATGGAAGTACTTCTCCCAGCCCTCCTGATCCAAGGATATAGTTGGTGGGCTGCCTCCTGCTGCTTCACCTTGGAGATCCATGGAAGCATTCACAAGTGTCATGTTTGGCAATACCAGTCAGTGACTGAGAACAGCAGGGAAATTAGACATTTTTACCTGACAAAGAAATCCTGGGATGAAATCTTGCTTGAAGACTCCATATCCATCCAGCTGAGATTTTCTTTGAGACACACTGCAATCTGAGATTCTTCCCACACGGTTCTCTACTCATTCTCTTTTCCTTGATATCAGACCAGCTTCATGAACTGAAGGGTCTTCCCAGATACTACTAATTCTCTTAATGTCCCCAAATACATTTATTACACTCCCAGTTCTACTTTGGTATCTGCTTCCTAGATGGCCCAACTCCCACAACACCTGATGTGCATTGCCTCCTTGAGGTTCATCCCTTGTACCCATGCTTGCTTTGTTAGGAAGCAACTTTGATCTAATACTAGTGACAGAGGTCACACAACCCTAAACATAACTCTGTGAAAAAAATTAATTTCTGGAGTTATCCCTCAGAAGAAGACTATAGGCATGACAGCACCTACAGCTTCATGGGTCACTCAGTAAGACCATCCATAATCAACCTCCCTACACTTTCTCCTACTAACTAGCACTAGTTGTGGGTCCCAAAATCATGGAGTCCATTCAGGGAGTGCACACTCCAGGAGCAACACAAGATACCCTTCAGAGTAAGAAAGAAACTAGAATAGTTTATTTCTATCTTACAAACAAGAAGGAACTTCAAAGCTACCAATGATTAATATGTATATATTAGTGAATGAAAACATTTTATTGATATCAATGAATAATTTGTAAAATCTAGACAGCAGAGCTTCAGAACAATAATAAAGGAAACTAATTCCTCTATTGAATACTTTTTTATTTTAAAGAGAAAAAACAGAAAAATCAAGAAGCCAACAAACAATTAAAAGCAGCAATAAAAGCAAAGAACAAAAACAACAAAAAACATGGCAATAGAGGATTTCCAAACAAGATGATAGGAATTTAACAACAGTTGTTATATTGCATATCATTATCCTCAAAGTAATTACTCAGGCTACCAGATACAGGCATGTAAGATTGATCACACAATATAATTTCCCTTTGAGCAGTTTCTTTCCCTTTTACTATAGCTATTGTAACTTTTGGATCTTATTTACTCTTTCAATATTTTATATTAGCTAGAAAATACAGTGTTTATACATGCAAGTCTGATTTATTTCACTTACAAGTAAGTGAAGTTGCATCTATTTACCTATTTTAAAAAGGCTCAAGTTTATCATTCATTATAGCTGAGTCATATTCCATTATATAAAAATAACACATATTTTTTATCCATTCCCCAGTTGATGGGCATTTGGGTTGTTTCCAAGATTTAGCTATTACAAATTGTGCTGCTATAAACATGAGTGCACATATGTTGCTGTAGTATGATATTTTCAACTCTTCTGGAAAAATACCCAGAAGGGGACTCTCTGTGTCAAACGGAACTGCTAATCTTAGTTTTTTGAGGTTAGTATGGAGACTCCTCAAAAAACATTTCCACAGTGGTTTATCATGCACTTCTTAACATGTGAAAAAAGCTGTCCTTCTTAACACATCACTTTTTCCAGAAAAGTACCTTAGGTACTTGATTCCACACTCAGCTAAACTTCAAGACCCTTTATTAGCCCTGGCCATGTTTATTAGTTGTCATGGAACTCTATGTGGCTATGACCCAGGGCCTCTTACCTCCATTACATATTCCTCTGTATGTGTGATAAAACCTAGTGAACTGGGCTGGACTATGTATAACTATCAGCCTTCCTCTAGTGTAAGGCTCAGTTATCAAACCAAATGGAGTTGTTTCCCTGGGCCCTTTTCCCAAGCTTACATCTTTAGTCCTTTGACTCTTACCTCTTATGGCCTTGAACAGCACAGATTGATAAATAAAGCTCCTTTTAAAATCAATGGATTTTAAAATGGAACTCCCTGCACCCCGCACTGGCCCTGGGAAATGTGTGCTGCCCTGGGTCCTTGACCTGTGCATCTGGGCACTCTCTACAGGACTCCAGCTGCCACTAAGGACATTACACCACCCTGGGACATCTGCTGGCCCCTTGGGGACATTCCCTATCTCCTGGACCTAATACTGCTGTTGATCTTCAGCTTCCACCTTTTTCCCAGAACCTCAGATTACAGCAGATTAACTGTGCTAACTGTAAGGGAGATTCAGTAACTGCCTCACCCAAACAGAAGATCTCAGGAGGCTCCAGTCAGTGTGGTGAATATGCCCCTAAAATAGAGATCTACAGTGGGTAACTAGGGCCAGTAGTAAAGCCCCCTCCAACTAACTGTAAAAATTGGTGAATCTGAGAAGAGCGTGGGTGACCCTTTCCTGCACACAGAAAATCAGGCAGGGTGAGGAGTGTGCCAATAAGGACTCCCCCAACTTGGAGAAAATCAAAAGCACTTATGAGACACACAAGCACACAATAGGGACACAGTAGGACCTCAGCCAATATATACACTATAGACAAGGAGATCTGGTGACGTGGAATAACCTGAAGATAAAGTAATAGCAAGAACTAAAAGTTGACCTACATCAATATTACTAGACTTGTCAGCCCAGGAAGAATATAGAACTTACCCAACAGGCCCTGCAACAGGAAGTCAGGTGACTGGCCCACCTATTCATTATAGGACCCAGCAATTACACAAACATCAACCTTACATTAGGACCTCAAGATACACACTACCAACAGTTGACACTAGCAGGATTGAAGGACCAAACATTAACTCAAAATAGGAAAATGACAAAATGAAAAAGCAAAATGCAATCTCAAACACCTAGTCCACCAATATCAAGTACAGGAGACATTGAAATAGAGGACTTAAAAAGTAACACACTGGAAATCTCTGAAAAGATAGCGGGTGAAATAAAAAAACAACTCCATGAGGCTATAGAGGAAATCAAATTAGAAGTACTCAGCCATGTAAAGATAGAAATAACAACCTTAGTAAAGGAGTTGCTGAGCACAGCTAAAGAAGAAATAGAGAAAAAAAGTACAGGAACATGGGAAACTGATTGAAACCTTCAATGAACAATAGAGAAAACAAGCAGAATTCATGAAACAAACTCAAAGAGATATCCAAGAAACAAAAAATTCTATTCAAAGTTGGCAAAATTGATTAAATGAAGCTGAGGATAGGATTCAGACCTTGAGGACAGGATCACAATCAGTGATCATTAAAGGATAGAACTTCTAAAAATAACAAAGTAGCATGAAATGACAATCCAACAGCTACAAGATGATGCCAAAAGTAACAACATAAGATTAATAGGCATCAGTGAATAGGCAGGAGTCAATGCAAATGACATAGCCAAAATATTCACAGAAGTAATAGCAGAAAATTACCCAAACATGGGGAAAAACTCTGATATGCAGATAAGTGAGGCATATAGAATGCCAGTCACAACCAAATAAATCTACACCCAGACATATAATAATTAAGATCCCAGACATGCAGCATAAAAACAGAATACTAAAAGCTGTTAGAGAAAAGACACAACTCACCTATCAAGGAAAGCCCATTAGAATCACAGCAAACTTTTCAGCACAAACCCTTAAGGCAAGATGAGCTTGGAGTTTCAAGCCCTGAAAGGAAACAACTTTCAACCCAGACTGATGTACCCAGCAAAACTTTCATTCAAATTCAATGGAGAAACAAGATACACTCATGACAAAGAACAACTGAAGAAATTCATGTCCACCAAGCCAACCCTAGAAAGGGTATTGAAAGACATACTTGATAGAGTAAAAAAAGGACCACAATCCCCGGAACAACAACATAAAGAAAGCACCAAGTAGGACAAGCAATTAAAGGAGGGGGTAAAGCAGAAGGCAAAGAACTTTTTTTGTTTGAAAGGAACATAACATGGCAAACTCAAGCCAGTATATATCAGTGATATCCATAAATGTAAATGGCCTCAATTCACCTATCAAAAGAAATAGGCTGACAGAATGGATCAAGAAATATGATCTCAAAATATGCTGTTTGCAAGAAACACATCTGACCCAAAAGGCAACTCATAAATTAAAAGTCAAAGGATGAAAAACAGTATTCCATGCAACAGAAATCCAGAAAAAAACAGGGGTAACTATTCTATTTGCAGACTATGTGAACTTCAAGACTAAAATGATTAAAAGAGGCAAAGAAGGTCACTACATACTCATTAGTGGAAAATTCAAGAGGAAGAACTAACAGTTATAAATATATATGCACCAAGTACAGGAGCACCCAACTATATAAGACAGATACTAATGGACATGAAAAAAAACAAATACATAAGAATACAATTATAATAGTGGACCTTAACAGCCCATTATCACAAAGAGATAGATCAACTAGATAAAAAGTCAGCAAAGAAGTAATTGAACTGAACCATACCTGCAAGCAATTGGACTTAGTAGATGTTTACAGAGTGTTCCACCCAACTACATCAGAATACACATTCTTTTCAGCTGCACATGGGACATTCTCTAAAATAGACCATATATTATCCCATAAAATATTCATAAGTAAATGCAAAGGTATTGAAAGTATCCCATGTGTAATATCTGACCATAGTGCACTGAAATTGGGAATTAATGGTAAAAGAAATTGTAAAACCTGCATAAATACATGGAAATTAAATAACAACCTTCTGAACAACCAGTGGGCTACAGACAAAATTAAAGAAGAAATAAAGCAATACCTACAATTCAATGAAAATGTGGACACAACATACTATAATCTGTGGGATGCAAAGAAAGCCGTCTTAAGAGGGAAATATATAGCAATAAATTGTCAAATCAAGAAAACAGAACAAGCACAAATAAACAATCTAATGCTTCATCTCAAGTTTCTAGAAAAAGAAGAGCAAGTTAAGCCCAAAGCTCATACAAGAGAGGAAATTGTAAAGATTAGAGCAGAAATCAATGCAATTGAAACTAAAAAAACAATACAAAGAATTAATGAATCAAAAAGCTGGTTTTTTGAGAGAATAAACAAAATTGACAAACCTCTAGCTAACCTTATAAAGAAAAAGAAAGAAAAAACCAAATTCATGCAATAAGAAATGAAAAAGGGGAAATTACTCAGATCCCATGGAAATTCAAAAGATCATGAATACCTACTTTGAAAATCTCTACTCACATAGAGTGGAAAACACAGAGGAAATGGACAGATTTCTAGAAACATACGAACTACCAAAGCTCAATCAAGAAGTTATAGCAATTTTGAATAACCCAATATCAGCCATTGAAATTGAAAATGTAATTAAAAACTTACCAACAAAGAAAAGCCCAAGTCCAGATGGATTTACAGCTGAATTCTACAAGAACTTTAGAGAAGATTTAATGCCACTACTGCATAAACTCTTCAATGAAATTGAAAAGAAAGCAATCCTCCCTAAATCATTCCTGGAGGCAAGTATTATTCTCATACCAAAACCAGAGAAAGACCCAACCAAAAAGGAGAACTATAGGTCAATCTCACTAATGAACATTGTTGCAAAGATTCTCAATAAAATACTGGCAAATAGAATGCAGCAAATCATCAAGAAGATTATACATCACAACCAAGTGGGATTCATTCCAGGAATGCAGGGATGGTTTAACATACATAGATCAATAAATGTAATACACCACATCAACAGAGCCAAAAACAAAAACCACATGGTTATTTCAATAGATGCAGAAAAAGTTTTTGATAAAGTCCAACACATGTTCATGATAAAAACCCTTCAGAAACTAAGAATACATGGTGCCTATCTCAATCATATAAAGACCATCTATGACAAACCAACAGCCAACATTATACTAAGTGGACAAAAACTGAAAGCTTTTACTCTAAAATCAGGAACAAGACAAGGATGTCCACTATCACCACTCCTTTTCAATATAGTTCTGGAAACACTAGCATGGAAATCAGACAAGAGAGAGAAATAAAAGGAGTAAAGATAGGAAAGGAACAAGTTAAATTATCACTATTTGCAGATGACATGATGCTCTATATAGAAGACCTCAAAAATTCCATTAAAGGACTACTAGAGGTAATAAACAAATTCAGCAGTGTAGCCAGATACAAAGTCAATGCTCAAAAATCAATAGCATTCCTGTATACAAACAAAAAACTCCTTGAGAGAGAAATTATGGAAATATCACCCTTCACAATAACATCTAAAAAAATGAAATACTTAGGAATCAACCTAACTAAGAATGTAAAAGACCTATATACTGAGAATTATGCTACCCTATAAAAAGAAATTGAAGAGGATATTAGAAAATGGAAGGCTAGATTCAACCAGGGAAGCCAGGCCCACAAAAAAGGGGAGCCAAGCTGGTGCCGCGCCATGAGGTGAGGTGCCGCACCATGAGATGAGTTTCAGCTCACCAGGGCAGGCCTGGAAAAGTTTGAGACCATCAATCCCAGTGGCTGAGTGCCGACCAGTCACCTTAGAACACTGGACTAGGCTCCAGAGGTTCCACAGGCTTGAGTGGACTGCACCCAGCAACCTTCATTCAACAAGGAGAGCCAGGCTCACTGAAAGGGGAGCCAAGCCGGCGCCATGCCCCAAGGTGAATTGCAGCTTGACAGCGCAGGCCCTGAAAAGTTTGGGACCATAAATCCCAGCGTCTGGGTACCTGCCCAGCCCCCTTTGGTCATTGGACTAGGCTCCAGAGGTTCCACAGGCTTGAGTGGACTGCACCCAGTGACCTTCATTTAACCAGGGGAGCCAGGCCCACCACACAAGGGGAGCCAAAGCCAAGTGAGTCCCAGTGGTGGAAGGCTCAGGAGGTGATTTCCAACACATCCAGGGAAAGCTTTGGAAAATTGCTGGAAACACAGAAATATAGGAAAATGACAAAACAAAAGACCAAAATGCAATCTCAAACCTCTAGCGCATCCCAAGAAAACCTAGGAGCCATGTACATAGAAGAAAATACTACACTTACACCTGAAATGCATGAGATGATATCAACCGAAATAAAGAAACAAGTACGGGAAGCTATGAGGGAACTCAAATCAGAAATAATCTCCCAGGTAAAGGAAGAAATGATAAAAGTAGTGAAAGAAATACTGAATGCATCCAACAAAGACACAGCTAAAAAGTTAGAAGAACAAAGCAAAATGATAGAATCCCTGAATGAACAGTTTAAGAGACAAACAGAATCCATTAAGCAGATTCAAAGAGATATACAGGAAATAAAAAACTCTAATGAAAGTTGCAAAAACCACCTCAATGAAAGTGAACATAGAATCTCAGACCTCGAAGAAAAGATTGCAGCTAGTGAACAGGAAAGGAAAGATCTTCTAACAATAACAAGAAATCAGGAAATAACAATTCATCAGCTGCAAGATGATGCAAAGAAAAGCAATATAAGATTAATAGGGATAAAAGAAAAAGAAGGGTACAACACAAATGATATCAAGAGGCTATTTACAGAAATAATAGATGAAAATTTCCCAAACATGAGTATGGAAACTGATATACCCATTAGTGAAGCATATAGAACTTCAAATAACCACAACCAAAACAAAACTATACCCAGACATATAATAATCACCCAGAAGACCAACATAAGAACACAATATTAAAAGCTGTTAGAGAGAAAAGACAGGAAAACCTATAAAGAAAAACCTATCAGAATCACAGCAGATTTCTCAACACAAACAATGAAGTCAAGAAGAGCATGGAGTGAAGTTTTTCAGATCCTAAAGGAAAACGACTTCCAGCCCAGACTGATGTACCCTGCAAAACTGTCCTTCAAAATGGATGGAGAAATAAGATACTTCCATGGCAAAGAACAGCTGAAGAACTTCATGATCACCAAACCAAACCTACAAAGAATACTGAAAGACATTCTAGATACACATAGGAAAAAACCACTAAGCAAGACAGACAACTAAACAGAATGGAAAGTTAAGATACAACATCAGAAAGATAACATGTCAAAAACAAACCAATATATGACAGTTATAACCATTAATGTAAATGGCCTCAACTCATCAATGAAAAGAAACAGACTGGCAGAATGCATCAAGAAACAACGTCCAACCACATGCTGTCTGCAAGAAACCCATCTAACCCAAGAGGAAACTCATAGACTGAAAGTCAAAGGATGGAAAACAATACTCCATGCAACAGAAACTCAAAAAAAAAGCAGAGGTAGCTATTCTGTTTGCAGACCATGTGAACTTCAAACCAAGAATGGTCCAAAGAGATAAAGAAGGTCACTACATACTAGTTAGGGGGAAATGGCAAGAGGAAAAGATAACAATCTTAAATATATATGCACCAAGTTACAGAGCACCCAACTACACAAAGCAAGTATTAACAGAAATGAATAATCAAATAGGCAATAACACAATTATAACAGGAGACCTTAACACACCACTGGCACAAAGGGATAGATCAACTAGACAGAAAATAAGCAAAGAAATAACAGAACTAAATCACACCTGTGAACAAATGGATTTAATAGATGCGAACAGTTTTACATCCAAAAACATTAGAATATACATTCTTCTCAGCAGTACATAGGATATTCTCTAAACTAGGCCATATACTAATCCACAGAACATATTTAAGTAAATGCAAAAGAATTGAAATTATCCCATGCATGTTATCAGATCATAGCACCATGAAATAGGAAATTAATGATAAAAGTAACTGCAAAAACCACACAAACAAATGGAAATTCAATAATACACTCTTGAGCAATCAGTGGGTCACAGAGGAAATTAAAGAAGAAATTAAACAACATCTACAAGCAAACAAACAAATACAACTTACCGGAACCTGTGGATGCAATGAAAGCGGTCTTCAGATGAAAATTTATGCACTGAGCTCCCACATTAGGAAAACAGAATGAACACAAATAAGCAACCTAATATTACACCTCAAACATCTAGAAAAAGAAGAGCAAGGCAAGCCCAAAACCAAAAGAAAGGAGGAAATTATAAAGATCAGAGCAGAAATTCATGCAATAGAGACTAAGAAAACAATTCAAAGAATCAATGAATCAAAGAGTTGGTTCTCTGAAAGAATAAATAAAATTGACAAGCCCCTAGCCAACTTAATTTTAAAAAGGAAAGAAAAGACTCAGATTCATGCAATACACAATGAAAAAGGTGAAATCACTACCAACCCTGTGGAAATACAGAAGATCATCAACAACTGTTTCAAAAACCTCTACTCTCATAGGTTCAATAACACAGAACAAATGGACAGATTCCTAGAAATACAAAAACCACCGAAGCTGGATCAAGAAGATGCAAAACTGCTGAATAACCCAATTTCTATTAGTGAAATTGGAAATGTAATCAAGTCCCTACCAACAAAGAAGAGTCCAGGCCCAGATGGATTCACTGTGGAATTCTACAAGAAATACATAGAAGACTTAATGCTGACACTCCTCAAACTCTTCAATGAAATTGAAAGGGAAGCAATTCTCCCTAAGTCATTCCTGGAAGCAAATATCACTCTAGTACCAAAACCTGAGAAAGACCCAACTGAAAAAGAGAACTACAGGCCAATCTCCCTAATGAACATAGATGTAAACATTCTCAATAAAATATTGGCAAACAGGATGCAGCAAATCATCAAGAAGATTATACACCATGACCAAGTGGGATTCATCCCAGGCATGCAGAGATGGTTCAACATATGTAAATCAATAAATGTATTCCACCATATCAATACAGCCAAAGCAAGAATCACATGATCATTTATATAGATGCAGAAAAAGCTTTTGATAAGATCCAACACCCATTCATGATAAGAACCTTACAGAGAATTGGAATAGATGGTCTTTACCTCAACATGATAAAGGCCATCTACAACAAACCAACAGTCAGTGTCATATTAAAGGGACAAAAACTGAAAACCTTTACCTTGAAATTAGGCACAAGACAAGGATGTCCCTTATCACTGCTTCTATTCAATATAGTACTGGAAATACTAGCCAGAGCAATTAGACAAGAGAGAGAAATAAAAGGAGTAAAGACAGGAAAAGAACAAGTTAAAATATCATTATTTGCAGATGACATGATACTCTACATAAAAGACCCCCAAACCTCTGGTGAAAGGCTCCTAGATATAATAAATAAATTCAGTAATGTAGCTGGATAAAAAGTCAATACTCAAAAATCAATAGCATTCTTCTACACTAACAACAAAATCACTGAGATAGAAATAAGAGAAGCCACACCCTTGACACTAGCATCCAAAAAAATGAAATACTTAGGAATTAATCTAATGAAACATGTAAAAGAGTTGTACAGACAAAATTATAATACCCTGAAAAAAGAAATCAAAGAGGACCTCAGAAAACAGAAAGACATCCCTTATGGATAGGAAGAATAAATATTGTGAAAAATGCCATTCTCCCAAAATTGTTATACATATTCAGTGCAATCCCAATGAAAATACCACTAGCATACCTCATAGATCCACAGAAATCACTCCTAAAATTCATCTGGAACCAGAAGAGACCTAGAATAGCAAAAACAATTCTAAGCAGCAAAGCCAAGGCAGGAGGCATCACAATCCCTGACTTGAAGTCATACTACAAAGCTACTGTAATAAAATCAACATGGTGTTGGAATAAAAACAGACCTGAAGATCAATGGAATAGACTAGAAGATACAACTACAAACACACTCAACCATCTTATCTTTTATAAAGGGGCCAATTATGTTCATTGGAAGAACAACAGTCTCTTTAATAAATGGTGCTGGAAAAATTTGCTCTCCATATGCCGAAAACTAAAACTAGACCCATGCCTATCACCATGTTCTAAACTAAAATCCAAATGGATCAAAGATCTAAATATTAAAACAGGAACACTAAATCTGTTGGAAGACAAAGCAGGTAAAAATCTTGAAGACATAGGGGTAGGTAGAGAATTCATGAACAAGAACCAAACTGCACAGGAAATACTTCCCAGAATCAATAACTGGGATCACATCTTATTAAAGAGTTTCTTCATGTCCAAAGAAATTGCCAGCAGAGTGAAAAGAAAACCTAAAAACTTCAAAAAAATCTTAGTGAACTGTCCCTCAGACAAAGCACTTCTGTCTAGAACTTATAAAGAATTTAAAAAATCAGACCCCCGAAATTCAAAGACCCAATCCAAAAATGGGCATCCAAAATGAACACACAGTTCTCAGATGAAGAAATAAAAATGGTAAATAAATACCTGCAAAAATGTTCATCACCATTGGTCATTAGAGAAATGCAAATTAAAACCACACTGAGATTCCATCTCACTCCAGAAAGAATGGCCAGGATCAACAAAACTACCAACAACAAGTGCTGGAGAGGCTGTGTGGAAAAAGGAACTCTTCTGCCCTGTTGGTGGGAGTGTAGACTGGTGCAACCACTGTGGAGGTCAATCTGGAGATTCCTCAAAAAGCTGGGGTTGGAGATCCCATTTGATTCAGCTATTCCACTCTTAGGCATATTCCCAGGAGATCTGAAAACATCTTATCACAGTGATATATGCACACCGATGTTTATAGCAGCACAATTTGTAATAGCCAGATCTTGAAAACAACCTAAGTGCCCATCAACCAAGGAATGGATAAAAAAAATTGTGGTACTTTTATACAATGGAGTACTACTCAGTTATAAAGAATGATCACATTGGTATATATAAATAAGTGGATGCAACTTGAATCTATACTCATAAGTGAAATGAATCAAACTCACATGTGTAAGTACCATATAGTCTCCCTGGTGTAAGAAATGGTAAGAGTACAGAAGATTTTATGGTAATCATGGTTCACCATTATACTTCTTTGAAGTCTTATGTTTTCATTCATTGGTTGGAATGGTTTTATTCTGTTTTATTTGTTCTTAATATATGTGATTGTATGAATAGTTACTTTGAAGGCAAGACAATATGGCAGCCATTGTTGATTTAATATCATCTTGCTCTGAAGTCCTACCATGCTCTTGTTTTTCTATTACTATTGGTTCTATCACATTGTTTCTTATTGGATTTTAATATGTATGATAGTATAAACAAAATTTTTGTGGAAAATGAAGTAATATAGCAGCCATTGTTCATCTTTGGGTTATTTGGTTCAGAATGCCTTGCAATATTTTCATTCTTTTGAGTGGTTTTATTCTATTTTGTTATGTTTGACATTATTGCATGTAAAGCTAAGCTCAACTATTTCAAAGAAAGAGACATTACGATAGCTACTGTTAGTATCCAGTTGTCTTGTGAAGTGCTGTGTTGCTTACATTGTTCTGTTCTGATCTGCTTAGATCTGTCCTCTTTTGTTTAATTCTCTTTAAATTAAAAAAAATTTTAAAAAGAAAATGAAGGGTATTCCTTGCTCTTGGCTAGGAAGAACCAATATTGTGAAAATGGCCATAGTGCCAAAATTGTTATACAGATTTAATGCAATCCCAATCAAAATACCATTAACATACCTCTCAGATCTAGAGAAAACACTCTTAAAATTCATTTGGAAACAGAAGAAACCAAGAATAGCAAAGGCAATTCTGGGCAACAAAGGCAAGGCAGGAGGCATCTCAATTCCTGACTTGAAACTATACTACAAAGCCATAGTGATAAAAACAGCATGGTACTGGCAAAGAAATAGACCTGACGATCAATGGAACAGATTAGAAGATGCAAGCACAACTACAAAGACACTTAGCCACCTGATATTTGACAAAGGGGATAAACATGTTCACTGGAAGAAGGACAGCCTCTTTAATAAGTGGTGTTAGAAAAATTGGCTCTCCACATGCTGAAGACTGAAACTAGATAGATCCATGCCTATAATCATGCACAAAACTGAAGTTTAAATGGATCAAAGACCTATGCATTAAAACAGAAACACTAAATCTACTAGAAGACAAGGTAGTCAGAAGTCTTGGAGACATAGGGGTAGGCAGAGAATTCATGAACAAAATGCAAACTGCACAGGAAACACTTCAAAGAATCAACAACTGGGATTTCATATTATTGAAAAGTTTTTGCACTTCAAAAGAAATCACCAGCAGAGCTCCAGGGTTTAACTTACCTGGCTAATGGCCCGCCCTGGTAACTGTGAGGTTGTGAGTTCAATCCAAGGTGAAAAAAAAAAAAAAAAAAGACATAGAAATCACCAACAGAGTGAAAAGAAAACCCACAGAATGGGAAAGAATTTTAGCCAGCAATCTCTCAGACAAAGGACTTATACCCGAACATATAAAGAACTGAAAAACATCATGCCCCCCAAATTCAAAGACCCTCTCTAAAAATGGACATCAGAGATGAACACACAGTTCTCAGGTGAAAATATAAAAATGGCAAATAAATACATGAAGAACTGTTCACCATCACTGGTCATTCAAGAAATGCAAATAAAAACAACATTGAGATTTCACCTCACCCTGGAAAGAATAGCTGCCATCAAGAAAACAAGTGATAACAAATGTTGGCGAGGCTGTGGGGAAAGGGGAACACTGCTCCACTGTTGGTGGGAGTGTAGACTGGTGCAACCACTATGGAAATCAGTATGGAGAATTTTCAGAAGGCTAGGATTGGAAGTTCCATTCAATCCAGCAATTCCCTTCCTAGGAATCTTCCCAGAAAATCAGAAATTTCATGTCACAGTTATATATGTGCACCCATGTTCATAGCAGCACAATTTGTAATAGCTAAATCTTGGAAACAACCAAGATGTCCATCAACCACAGACTGGATAAAAAAGATGTGGCATTTTTATACAACGGAATATTACTCAGCTTTAAAAAGGATGATCTTGAGGCATTCATAGGTAAATGGAGACAACTTCAGACTATCTTCATTAGTGAAACAAATAAGAATCAAATTTATAAATATCATATTGTGTCTCTAGTGTAAAAAAGTAATAAGAAATGTAGGAGTAAAAAAACCCCAAAATGTGTAATTGCTATTTTAAAAAAGAGAGGAAAAGGAAGAGCTCTAAAAGATATAACTGCAGGTATGTTTAAGAGTGTACAATAGATAACATATTACTAAGTTTTTGTTGGATCATGGAACAGATGTTTGCAGTCTCACTGTTTGAATGTCAACTTTGTATGCTTTAATTTTGTAATTTGAACAACTATTTCTAAGAGGAAAATATATAATTTATCAACTAGTGATTTCTTACTATTTATCTTTTTTTTTGAAATTCTGTATTATTTCTACCCGTTTTCTGGTTTTTTTCCTCTTTAAGTAAAATTTAAATAAAATAAAATAAAATAAAATAAAAATGGAACTGATCCCCTTCTGGCTTTCCAATTTTCCTAGGCTGGTGGCATCTGTGAAGCATCTTATCACACAGAATCCATAGGAAAAGATCAAGCCTCATGCAAAGAGAGGCCCAGGTCTTAGAAGGAAGATCCAGGAAATGTCCTTGAGACCTCATGCTAGCGGAGATGATGTCTCAGGGAGAGAATCGTCAACACCCCCTAGAGAATTAACGCAGTCCTGTTGTCTTACATACCTAAAATCCAGGCCCTTGGAGAGAAATATAGGCAAGTACAGAAAACAGCAGCTTATGTCATAGCTGCTTTTCTGTGTCAGTTCAGCTTTAGATTCTAAGAGCTTCAGGTATCTCAGTAGTCAAACTCAATATGCAAGAAATATCCCTTTCTTTAGTTCAGTTTCTGACTCTGGACCACCTTCCCAACAGTATGGAAGAAAGTGTACCTTTATTATCATTGGTGTTTCTTTCCTCCAAGGTTATGCAAGAAGTTTAGGATTCTACGCAGTGTGAGGTGCTTGTTGTGGCAGGGTTTGAATGGAGGGACCCATTAGACACCAGTCATCTGTTCCCACAGGTTTTCCCTGGTTATTTGAATCAAGGACTCTCTGCTGAGGCTACAACACACACAGGGCAGGGTTTTTGTTGTTGGGTTGGTTGGTTTTGGGTTTGGGTTTGGGTTTGGGTTTTGGTTTTGGTTTTGCAACCACCAAAAGGCTCATGTTCCTGGAGTTCACACACAGAGGTTCTCTACATCTTACCATCTCCTAGTTAACGACCATGAGGCAGAACCCGATCCAACAGCTCTCCCCTGTCTCTGCTCCCCTATTAGTTTAGGCAAATCTCTAAGGTGAAGGAAGATTCCAGTCTTCCTATACACTGCCCTGAATTCCCTTTCTCTCTTCCAGTATCTTCACAGACTGGCATCTCCTAAAGGATTTGGCCTTCTAAAAACTACTTTCCTGAATGTAGGATTAAAAAAAGGGGGAACATCCAGGGTGGAAAGAAATGTAGGATAGAGAAAGGAGATTTAGGGTGGAAAAAAGTAATAATTGAAAATATTATGCAACTATCAGCTTCATTATGAGCTCACATTGAACATCAAAACCCCTCAGACGTTTTTCAAGTGTATTGCTGTTTAGATCTAGCCCCTATATATTTCTAATTCTTTAATGAAATAAATGATTTAATATTTTACCCTATTAAATTTTATTCTGTTAGTTTCAGTAAATTGCTACTGAATGGACTGTAGGCTGTACCCAATATAGTATACTAACCACTATTATATTCCTACTGTCTTTACTTTAAGAGGCAGTAGTTTCACATTTTTATGCTATGGAAATGAAAATACATGTATCTTAGTATCAGTGTCAAAAGAAACATAATCAGTCACCAGGTAGAGAAATAAATTAAAATGCCATTGTTACTAGTCATGCATGTGGGAAATTATCCATGCAAAAACAATTTGTTCATCTGACTCTCGTTTCAGTGGAATACTGTGATGTACTCTTTTAAATTCATATCTTTAATTGTCAATTAAAATACCTTTGGAGAAAATACATTATTATAGAGAACTAAAAGAGAAGTCTTTGTTACACAGAATTTCACCTATGCATACAATGTAGCTTGGTTAAATAATCCTCCAGCATATATTCTAGAGTCTTCAAAGCTAGGAGAAATTGGTGTGACTAATTCATGCCTGTTGTGAAAAATTACCTGTAAAGTGTTGAACATCTATATATCAAAAGCTCCCAGCTGGCTTTTTATAAGACATTTTCAATTTTAAGCAATACTAACTTAACAAACTGAGAGTTTAATTTAACTAATAGTCAATTTAACTAATAGATAAGTATTATTTGCTATACTTTTCATATTTATCATCTTAGCTTTGAATATCCAACATCTCCAATCATGAAGAATAACCACCATCATCTGAAGAAAGATTCTATTTGGTTTTAAACAATGATGGTGACCCCCATCCCAGGTCAGAGATTAGTTTCTAAGTGGGTTAGTGATCTATTTTTCCAGTGAGCTTCTAAGAGAGTCCCTCCTTCCTAAGAAAGGAGGGCAGTCTTCCTAAGAAGAAAGGAGTTTTCCTAAGAAAGACTGAGAAATGGCTCCTTTTATTCTTTAGACAGTGCTGCTTCTGAGTGCAATGCCAGAACTGCTCCACCCACCTGTCAGAAGGCTGGACTGAAGAGCTAAGAGAGACACAAGCTGGAACTTTGATGACATAGTTGAACAGCTGAATCAGCCGTCTTGAAACCCATCTGATTTCAGAATGTCTAAGTATGTTAGCTAATCAACTTCTTGACTGCTTAAGCCTGGGAAAGTGAGGGGTGAACATGTCATTTGATTACTATCAATGGCTAAAAGTAATTTAGAAGAATCATTAAATTTCAAATGTAATGTTCTGGTTTGATTTTCAGACCTTGTGAAATAGCTTATATTTGTTGTTGGAGTCAAGGAAATACAGCATACTAGAGATACTGCTCAGAGGGAGAAGATACATTGTAGAAAGACGTAAATTCCTTTCAAAATTCATCAGTTTGTTCCAATATCAGTTGAAATACAAATGGAATTTTCTTGAACCACGACGTCACAATTTAGAAGTTCAGTGGAAAATAACAGATAAAATAGCAAGGAAATACTCAAAAATGAGAACCATCTAGTATTTACCCTATCATAATAAAATAAACTATAAAACTAAAAGACTAAAACCAATGTGGCCTGACAGAGAAATAGACCTAGACCAACAAATTAGTATAACAGTACAGAAAATCCAAAAAGAGATCCAAATATGTATATAAGAATTTGATACCTGATGATAGATTATCTCAAGCAAGTGATATGAAATATCCAGATAACCTGCCAAGGAGGTGAGGAAGAATTATACACATTTATTTTATCATGTTTCAGCATTAATTACAAAGATTTAAATGCATAAAATGAAATTACAAGATAAGGAGTAGAAACAAATTTATATAACCTTGAAATGAAAGGTTTGATTAACATACCAAGCCAAAAGCTATAAAAGGGGAAAGGATTGAAATATTTGACTACATTTAAAATATTTGAAATTTTTTCACAGGAGAAAAACCTCAATTGAAGTTTAAAGTTACATAGTGAACCAAATAAAATAGTTTCATTAATATAGTAATCAATATAAAAATGATACATTCAATAAGAAAAAATAGAGATAAAATGAACATGGAACAGACAAAAAGAAAAATTTGCAAATACCCATGCAATGATAAACATTCTACCTTCTTATATAATGAGAGATGCATTCTAGAGCCACTACCAGGACTAAGATGCAGCACTGTTGCCAATAAAGCCACACTGTCTGTGCCAGTGCTAATACAGCTGCATGGCTAATACAGACCTGCTGCCCAAGTCCGTCCAGAGGCCCTCGCTGACCGTCTGCCATGCCACCCTGATGCATCCCTCCCATCTGTTTAGACCATGCCCATAATCCAATAATTAAAGACCTGTTGCCTGACCAGCAGAGGATCCCACCACCACCAAGAACTTCATTAATGTTTAGGGCTCATATCTGTTCCTGATTCTCCTGAACACTACCAAAGAAAGTATCATTTTGTGCAGCTCTCCTGGAGGGCAATTTGGTGCTACAATAAAAACCATAAAATTGATGTTTTATTTTTGGCTCAGCAATTTCACTTTTAGGGATTAATTCTGAGGAAATAGTATAAGATGTACATGAAGATGTAAATGCAAGATCAGGATTGACCCAAAGTATCTTCTCCCTCTGAGCAGTATCTCTATCTAGTATGCTGTATTTCCATCTTTCTGCACCCAGAGCCTGGCACTATCTAACACCAGTGGAAAGGGAATTGCATCCATGAGTTCTTGGCACAGAGCCAAGACTGCTTTATAGAGATAATTCACTGTCCCACTGGATCCAAGATCAATGAAAACCCACCCACTGGTGTTTCTCCACACTCGCTGATGTGGTCTCTATTCTGAGGGAACACAATTTAAGAAATGTCTTGGCCATCAAAGAGTGTGGTGACTTAAATAGAAAGGCAATTAGAAATACTCACATGAAACAAACCAGGTTAGAATACATAAGAGGGCAGACTTGTTCAACCCTAACCAGTTGTTAATTCCATAGTGGAAGTCTTAAATGTTGAAGATCTTGGAAAAACACTTGAAATCCTGGGATTTTCCACACAGAAAGTGAACTTCTTCAATCAGGGTTTCCTTATCAAAACCTGAGGCTATCTAGGATGAGGAACACCCAGCGCCCACAGAGCACCTGCCACCCCTCCCTCTCTGCAACAAAAGCAGAGGGCCTTGCTAACACAGCATTGCTCAGGAAAATATAGGCTGGGGGTGCATCTCAGTGTTAGAGAAACTGCTTACTACGCTTGAGGCTCCAGGTTCCATAACCAGCACCCCCCAAAAAATAATGGAAATCATATAGAATTATGCATATCTGTAACTATATCTGTATTTATGGAAAACAACTCATTTTATATGCATTTGAATCTATTTGAAGCCATTCCAAATTTTAATGAGCTCGGATAACAATAAAAGGACATTTTATCTAGATAACCACTTAGCACTTGTTAGTTTATTTTCTGGTTCAAGGCCTCTCTGAGGTGTTTTATGTGTCCCTTCAAATAACATTTTTCCTTCTGGGGAAATCTGCCATCACTTACCTCAGTGTAACCCCCTGCCATCCCTGAGGGAGCATCACTTCTATTCTTTTAAATAGGACTGCCTGCTCCAGACTCTAAACCTAGTTAGGGAAGGCAGGACTAACTGATGAGACAACTAGATATTAGTTACTAGAGAATGATTTCTCACTGTAGTTAAAATTTCTCACCCAGAAGAATTAAAAATATCATACCACAGCAAAATATACACACCCATGTTTATAGCAGCACACTTTATAATAGATAAATCTTGGGGGAAAACCCCAAATGCCCATAAACCAAAGAATACATATAAAAGATGTTCTTTTTTTATATGCAATGGAGTACTACTTAGCCATAAAGAAGGATAGACTTGAGACATTTCCACTGAGGGCCCACCCTGCCAGCGGGAACTTAGCGGAAGCCCGCCTCAGGGGAAGGCTGCCTGGAAAGTCCACCATGGGCCCGCCCTGCCACTGGGAAGATCGAGGAGGCCCACTCAAGACTGAAAACTGCCCTGGACTGCTTCAGCTGGGCCCGCCCTCCCACCTGGGACATCAGAAGATCTCAGCGGGCCCAGTTAGTGTGAGAAAATTTGGAATTTTGCTCCCAGGTGGTAAACTTTGGACGACACCGGATTGACTGTATCAATGTGGTGAGTTTACCCCTAAAATAGAGGTGTACAGGGGATAAATAGGGCCAGTAGTAAAACCCCCTACAACTAACTGTAAGACTTTAGTGAGTCTGAAAAGAGTGTGTGTGATCCCCTCCTACACATAGAAAACATCAAGCAGAGTGAAAATGACAAAACAAAAAAGCAAAATGCAGTCTCAAACATATAGTTCACCAGAAGCAAGTATAGGAGACTTTGAAATAGAGGACCCCAAAAGTAACACACTGGGAATCTCTGAAAAGATAGTGAGTGAAATAAAAAAACAACTGCATCAGGCTATAGAGGAAATCAAATTAGAAGTACTCTCCCATGTAAAGATAGAAATAACAACTTTAGTAAAGGAGTTGTTGAATGCAGCTAAAGAAGAACTAGAGAAAAAAGTACATGAGCATGGGAAACTGATTGAAACTTTGAATGAACAATAGAGAAAACAAGCAGAATTCATGAAACAAACTCAAAGAGACATCCAAGAAACAAAAAACTCTATTGAAAGTGTGCAAAACCGCCTAAAGGAAGCTGAGGATAGGATTTCAGACCTTGAGGACAGGATCACAGTTAGTGATCAGGAAAGGATAGAACTTTTAAAAATAACGAAGCAGCATGAAATGACAATCCAGAAGCTTCATGATGATGCCAAGAGCAACAATATAAGAATAATGGGCATTAGTGAAGATACAGAAGTCCAGGCAAATGACATATGTAAAGTATTTACAGAAATAATAGCAGAAAATTTCCCAAACATGGGGAAAGAATCTGATATGCAGATAAGTGAGGCATATAGAACTCCAAACAGTCACAATCAACATAAATCCACATGCAGACACATAATAATTAAGATCTCAGACATACAGCATAAAAACAGAATACTAAAAGCTGTCAGAGAAAAGACACAACTCACCTATCAAGGAAAGCCCATTAGAATCACGGCAGACTTTTCAGCACAAACCCTCAAGTCAAGAAGAGCTTGGAGTGAGGTATTTCAAGCCATGAAAGAAAACAACCTTCAACCCAGACTGATGTACCCAGCAAAACTTTCATTCAAATTTAATGGAGAAACAAGATACTTCCATGACAAAGAACAACTGAAGAAATTCATGTCCACCAAACCAATCCTAGAAAGAATACTGAAAGACATACTAGACAGAGATAAAAATGACGACAATCCCCAAAACAACAACAGAAAGAAACCACCAGGTAGGATAAGCAATTAAATAAGAGGAAAAGCAGAAAGAAACAACTGGAACATAACATGGCAAAGTCGAGCCAGTACATGGAAATCCACATGGAGAATTCTCAGAAGACTAGGATTGGAAGCCCCATTCAATCCAGCTATCCCCCTCCTGGGTATTTTCCGCAAAGAACTGAAAAGTCCATATCACAGTGATATATGTGCACCCATGTTCATAGCTGCACAACTTGTGATAGCTAAATCCTGGAAACAACCAAGATGCTCATCAACTACAGAGTGGATGAAAAAGATGTAGCATTTTTATACAATGGAATATTACTCAGCTATAAAAAAGGATGATCTTGAGGCCTTCATAGGCAAATGGAGACAACTTGAGACTATCCTCATTAGTGAAATAAATAAGAATCATATTTATCTTTAATAAGACACGATCATATTGTGTCTCTAGTGTAAAAAGTAAATAAGAACTACAAGAGTAACAAAACCAAAATATTTAATTGCTATTGTAAAAAAGAAAGGAAAAGAAAGTGCTCTAAGGGATATAACTGCATGTATGTTTGAGTGTCTAAAATAGATGGCCATATTGCTGAATCTTTGTTAGATCTTTGAGCAGAACTGTTTGTAGTATAACTGTTTGAATATTTACTATGTACCCTTTGGCTTTGTGACTTGAACAACTCCATCCAGGATGACAGTACATAATTTATAAATTACTGATTTCTTTGTAGGGTTTTTTCTCATTCTCCTTTTTCTTTCTTTCTTTTGGAGTTCTGTATTGTTGCTACCCTTTTTTCTGTTTTTTTTTTCTTCTCTTTAAGTGGAATTTTGGAAATGTATAGTTGCTGTTGTGAGGGAGGAGGAGATGGGAAGTGCCTTGGAGGA
The DNA here is from genome assembly GCA_004027455.1 of Hydrochoerus hydrochaeris. NCBI lineage: Eukaryota > Metazoa > Chordata > Mammalia > Rodentia > Hydrochaeridae > Hydrochoerus > Hydrochoerus hydrochaeris. The sequence goes on along the minus strand of PVLA01001560.1, from coordinate 58,893 downwards.
TGTGGATGCATGTATGTTTGGATGTGTGAGATTGATGACCATGTTTCTGGGTTCTTGTTGGATTATTGAATGGATCTGTTTGCAGTCTCACTGCTTTAGTGTCCACTTTGTGTGCTTTAATTTTGTAACTTGAACAACTATTTCCAAAAGAGCAATATGTAATTTATCAGCTAGTGATTTCTTACTGTTTATGTTTTTTTTTAAATTCTGTAATATTTCTCTTCTTTTTCAGTTTTATCCCTTTAAATAAAAAATTTTTAAAAAAACAGAGCAAACTTTCTCTTGCTAGTTTCTTCTTCTTCATCCTGAGTATGTCATAGGTATAGTGTCTGACATAGTTCTTGCTCCAATGTCTTCAGTTCCTTGGAGAAAATATGTGACTAAAGCTTTTCTCTTTTTTGTTAGTGCATGCTTGCAATACAGAATAGTAATGTTCCCTTTGGGAAAAAGACACGTGCACATAACCTATCTTGATCATTTTCAATCTCTTTATCACCCTCTGGCTCTACCAGCTTATATTCCTACTAACAGTGTAGAAGGATTCCATTTTCCCTGAAGCCTTGCCAGCATTTGTTCTTATTTGACTTCTTGATGATGGCCATTCTTTGTGGAGTAAGGTAGAATCTGAGTGTTGTTTTAGTTTGTATTTCTTTACTATCAAAAGATGCTGAATGTTTTATTTAAAGAAAAAAAGCAAAAAAGAAAAAAGGGTAGAAATAATACAGAATTTCAAAAAATAAACAGTAAGAAATCACTAGTTGATAAATTACATCTTGTCCTCTTAGAAAAAGTTGTTCAAGTTACAAAATTAAAGCATACAAAGTAGACATTCAAACAGTGAGACTGCAAACAGTTCTGCTCAATGATCCAACAAAAACTTAGTAATATGGTTATCAATCCTACACACTTAAACATACATGCAGTTATATCCTTTAGAGTACTTTCTTTTCCTCCTTTTGCTTTTTAAGTCCATTATCTGTTTAGTTATAGCATGTTTCAGCTTTCCCAATATCTTACTGATATGTTTTGTTGTTATTTTCTTTTTAATCACCTTATATAATTCTGTTGTTTTATTTTTGAGTTTCTCCTCATCCATGCCCCATGGATCAGCTTTGGTGAAGCAGAGAGTTTTTGGGTGTATTTTGTTGCCTTGTTTTCTCATGTTCTATTGTTTTTGCTGTTGTTTAGATTTTTTTTTTGAAGGTAGTGAAATACAACAGAACAAGACAGAACACAGCCAACTGAGACAGTGCAGTGAAATTGGTACAGAATGTCACAGCAGGTTACCAGGATAACAGTAATAGGTATCATGGTATATCTCATTATTTTCACAATAGTTGTTCTTTCAATCAAGTATAGCAAAATCAAACCAAACACAGAACATTATAGAACTTATCAAAACAGAATATTGAATAGAGCAATATAATTAATAAGAACAAAGAAAAGCAGTGATAACAATATTTGCCTTCAAAGAGATGGAAGAAGGAAATCCTGCCTATTTGCTATATTGCTTATGGTCAACCTCCCAAGGGTAAGGGGATGGGATGTTTGATTCTCAGCCCACATGCCGGTAGGTTCATGGCTGCTTACTATGGAGGCAAGCTGGTTGCTTGGTTTCCCAGCACCCTAAGTTCCAACATAGTGTGGATCTCAGGAGACACTGGCTTGTTCTCCACCTGGGGTGGCCACCACTTGCCCGAGCCATGGCTGCTTACCAGGGAGGTGAGCTGGTTCCATTTACTGGTTGTTTGTACTTCATCTTCTAAGAGGAACCTATTCATTTCAGTTGCCCATTTTTTGACTGGGTATTTTATTGTGGATGAGGGGCTAATATTTTTTAGTTCTTTATATATTCTTGAGATTAGGCTTCTGTCCCAGAATAGTAAAAGCAAAACTATTTTCCTATTCTCTAGGTTCTCTCTTCACTCTGTTGGTTGTTTCCTCTGATGTGGAGAAGCTTTTTTATTTGCTGATTCTTGATGTTATTTCTTGTGCAACTGAAGTTCTGTTCCAAAAGTTCTTGTCAGTCCCTAGCTTCAAGAGTTTTACCTATTCTATCTTCCAGCAGAATAAGTGTTTCTGTTTTATATTTAAGTTTTTGATCCATTTTGATTTGATTTGATTTTAGTATATGATGAGGGATATTTGTCTAGATTAATTCTGCATGTAGTTAACCAGTTTTCCCAGCATCATTTGTGAAAGAGGCTATATTTTCTCTGGCATGTTTTTGGTCCTGTTGTCAAATGGTTGGATGTGTTTAGGGTTGTTTCTGCTTTCTCTATTCCATCCATTGACCATTTTGACAATATTAGTTCTGTCTATCCAGAAACAAGGAATATCTTCCATTGTAAGTTGTCTTTTTCAAAATCCTTTTTCAGAGTACAATAATTTTTGTTATAGTAGTATTTCACTTCCTTTGTTAGGTTAATTCCTAAGTATTTAATTATTTTTCAATGCCATTATGAAATGTATTGTTTTCCTAATTTCTTTCTTAGCAGGTTCATTATGGATGTACAGGAATGTGCAATTGATTTTTGTGTGTTTATTTTGTATTCTATTACCTTATTGAATTTCTCTATTCAATTCTAAGAGTCTTTGGGTGGAATAAATTTTTTTTCACTGTATAATTCAGGCTGGACTTGAACTCACTATGTACCCCAGGCTGGCTTCAAACTTGCAGTGATCCTCCTGCCTCAGCCTCTCAAGTGCTGGGATGTCTAAAATGGACACAATGCTTGGACTGGTGGAATTTGGGGGTCTTGAATAAGATTAATTTAATTTACTCCTTTACTGTATGTATCTCTTTTGTTTTTTTCCCTTACCTGATTATTCTGGCTATGGTTTTAAGTACTATATTGAACAGGACAGCAGATATGCTTGTCTTTTTCCAGATTTTAGAGAAAAAAATTTTTCAGTTTTTTCCTTATTTAATATGACTATTTAGTATATCTCAACTAGGCTGCACAGGATGGACAGGTGAGCCTAGTGGCATAAATGTTATAAATGGCTCATCAAATTGAGATAAGGTTCTTCTATATTTATTTTCTTCAGAGTTTTCATCATTAATCAGTGTTGGATTTTGTCAAAGGTTTTTTTTGCATTTGTAAAAATGATCATGTGATTTTGGCCCTTGCTTCTGTTTATGTAACATATTGCACATATTGATTTGCATATATTGAACCATTGTTATGTCCCTGAGATGAACCCTAGCTGGTCATGAATTATGATATTTTTAATAATTCATTGATTTCTATTTGCCAGTATTTTGTTCAGGATTTTTGCATCTTTGTACATTACAGAAATTGGCCTATAGTTTTGCTTTTCAGTTCAATCTTTGCCTACTTTAAAATCAAGCTATGGGCTCCTCTGCCTGACAGCTCTGTCACCTGACACCCTGGCTTTGTCCAAAAGAGAGAAGAGATGACTAGCTTCTTACTTTCCAGGTGAACAGCCTGAAAGGTGGCCCCTCCCATCACCATCTCTACCACTCCAACCTGGTGAATGGTGCCAAAAGGCCCAGAGAATGGCCCCTCCTCAGCTGATGCCACAACTGAGATGAACCACTCAGGCAGGCTCAGAGACCAGAGAAAATGCCAGCAATTAGGTAGGGTTCCAACTAGGCTGCACAGGATTGACAAGTGGGCCTAGTAGCATGAAAAGTTTAAAGCAGCACTAACAATTAGAGCCAATAAATGGTAAGTTAGGTGAACCAGTGTGGTGCTTGGGGACAAAGACACAAAATAAAAGCAGGCAGGTGGGGCAGCCCCTGTTCTCTTTCTGTTTTTGTTTTCTTTTTTCTTTTTTCTCTTTCTTTCTTCTTCTTTCTAAATGGCTAGGAAAAACTCCACCCACAGAAAACTAATCCTATTCCCCAAACCAGAGACCAAGTTCATATAATCCCTTAATTACTCCCTCATTTTTTCTTTTCTTTCCTCTTCTTTAGTTTCCCAAAGTTTACATGATCATTCTTTGTCCTCCAGCCTTGCTTCTACTTTCTTTTCAGTTATCTATGTTTTATTCTCTATCGTTCTTAAATCTCTCCACTTTAAAGTAAAACCGCTCTAGCAAAGGGGAACACTTTGAATACAAGCTCCCAATTTACAATTGGTTCCATTATGTAACTGTAGATTTTGCTCCTATGGTTTAAGGTACAAAATTAATAGCTATCACAGTTTGTCAGTTTCTAAACTGTGTTTGATGCTATTGTTATTGCTAACTATATTACTTTACCTAAGATGTCATACCTATGGTAATCAGTTGTTCTCCATCCTGTAACAACACTGTGAAGCTCTGGGGTAATAACCTCACCATAACCCAGCACCAAAGGACTGAGCCAAATAAATACCAACATTCTACTCTTAATTAACTGGGAAGATAGGATCTTGAAACAGTCACAAGCCAAAAACCTCCTACACACAGAATGCATCCCTAAAGAAAATATTTTTCCTAGAAAAGGTTTGATACTAGTGATAAAGCTACCTACTACAAAAACTTACAAGGAATAACACAGAAAACAAAATAAAAATCTTTGAAATAGAAAATGATAAGATGTAGAAGCAAGATGCAATCTCAGACCTCCAGCTTACCCAGAACAAGTTCAGGAGACAATGGGAGAGAGAAAAAGGGAAGACACACACCTGAAGTTTCTGAAATGATATCAACCAAAGTAAAGAAATAAATTCATGAGGTGATAGAGGAAATCACAACAAAAATAATTTCTCAGGTAAAAAAAGAACTGTTAACATTCATAAAAGAATTGCTCAGTAAACCTAGACTGGAGCCAGAGTTTAAAAATAGATGATGATAGGAAAATAGTGGAAAATATGAACAATCAATATAGGAAAGAAATACAATACATAAAACAGATTCAAACAGATACCCAGAAAATTGGAAATTCAATTGAAAGCTGGCAAAATCACTTTAATGAAACTGAAGATAGACTGCCACACCTTAAAGACAGGATCACAGCTAGTGATCATGAAAGGAAAGATCACTTAAAAATAACAAAGGATCAAGAAATAATAATTCAAATAATCACCTTCCTCTGGCGTAAGCCAGGAGGAGAACCAGTGAGCAGTCCCCATATCCAGCTATGGCCATGGTGGAACCCAGGCAGATGCACAAAGAAGCAATTCTCTTACCCTCTTGGTAAGTGCCTTCCTCTGACATGTGCCAGGAGGAGAACCAGTGAGTGGCCTCCGAGATCTGGCCACAGCCATGGTGGAACCCAGGTGGCTGCACAAAAAAGCAATTCGCCCACCCTCTTGGTAAGCACCTTCCTCCAGCATGAGCCAGGAGGAGACCCAGTAGTGTCCCCTGTTAGCAACTGGGGACAGAGGTCTGAGCATCTCTTAGGAGGATGACTGTATGCAATATAGCAAATATGGGAGTCTCCTCTATCTTCTGTTTGAAAGCAAATGTTGTTTTCAGTTTTGCTTCATTATGATTAATTGCTTTACTCTATTTAATATTCTCTTTCAAATTGGTTTTATAATGTTCTGTCTTTGGTTTGATTTTGCTCTACCTAACTGACTAGAAAACTATTGTGAAGATAATGAGATATACTATGGTACCTATTACTGTTATGCCAGTAACTTGTTGAGGGTTTCTGTACCAATTTCACTGCACTGTCTCAATTGGCTTTGTTCTGTCTTGTTCTGTTGTGTTTCTACTACCTTCAAAATAAAATTAAAAAAATAAATAATAATTCAACAGTGGCAATACAATACAAATAAAAACAATATGATGCTCATAGGTGTCAATGAAAAAGCAAGATTAAATACAAATGACATAAAAAGACTATTTACAGAAATAATAGAAGAAAATTTCCCAAACATGAGGACAAAATCTGACACACAGATAAGTGAGGCATATAGATCTTCAAATAGTCATAACCAATATAAATCTTCACCAAAGATATAATAATCAAGATCCAAGAAATTCAGCACAAGAGCAGAATATTAAAATGTGTTAGAGAAAAGAAACAGATCACCTATAAAAGAAATACCATCAGAATCATGGCAGGTTTCTCAACACAAACCCTTAAACCAAAAAGAGCTTGGTGTGAAGTATCTCCAGTCCTGAAAGAAAACAACTTCCAACCCTGATTAATGTACCCTGAAAAACTATTTTTCAAAATTAATGGAGAAATAAGGTATTTCCATGACAAAGAACATCATGGACATGAAGAGATTCATGTCCACCAAACCTCTAGAAAGATTTCTGAAAGATATTCTAGACAGAGATAAATATTTTCACAATCTCCAGAAAAACAACAGAAAGAAACCTCCAGGCAGGGCAAGCAATTAAACAAAGGGGAAAAGAAGAGAACCAACAGCAGGAAATAACATGACAAAGATAAGCCAATACATATTAGTTAAAACCATCAATATAAATGGCCTCAATTCACCAATCACAACAAACAGACTTGCAAAATGAATCAAGAAACAAAATCCAACAATGTGCTGTATACAAGAGACATATTTAACTCAAAAAGAACTTCATACATGGAAGGTCAAAAGGATGGAAAACAGTCCTCCATACAATAGGAACCCATTCTGTTTGCAGACATTGTGAACTTCAAGCCAAGAATGATCAAAAGAGATAAAGAAGATCACTACATATTTGTTAGGAGAAAATTTCAAGAGGAATAGATAACAATCATAAATATGTATGCATCAATACAGTTGGGAGTACTCAACTCTACAAGACAATTAATAGACATGAAAAATCAAATAAGCATTAACACAATTGTAATGGGGGTCCTTAATACCCCATTGTCACAAAAAGATAGATTGGCTAGACAAAAAATCAGCGAAGAAACATCGGAAACTGAACCAAACCTGTGAAGAAATGGATTTAGTGGATGTTTACAGAGTGCACCACCAAATACATCAGAATACACATTCTTCTCAGCTGCACATGGAATGTTCTCTAAAATAGACCACATAGCCCACAGAACATACTTAAGTAAGTGCAAAGGAATTAAAATTATCCAATGCATATTATAAGACAATACTGCAATAAAGTTGGAAATCAATGGCAAAAAAATTGTAAAAACTCCAAAAAATACATGTAAATCAAATAACATCCTCTTGAACAACCAATGGGTCAAGAATGAAATTAAAGAAGAAATTAAACAATAGCTACAATTAAACAAAATACAGATACAACAGATCAGAACCTGTGGGACCAATGAAAGAGGGAAATTTATAGCCATGAATTACCATGTCAGGAAAACAGAATGAGCACAAATAAACAAACTAATGTTGTGCTTCAAGCTTCTAGAAAAAGAAGAGCAGCTCAAGCCCAAAGTCCATATAAGGGAGGAAATTATAAAGATTAGAGCAGAAATTAACACAATTGAGACTAAGAAAACAATACAGAGAATTAATGAATCAAACAGTTGGTTCTTTGAAAGAATAAATAAAATTGATAAGCCCCCAGACAACCTTATCAAAAAAAGGAAAAACTTAAATTGATGCATCAAGGAATAAAAATGGTGAAATTATTACAGAACCTGTGGAAAATGCAGATCATCAATATCTACTTTGAAATTTTTTACTCTCATAGGAAGGAAAATGAAGAAATGGACAGATTCCTAGATATGTATGAATTACCAAAGCTCAGTCAGGAAGATATAAAAATTCTGAATAACCAGTATCAGTTAATAAAATTGAAAATGTAAATAAAAACTTACCAACAAAGAAAAGTCCATGTCCTGATGTATTCACTGCTACATTCTACAAGAAATATAGAGAAAATTTAATGTCAATGCACTTCAAACTCTTGAATGAAATTGAAAGGGAAGCAATACTCCCTAACTCATTTCTAGAGATAAGTATTACATAATAACAAAACCAGAGAAAGACCAATCAAAAAGAGAACTATAGGCCAATCCCCCTCTTCAATAAGATACTAGAAATAGAGTGCAGAAAATCATCAAGAAGATAATACACTAAAGCCAAGTAGGATTCATCACTGGAATGCAAGGATGGTTCAGCATATGCAAATCAATAAATGTAATATACCATTTCAACAGTGCCAAAGACAAAAATCACATAATCATCTCAAAAGATGCAGAAAAAGCTTTTGATAAAATGCAACACTCATTCATGATAAAAGCTACACAAAATTGGAATAGATGGTCTCTACCTCAATTTGATAAAAGACATCCATGACAAACCAACAGCTGACATCATTCTAAATGGGCAAAAATTGAAAGCTTTCACTCTAAAATCAGGAACAAGACAAGAATGTCCACAATCACCACTCTTATTGAATATAGTTCTGGGAACCTTAACCAGACCATTTAGACAAGAGTAAGAAATAAAAGAAATAAGGATAAAAAAGAAAGAAGTTAAATTATCATTATTTGCAGATGACATGATATGCTGCATAGAAGACCCCAAAACTCCACCAAAAGACTTCTAGATTTAATAACCAAATTTAGTGCCATAACAGGATATAAAGACAATGCTCAAAAAACAATAGCATTCCTGTACACAAACAATAATCTCACTGAGAGAAAAATTAGGGAAACCACAAGCTTCATGGTAGCATCCAAAAAAAAATGAAATACTTAAGAATCAACCTAACAAAAGAAGTAAGAAATCTGTACATTGAAAATTACAGTACTTTGGAAAAAAAAGATTAAAGAAGATATTAGAAAATGGAAATATATTCCCATGCTCATGGATAAGAAGAACCAACATAGTGAAAATGGCTATACCCCCAAATTTCTATATACATTTAATGCAATCCTGGTCAAAATACCATTAATGTACCTCACAGAAATAGAGAAATCATTCCTAAAATTTATTAGGAACAAGAATACACTTGGAATAGCAAAAATAATTCTGGACAACAAAGACAAGGCAGGAGGTATTACAATCTCTGACTTGAAATTATACTACAAAGCTACTGTGATAAAAATCAGCACAGTACTAGCAAAAAAAAAAAGACCTGGGGATCTGTGGAACAGATTAGAAGATAGAGATGCAGCTGCAAAGACAGCCACATTATCTTTGACAGAGGGCTAAACACATTCACTGGAAGAAAGAAGCCTCTTTAATAAACAGTGCTGGAAAAATCAGCTTTCTACATGCCAAAGATTAAAACTAGACCTATATCTTTCACAATGAACTAAACTAAAACCAAAATGGATCAAAAACCTAAAAATTAAAGCATAAATATTAAATCTTCTGAAAAATAGAATGGGAGGATCTCTTGAAGACACTGGCTCAAGAGAGTCTCTGTGAACAAAACCCAGATTACACAGAAAATATCACAAAGAATCAAGAACTGGGGTCTCATTAAAAAGCTTTTGCACAGCAAGGGAAACTGCCAATAGATGAATGAACACACACACATCTCAGATGAAGAAATAAAAATCACAAATATATACATGAAAAAATATTCAACATCACTGGTCATTTGAGAGATGCAAATTAAAACAACTTTGAGATTCCATCTCACTCTAGAAAGAATGACTATCAATGAATCAACCAATAACAAATCCTGGAGAGGCTATGGGGAAAAAGGAACCCTTCTCCACTGTTGGTGAGAGTTCAGGTTGGTGCAATCACTGTGGGAATAAGGATAGTGATTCCTCGAAAAGCTAGAAATAGCGGTCCCATTTGACTTAGCTATTCCCCTTCTAGGTATATTCCCAGAAGAATTAAAAACATAATATCACAGTGATATATGTGCACTCATAGCAACAGGGACTAGGTGCCAGAGGTTCCGCAGGCTTGAGTGGACTGTGCCCAGTGACCTTCATTCAACTGGGGAGCCAGACCCACCGAAGGGGGAGCCAAGCCAGCGCTGTGCCGCGAGGTGAGTTGCAGCTCGCCAGGGCAAGCCTGGAAGGGGTTGGGACCATATATCCCAGAGGCTGGGTGCCTGCCCAGCCCCCTTGGGTCATTGGACTGGGCTTCAGAGTTTCCGCGGGCTTAAGTAGACTGCACCCAGCGACCTTCATTCAACCAGGGGAGCCAGGCCTGCCAAAGGGGGAGCCAAACTGGTGCTGCACCACGAGGGGAGTAGCAGCTCACCAGGGCAGGTCCAGAAAAGTTTGGGACCATAAATCACAGCGGCTGGGTGCCTGCCCAGCCCCCTTAGGGTGATGGACTAGGCTCCAGAGGTTCTGCAGGCTTGAGTGGACTGCACCCAGTGACCTTCATTCAACCAGGGGAGCCAGGCCCACCACACAAGGGGAGCCAAAGCCAAGTGAGTCCCAGTGGTGGAGGGCTCAGGAGGTGATTTCCAACACATCCAGGGAAAGCTTTGCAGAATTGCTGGAAACATGGAACTATAGGAAAATGACAAAACAAAAGACCAAAATGCAATCTCAAACCTCCAGCCCATCCCAAGAAAACCTAGGAGCCATGTACATAGAAGAAAATACTACACATACACCTGAAATGCATGAGATGATATCAGCTGAAATAAAGAAGCAAGTACAGGAAGCTATGAGGGAACTCAAATCAGAAAAATTCTCCCAGGTAAAAGAAGAAATGATAAAAGTAGTGAAAGAAATACTGAATGCATCCAACAAAGAAACAGCTAAAAAAATTAGAGGAACAAAGCAAAATGATAGAATCTCTGAATAAACAATTTAAGAGACAAACAGAATGCATTAAACAGATTCAAAGAAATATACAGGAAATCAAAAACTCTAATGAAAGTTGCAAAAACTGCCTCAACAAAAGTGAAGATAGAATCTCAGACCTCAAACATAAGATTGCAGCTAGTGAACAGGAAAGGAAAGATTTTTCTAACAATAACAAGAAATCAGGAAATAACAATTCAACAGCTGCAAGATGATCCAAAGAAAAACAATATAAAGTTAAGATTAATAGGGATAAAAGAAAAAGAAGGGTACAACACAAATCATATCAAGAGGCTATTTACCAAAGTAATAGCTGAAAACTTCCCAAACATGAGTATGGAAACTGATATAAACATTAGTGAGGCATATAAAACTCCAAATATCCATAACCAAAACAAAACTACAGATTAGTGAGGCAGATAGAACTCCAAATAGCCATAACCAAAATAAAACTACATATAATAATCACCATCCCAGAAATCTAACATAAGAACAGAATATTAAAAGCTGTTAGAGAGAAAAGACGGGTCACCTATAAAGGGAAAACCTATCAGAATCACAGCAGACCTCTCAACACAAACAATGAAGTCAAGAAGAGCATGGAGAGAAGTTTTTCAGATCCTTAAAGAAAACAACTTCCAACTCAGACTGATGTACCTTGCAAAACTGTCCTTCAAAATGGATGGAGAAATAAGATACTTCCATGACAGAGGAAGACAAGATGGCCAATCAGTGAGCAACAAAAAACAGAGCCTCCCAGGAGAAACAACTCATATGCCAGAATAAAACACCCTGGAGAGACCCAGACAGAGGGAGATGGATCCTCTTGACACAGGAAGAAATTAAAACATAAAAAAGCTCGTCAAATACATTGGGACTACAACTGGAACAGCTGGATACAGTGTTTTCGCTACGATCTATCAAATTTGCAGTGGACTGAATTTGCACCAGCCTGAATCCACCATGGCTGGCAGAGCTGCCCAAACTTGTTCCCACCACTACTCACAGGAAGCAGAGCAGTGCTGAAGTTGGGGGTTGGTGAGCCTGACAGAGAGCAGAGTCCACAAAGGGACTGTCACTAATCCACGTCAGTGCTGGGATTGGGACACCTCCCCCACAGGAAGGGCACAATCAAATGAGCGACATGTTGGAATCTGGCAGGAGGAGCCTGAACTGGGAGCAACACTGACTTCAGTTGGTTCCTCCCTCCCCAAAGCAGATTCGTGGGATTTTCTTGCACTGGGCCGTGCCCCTGGCTGAGACCCAATGAGCTGTCCCAAATCGATTCCCTGTGCCTAGCAAGCACTAACCAGGGGAAGGCCTCTGCAGTTTGGTTGGCCTGGTGGGGAAGGGTAGGCTTAGGAAGCTGCTGCTTGCACCTCAGTGATAAGAGCAGTCAGGAGAGGGGGGAGGACCCTCACAAGCATGCTTCGGGGGAGGTGTGGCCAATAAGGAAGGGGCCTGGGACCTGCAATGTGACCTGTGTGGAGGAAGCCAGGACCATGACAGGAAAGAGAGGCAGGAAGAGGCCCCCAGCCCAGAATCCTGAGATCCCTGATCCAGGAGAGTGAAAAACAAGGGCAACTGAGGGCAGCAAACATGCAACAGCAGGCATGGCTTTAATGGACATTAAAAAATATCTTCGGGACCTTGTAGATGAGCTCAAAACTGAAATATTAAATCAGGTAAAGCAAGATATGAGTAGAGTAATAAAAGAAATGCTCTCAGGGAGCATCTCTCAGGAAGATACAGATGGTAGAAGGGAGGAACACAAAAAAAAGGAGAGAAACATTAAATAAAGAATATAAAGAAAATATAGAGTACATGAAGCAGATTCAAAGAGACTACCAGGAAATTAAAAACTCCATTGAAAGCTGGCAAAACACCTTAAAAGAAATTAATGTTAGACTATCAAAACTTGAAGACAAGTTGGCAGTGTGTGATCATGAAAGGAAAGATCTCTTAAAAATAACAAGGAAACAGGCAGTAACAATACAGAGGCTAGAAGATGATAAAGAATCTACAATTTAAGAATAAGAAATGTGAACGAAGAAGCAGGAATACATACAGGCAAATTACAAAGGCTATTCACAGAAATAATTAAGGAAAGCTTCCCAAGCATGGGAAAAGAAAATGACATTCAGTTATGTGAGGCATACAGAACTCCAGCCACCTACAACCAAAACAGATCTACACCCAGACATATAATAATCAAGATGCCAGAAATTCAGTATAAAAACAGAATATTAAAAGCCATCAGAGAAAAGAAACAGATTACCTATAAAGCTAAGCCCATCAGGATCATGGCTGACTTCTCCACACAGACCATCAGATCAAGAAGAGCTTGGAGTGAAATATTCCAAGCCCTGAAAGAAAATAACCTCCAGCCCAGATTGATGTACTCTGCAAAACTGTCACTAGAAATTAATGGAGAAACAAGATGCTTCCATGACAAAGAGGAACTGGGGGAGTTTGTGACCACCAATCCAACCCTGCAGAGAATGCTGCAGGACATTCTAGAGAGAGAAAAAAAAATCAGGATTTTAGGAACAGTGGCAGAAAGGCCTCAATGAGTGGGGCAGGCAGTAGAATGAAGGAGAAAACTTAACAAAGGCAGGAAAGTAACATAGCGGAAGTGAGGCAGAGAAGGTTGGCTATAATCTCTAACATAGATGGCCTTGATACACTATATTGTTAATAGTGAATGAGGATTTAAAAACCCACATTACTCACACTACTCTGCTTAGATGTATTATATTCTGTTCCAGTCATTCCACCTGTACTAGATTTGAGGGTACAAACAGTAATTCCAAAAACAACAGGATATAGTGTGGTATTCATCCTTAATATCCTATTGAGTCAATCTAAAGCTCTGTAAAACCTACACTGTTTTACCATAACTGACTGTAATCAAATCTGGTTTGTTAGATAGCTGTTTTGTATTGATAGATTTTATTCAAAGCTGCTATGATTGATAGTATCAAGTCTGAGAGTATAGGTAACTGCACTTAAGATGACAAGATTCACTAGAATATTCACTCTGGTTTAATTGTTACCTGCCTTTGAAGTTTTATATTGTCTACAATGTTTTATTTTTTACTAATATTGTTATGTACTGCTATATTCAATTATATTGCTATATTCATTTATGCCTGATGATATAGGCAATTCTATTGAAGATAATAAGAAACAATACAGCAATCATTGTAGATCACCTTGTTCTGTGGTTTTATATGACACTTTGGTTTCATGTTTTTATAGGAATTTGTTTTGTTTTGCCTTGCTATGTTTTGTTTTTCCCTCTAATACAGAAAGGATAGAAATACATGTAGTGACTCATGTATGCATAGACATTTACATTCTCACTGTTTGATGATCAACTTTGTATGCTTTAATTTTGTAACTTGAACAACTATTTCTAAGAGGACAATATGTAATTTATCAACTAGTGATTTCTTATTGTTTATTTTTTTTCTGAAATTCTATATTATCTCTACCCTTTACATGCTTTTTTTTCTCTTTAAGTAAAAATTTTTAAAAAAAGATACTTCCATGACAAAGAACAGCTGAAGAACTTCATGATAACCAAACCAAACCTACAAAGAATACTGAAAGACATTCTAGATACACATAGGAAAAAAACCACTAAGCAAGACAGACAATTAACAGAATGGAAAGCTAAGATACTACATCAGAAAGATAACATGTCAACAATAAACCAGTATATGACAGTTATAACCATTAATGCAAATGGCCTCAATTCACCAATTAAAAGAAACAGGTTGGAAAAATGGATCAAGAAACAATATCCAACCATATGCTGCCTAAAAGAAACACATCTAACCCAAAAGGAAACTCATAGACTGAAAGTCAAAGGATGGAAAACAATACTCAATGCAACATGAACTAAAAAAAAAAAAAATTGGGGGTAGCTATTCTGTTTGCAGACAATGTGAATTTCAAACCAAGAATGGTCCAAAGAGATAAAGAAGGTCACTACATACTAGTTAGGGGAAAACTTCAAGAGGAAGAGATAACACTCTTACATATATAAGCACCAAATTCCAGAGCACCCAACTACACAAAGCAAGTATTGACAGAAATGAATAATCAAATAGGCAATAACACAATTATAACAGGGGACTTTAACACACCATTGACACAAAGGCATAGATCAACTAGACAGAAAATCAGCAAAGGAATAACAACTGAATCACACCTGTGAACAAGCGGATTTGATAGACGTAAACAGAGTGTTCCATCCAACAACATCAGGATATACATTCTTCTCACCAGTACATTTGAAATTCTCTAAAATAGACAATATACTAAACCACAGAACATATTTAAGTAAATGCAAAAGAATTGAAATTATCCCATGCATGTTATCAGATCATAGCACCATGAAACAGGAAATTAATGATAAAAGCAACTGCAAAAATCACACAAACACATGGAAATTCAATAATACACTCTTGAGCAATCAGTGGGTCACAGAGGAAATTAAACAAGAAATTAAACAACATCTACAAGCAAACAAAAATACAAATACAACTTACTGGAACCTGTGGGATGCAATGAAAGTGGTCCTCAGATGAAAATTTATTGCACTGATTTCCCACATTAGGAAAACAGAATGAACACAAATAAGAAACCTGATATTATACCTCAAACATCTAGAAAAAGAAGAGCAAGCCAAGCCCAAAGCCAAAAGACAGGAGGAAATTATAAAGACCAGAGCAGAAATTAATGCAATAGAGACTAAGAAAACAATTCAAAGAATCAATGAATCAAAGAGTTGGTTCTTTGAAAGAATAAATAAAATCAACAAGCCCCTAGCCAACTTAATTTTAAAAAGGAAAGAAAAGACTCAAATTCATGCAATACACAATGAAAAAGGTGAAATCACTACCGACCCTGTGGAAATACAGAAGATCAACAACTACTTCAAAAACCTCTACTCTCATAGGTTTGATAACACAGAAGAAATGGACACATTCCTAGAAACATATGAACCACCAAAGCTGGATCAAGAAGATGTAAAACTGCTGAATAACCCAATTTCTATTAATGAAATTGAAAATGTAATCAAGTCCCTACCAACAAAGAAGAGTCCAGGCCCAGATGGATTCACTGTGGAATTCTACAAGAAATACAAAGAAGACTTAATGCTGACACTCTTCAAACTCTTGAATGAAATTCAAAGGGAAGCAATTCTCCCTAAGTCATTCCTGGAAGCAAATATCACTCTCGTACCAAAACCTGAGAAAGACCCAACTAAAAAAGAGAACTACAGGCCAATCTCCCTAATGAACGTAGATGCAAAAATTCTCAGTAAAATATTGGTAAACAGGATGCAGCAAATCATCAAGAAGATTATACACCATGACCAAGTGGGATTCATCCCAGGCATACAGGGATGGTTCAACATATGTAAATCAATAAATGTATTCCACCATATCAATACAGCCAAAAGCAAGAATCACATGATCATTTATATAGATGCAGAAAAAGCTTTTGATAAGATCCAACACCCATTCATGATAAGAACCTTACAGAGAATTGGAATAGATGGTCTTTACCTCAACATGATAAAGGCCATCTACAACAAACCAACAGCCAGTGTCATACTAAATAACAAAAACTGAAAGCCTTTACCTTGAAATCAGGCACAAGACAAGGATGTCCCTTATCACTGCTTCTATTCAATATAGTGCTGGAAATACTAACCAGAGGAATTAGACAAGAGAGGGAAATACAAAGAGAAAAGAGAGAAAAGATAGGAAAAAAGAAGTGAAATTATTATTATTTGCAGATGACATGATATTCTACATAGAAGACCCCCAAGCCTCTGGTGAAAGTCTCCTAGATATAATAAATAAATTCAGCAAAGTAGCTGGATACAAAGTCAATACTCAAAAATCAATAGCATTCCTACACACTAACAACAAAATCACTGAGAGAGAAATAAGAGAAGCCACACCCTTGACACTAGCATCCAAAAAAATGAAATACTTAGGAATTAATCTAACCAAAGATGTAAAAGAGCTGTATAGGGAAAGTTATAATACCCTGAAAAAAGAAATCAAAGAGGACCTCAGAAAATGGAAAGACATCCCTTGTTCATGGATAGGAAGAATAAATATTGCAAAAATGGCCATTCTCCCAAAATTGTTATACACATTCAATGCAATCCCAATGAAAATACCACTAGCATATCTCATAGATCCACAGAAATCACTCCTAAAATTCATCTGGAACCAGAAGAAAGCTAGAATAGCAAAGGCAATTCTAAGCAGCAAAGCCAAGGCAGGAGGCATCACAACCCCTGACTTGAAGTTATACTACAAAGGTACTGTAATAAAATCAACATGATATTCGAGTAAAAACAGACCTGAAGATCAATGGAATAGATTAAAAGATACAACTACAAACACACTCAACCACCTTATCTTTGATAAAGGGGCCAAGTATGCTCACTGGAAGAACAACAGTCTCTTTAATAAATGGTGCTGGAAAAATTGGCTATCCATATGCCGAAAACTAAAATGAGACCCATGCCTATCACCTGATAAGTCAAATTTGAGAACCAGGGCTAGAAGTTTATTGCCAATGTCAGGCCTGGTTTCTGGAGTTTTTCTAATCAAACACCATCACCCACCCTCAGACAAGTGTTATAGGAATAGCCTATCAGCACCATGCTCAGGCAGAGCTGGGAAAGAAGAGGTGGAGAAACAAGCTGTGGTTAACCCCATCTTTCATTTTTACAGGTGCACAGCCAAATGACCTCATCTGTGTGCAGACAAGTTCCTGAGGTTTCCCAAACTGGGGAGTCCTTGCCACAAGGACTCTCCTTGAATCTCATGCCAATTCTCAGCACAGAAAACACAGTGTCTCACCCTAACTCCCCCGCTGCTGATTTATTTTCCTTCACTCAGCTGTAGGCAAATAAGATCTGGTAGCTGGCCTCATCCTGGAACAGTTTAGATGCATATTTTTCTTGGTGGCACTAGAGTCCTCCCTTCTCCTTAGCCCATCCCTAGAGACAATGAGCCCCAGACACATTCTTTCCCTCGTTCACTCAACAGATATTTCTGAGCACCAACTTCTTATCAAGCATTATGGACTTTAAGAACAAAGTTATGAATAAGAGTCCCAAAAGAACTCATGGACTTGGGGAGGCCACAGGCACATTGCCCTCAGGGGATATGAACAAGAGGCCACCAGGCTCTGAGAAAGAAAATGACCAAGGCTCCAAGAGGATGTGTATGGACTGGGTTTGAAGAATTCATGGTCAAGCAAAGGTGGGAACTTTGTTCAGAGGATAGAGCATTTGTAAAAGCATGACAACCAGAAAGAGTGCGACAGGGATATGAAGAGCCAAGGCAGAGGGCTGCTATGGGCGGGCAGGAGTTGAGACTGGAGAAGAGACCTGGAGGCAGCTTGGGACTGGCAGGTCAGCCTAACCAAGAGGAAACCAGTGGAGCATTCCAAGAAAGCAGTGACTTCAGACAGAAGCCCTGGAGTGTTGGACCGCGGATGACCAAGGAGCAGTGAGCCTGCCTGCTGCTCAGGCTGAGAAGTGCTGAGCTCTTGAACTGCCATGGGGCTGGGAACAAAGAGGAGGAGCTGATTCAGGGTATATTTCAGAAATATATCCCATAGGTCCTCAATGTCAATTTAATGAGAAATGAGAGTTTCTGCTACATCAACCAAACTACTCTGACTTCCTCCTCCGGCTCCGCTTCTGTCTCTGCCCAGTGATAAAGAACATAAAGTAGGAAAATAATGCTGTAGCATAAAAAATAATAATAATACTTTTGGAGATTTTTATTTTGGTTTTGTTTCTTTGTGTTCCATATGCTTCGACTATTCACTGGTGTTCTTTATTTCTCAGTTATCTGTGTGTTAAATTCTTTATTTGGGAAGTTTTCTGCTAATATTTCAGTAAACAGGCTTTTTATCCATTTATGTTGCATTCTGATTTTCCACTAATTCCAATTATTCTTAGATTAATCTTTTTATGTCATTTAGGAGTTGTTGGATCCATTTTTCATGTTCTCTTGTTGTTTTAAAGGTCTGTCTCATTAATTAGTCACTGACAACAGCCCTGTCTTCTAATTCTGACACTCTACCCTCCCATTGATCACTTCTGCTGTCTATGCTTTTGACAGAATTTTTAATCTACTGAATTTCTATTTGGAGCCTTTTTATGGACTCTAATTCTTTTCTATGCTGGTCATTTATGTTTTACATTGTCTTATTTAATTCTGCTAGTTTTTTATTAGTGTATTCTGTAGACTCACTGTTTTATTTGTGTCCTCTCTGACTTTGCCAATGCCTTATTGATCTGTTTTGTTATCTTTTGTGATATTATTTCAGATAATCTGGTTGTGTAACTTCTGATTTCTTCCCCTTAAATGCCTTATGGATCAGTTTTTTGGGACTTAGGAACTTTTGGAAGCATTCTGTTGCCTTAACTTCTCCTGTTTCTCTTTCCTTTCTCCTTCTCTTTCTTTTTCTCTTTCTCTCTCTCTCTCTCTCTCTCTCTCTGTCTCTCTCTGTCTCTGTCTCTCTCTGTCTCTCTCTCTCTCCGTATGTTGTGACTTGTTGATTGACTTTAGTGGAAAGCTTTGTAGCTTGTAGTTAACGTCTACTTTTCAGTGGTGTCCTCTGGGTGTACCTAACTATTGGCTTTTCCCTCTGTCCTACAATCCAACCACCTCCATTTACATATAATGGGATGTTTCAGCATATTTGGCCCAGTACTCAGTTTTCCAGGAATGTCCTACAGTATTTTTCATGACTCTAAAGCAATCCAGCTATTGGCATTCCAGAAATACCAGTTAATAGCAACAACTATGTCACCTTGGGTATAGAAACACGATCATCATCTACTACCCAAAGACAATTGAGGCACAAATCAGATAATTGAGGCATACAGAACCACAATAAAAAAAAAATCTCCACAGTACATCACAGTCAATATCCCAGAAGTACAACCCAAGAACAGAAGCAAAGATCAGAGTGAGGCAGTCAGTGGTGACTAGAAGCTAAAAGAGGCAAGAAGTGTATCCACTAGAGCTTACAGAGGAACCACAGACCTGCTGACACCTTGACTTTAGGCCAGAGATACTGATTTTAGACTTCAGGTCTCCACAACTATAAAAGAATTGTTTCAATTCACCAACTTTGTGATTTGTTAGCACAGCCACAGAAAACAAATACAAACTTATGTCCTACCTCCTTGAGTGTGAGGTAGCTACATAATTATTTGCACTCCTGCATGGGTTTTTCTCTTCACTGCACTTTAATTATTCAACCACTTATTTACATCAATGTGGATATAAAATATTTATTTTATGCTGGAAGTTATAATAATCTAATACTACTTTATTTATTTTGTTCTCCACATTCTTTTAAATAACAGATGTCTTTCCCTGTGCAGGGAGCCACCCCATCTATAGAGACTTGGGAGATAAATCTGTCCACCCTGGTGACTGTGGCCTGAAGACTAAGTGGGTAAAGTTTGAAACAGAGTAATGAACTTCCCCTGAAAGAAATATTATTTACACAGACATACAAAATACAATCCTCACTCAGTATCCATGCAGGATTAGCTCCATGACTATCCAGTAACACCCAATGTCCCCAAGTCCCTTATATAAAGTATAGAGTGAGCCAGGTGTGAAGACGTGCACATTTGTAATCCTAGCACCCAAGAGGTTGAGCCTGGAGGACCTCCATGAGTTCAAGGCCAGCCTAGACTACACAGCAAGATCCTGTCTCAAAAAAACATAAATAAATAAATAAATAAATAAAAACAAAGTAACACAGTGTTTGCATTATGAACAGTGTATAACCTCTTATACATTTTAAATCATCTTTAGATTACTTATAATATTTAATGCAATGGAAAATAGCTGTTATGCTGTATGATAAGAAGTTAATAATCAGAGAAAGTCTGCACATTTTCAGTACAGATACAATTTTTTTTTATCTTTTTGAGACAGGGTCTCACTATACAGTTCAGGCTGGCCTTGAGCTCACTTCATAGTCCAGGCTGGTCTCGAATTTACAACAATCCTCTGTCTCGGTTTCCCAAGTGCAGGGATTACAGGCATGCACCACCACATCTGGCTACAGATGCAATTTTAAAGATATTTTTGATCCGCAGTTGGTTTAATCTGAGTATGCAGAACTCAGAGACATGGAAAACTGACTGTAGATTTTGCATCTAAATGAATAAATAGATAAATAATATCTGTAAAATCTTTATCAATGCTTCATAATAATGTAAATTATCAAATATTTTAGTCTGTTCAGGCTGCTTAGACTCAGTACTTGGTTTGTTTTGTTTTGTTTATTTGTTTTGTGGGGTTTTTTTTGAGGCAGGGTCTCACTATGTAGTGCAGGTTGGCCTTGAACTCGTTTATGCACTCAGGCCAGCCTTGAATTCACCACAGTCCTCTTGCCTCAGCCACCCCAGTGCTGGGATTACAGATGTAAATCACCACATCCAGCAAGACTGGGTAATTTTTTTTTTATTTTAAAAGGAATAAAACAAAACAATGAAATGAAACAAAACAGAACAGTGATAGGACAGTAGGAAATTCACAATCGTTACTATATTACATATTGTTATCCTCTAAATAGTTGTTCAAACTACCGACCCCAGGCTTGCAAAGTCAATCAAACAACCCAAATGTCACACTGCTTCCCTAGTTTAGTTATTGTCATCTCAGCTTGTGTCGCATCCAGTTCGTTGCTGGGGGGTGCTGGGGGTGGGGGGGATTCCCTGCTGCTACGCCCCTCCCCCGCACTTCTTCCCACCCCACCCCACTCCTCCCACCAATACGACGCGGCCTCCACCAGTTTAAGGGAGAGCTGAGGGGGCGGGCACTGCTTGGCGTCCTGGCTGCTTCTCCCTGATTGACAGGGCCTCCACCAACACACGGAGGTTGGGGGCTGCACGGCTTCCTTGCTACTTCGCCAAGACTGGATGGTTTTTAAACAACAGAAATTTATTTCTCACAGTTCTAGAAGCAGCGAAGTCCACAGTGAAGGCACCAGCAGATTCAGTGTCTGTGTTTAAGGGCCATTCCTCACAGGTTTTGACTGCTCTGTGTATGCATGTGGCCAATGGGCAATCAGGCTCCCAGAAACCTCTTTCATAAGAGCAATAATCCCATTCATGAGACCAAAAACCCAGTGACCTAATCACAGTTTGAAGGCCCCACTTCACAATACTATTGTATTGGAAATTAGGTTTCAAAGTATGAATTTTATTTATTTTTGCTTTTGTTTTTTGAAGCAGGGTCTCACTCTGTAATTCAGACTGGCCTGTATAACCTATTCTATTGTTCAGCTGTTTGCTTCAAAACTGAAGCCCTGAATGTTCACCATTACCTTGTTTTACCTCCGTGACAGCTTTCAAATTGTCCCAGATGAGGAAACCAACCCAGGAGACATTCAGTGATTTGCCCACTGTCATACAACTAGTAATTTCCAGAGAACGTGGGCTCCCCTGACCTCTGATTCAGGCTCCATTTAAGTTCCTGTATCACAGATCCAAAGTTCAAGAGAGCCGGTTCCCTAATTTTCACTTTGGATGGCAGTGAATCAAACATTAAAGACTTGGCAAGTAGTGCTGTTCCTGACTCTTAGGCATTTGGCATTGACTGGTATATGTTTCCAGAGATCCTTTTCTACATGAAGGGTAAAAAAAGAGGTGGCATATTTCTGTTTGACTAATAAACATGTGATCCCAAGAACTCTACAAATGTTCTATGTCTTCAAATAGCATAGAGACCTGTCCAAGCGAGAGAGACAGGGGAGTATTGAGTTGAGCGGAAACATCTGAATTTTATTGCAAAGGGGCCCTTTAGTATATAAGTGCTATTAGCATGTTCCCAGGAGGAGGGAAATAAGATTTTTCCAAGGCTCTCCCACACTCAGTGGTGTTCTCAGAGTATCTGGGGGCTTTGCTATCTGACCAGCCAGAAGTGTGCCCAGCGTTCTCTGTGTGTGTGTGTGTGTGTGTGTGTGTGTGTGTGTGTGTCCACATGGTGGAATTCACCCTAGTGGGCTTGAAAGCTTCAGCCAGTATCATAAGGAAGTAAAGACTTTAACACACAAGCCTGGAGAGAAAGGTATATCCATAGCTCTCACCACCATCAGAAATGACCTTATTAACTTGTTTTCCTGTAAGTATTTTTATGTAATATTGCAATGGGTCAAAGACGTTGCCTGCTCATTCCTGGGTCCCCAGCTTCTGTACCAATGTCTACTATACAGCAGGTGATCACTAAATATTATTTGATTAATCATTTCCAACTCAGACCTTCTGTCTTAGCTATCAAAAAGGCAAATGGTCCTAGGGTTTCATGATCATAGGGTGGGGAAAGCCAGGTAGCAAGCCTAAATCCACAATTCTACAGCCAGAAGTTATTGCCAGCATAGGGGAAGTCAACATATCTAGCCTACTAATGTCTCTACCCAGCATTTTGATGTTTGCCTGGTCTTTTGTTTATTTGTTGAGACAGGGTCTCACTATGTAGTACAGGCTGGCCTTGAATTTGCTTATGTAGCCCAGGGGTGGCCTTGAACTCACAGGTGATCCTCCTGCCTCAGCCTCCCAAGTTCTGGGATTACAGGCATGCACCACCACATCCAGGTGATGTTTGTCTGTTTTAAATAACAAGTATTACAATGAATTTCTTTACCAAAAGGCCCATCTCATGAAGTTCATCACAGATCTTCCCTTTCCAACCTTTAGAATAAAGTAATAATAATTACTATTTGCTATCAATTACTGATCACCATAAGCCATGCATCTATTATCTCATGAAATTCTTAAAGCTACTTTTAGGTTTATATTATTACTGCAACATTAATGATAAAGAAACTGAGGCTTAGAAAAGGTAAGAAATTTGGTCTAGACCATACTGTTGTTAGGCAAGGGAACAAGATGTAAAGCAAAATAAATAAATAAATAACATAAAAGCCGGGGATTTAGCTCAGTGCCGTAAGTGCTTGCTTTGCAAGCATGCAGTCATGAGTTTGATCCCCAGTACCAAAAAAAAAAAAAAAAAAGTAAATCAAGTTTATCTAAAGTCCTTGCTCTTTAACGACTATGCTACACTGCCTCCTACAATTGCAAAATAAATGAATGTATCTCCCCACTGCCTTCACCCCCTCTTATATTAAAATTCCACAAGGAAAGACATCCAGTTCAAATTCTGTTAACAGACCTGGGTTATTCAGTTTTTGCTGGTAAGCACCAAAACTGCCTTTCTGAGTTGACAGCATCACTGAGGTGCTATCAGAGGTGGATGAGAACAATCAAACAGAAGACCAATCATGGCAAGTCTGAACTGCCCATGAATAAGAGGACAGTGGCCACATAATAAAAGAAGACTGTATTCCCAACCAGCCTGTGGCCTTCCTCTGATGAATCGTCCCTCCTCTCCTTTCATTTGTCTTGGGAAAAGACGGTATAGGTCAGTGATGGTGAACTTTTTAGAGACTGAGTGCCACTTACTTATTTCAAAGTGCCAACACTGCAATTAAACTTGAATACTGAGATTGCAGTTTTAAAAAAATGACTCTACATTAATATTTTTTGACTTAAAAGAAAAACACAAGAACATGTGCCTTAAGTCCATACCACTGGCATAGATGAATTAATTTACAGGAATGTTCCAGAGCTCTGGGAACAAGATGCTACTCCCAAGCCAATCTTCATGAAACCATCATGAATCACATGTCTGTCCCTTCACTATGAAAGACCAAGACCCACCCAGAACTCATCCTGCTGATATTTTAAGTAATATAAGTACCATAGGCTCTGTGATGATTTGAATATGTTTTGAGTATGTCCCTCAAATCTTGAAGTGTTAGAAGTTTGCTCCCCAGTGTGGCAATGTTAAGAAGCAGAGAACCTTCAAGAGGTGGGACCTAGTATCAGGACTAAATCTGGCCTCTCTCCACATGTGCTGGCTTCCGTGTTATCTCTCTTACCCACAGGGGTACTCACCATGATGCCATGAAGTGAGACAATGAAGGGATCCTTGCCAGATTCTGAATAAATGAGGTCCAGTCTTGGGCTTCAAGCCTACAAAACTAAAATTCTTTTCTTTCTATAGTATCTGGCCTATAGTATTGTTATAACAATAGAAAATGGACTAATACAGGCTCCAGGACTTTCCAAGGAGATGGCTCTCCCAATAGAAGAAAATTTGTTCTTGCCTACTATATTTCTGTTTCTTATACTAGCTCCTCTCTTTCTTTGAGGACTCAGACCTCACTAGGTCAAGCATCATATTAACTTCTAAGATGCCATCTCTGTTCACTTGAGAGGAAAGAGACCAGGGACTCCATCTAAAAAGAGAAGCATTCTGACTAATCCAGGGAGGATGGAGGTCTATCAGAGTCTGTTTCCTAGAGGAGGGTTTTGTAGGCATCCCAAATTCCTCCACCTCTACACCAGCCACCCCACACCATTCCTAGTGGCCACCCTGGGAAGTTCATGCAATGGTCTTACTTTCCAGCAGGGCTGACCTCCAAAATCAATCTCTCCTCTGCTCCACTGGCTGTGCATTCTATTCTGGTTGCCAAGAAAGTGGTACTTTAGCTGGGGGGTCAAGCGGAAAGGAAAAAACACATAACCACAGCTGCACTGCGTCATGATGTCAGGGCCTGGAAAGGGAAGAAGGCACGGGATAGAGAAAGGAGAGGGATGTTTGTATAGAAACCATCTCACAGTCCAACTTAAACAGGCCGCTTGCTCAGGACCAGTTTCTACCTCTGGTCCTCTCTCTACCAAAGCTTACTTCTCCTAAGAGCTTTCCCCTTCTTTTCAATTTCCCACTTCTATGAGGGTCTAAGAAATTCTTCCATGGTCTCTGTAGACTGAATTGCTTACAAAAACTTAGTATCACTTATACTGTTTTTAAATGCCAGAGACAGACCAAGGACCACATCTCCTCTTAATCTTTTCTGAAACATGCAGCCATTTCTGGTCACTGTCCCCTCACTAATCTTGGAATTTACTGATGGCATCATGCATTTGAGTTCTTGAGCCTCTGATCCATCCAGGGTAAACCATAAGTTTTTCATCATTACTATTCTCTGTGTATTTTGTGTGAATATCTTGTCTTCTGAGAAAACTGTGAACTCCCCAGGTGTCAAGAATGGATCATGAATTTCATAGCCCTGAGTACATAGAAAGTATTTAAATTTCTGGAGTTGCATTGGACTGAACAGTATTAAACAAAGGCAAGAGCAAACTATGAAGCCACTGGACACTCATCAGAAAAAGAGCTAGCAGCCTTCAATTTCAGGTGAGTAATGCTTAGGATAGGTCTAAGGCATGTGCCAGAATGATACATGGGCCCAGACGTGTTCCTACCAGTGGGCTGACAGCACTGGAGGCTCTGGATTAAGCAGTCTAAATGTGCACAGCAAGAAAAGGAAAAGGATCCATACATTATTTCATCCAAGACTCAACACCAAACCACAGGCTGCAAAATTAGTTTCCCTAGATCGAGGGCCAGCTTCACATGATTTGCTATTGATTAATCTATTTGTGCTCTATTTTGCATCTGCATGATCAATCAATTTTCAAAGGACACCTGATTTTTTCCTCTCCTACTGTAATTGTTAAAGCAAAAAGAAATTCACTACCTCATCTAATGGAACAAAACCAGTTAGAGGAAGCAATGAGAATTGAACTGACAGCTCTAGAATGTGAGATGTGCTCCCTGGAATTGCAATTAGGTGTCCTTATTCTCTCACAAGGACATCTGAACTCTAAGAGGACCTTTTTCCTGATGGCCTCCCCTGCAGATGTTAACATGAAGGAATTTTCTAGCCATTTAGAGTGAGAAAAGTCAACAACCCGAGGAAAAATTGAGTTTGCCAGAATGAATGTACAGCACAAAGTTAATGGTGGCATGTCCCACATGCATATCATACACAGGGACTTCAGAGAGGGCCTGTTCAATTGTTAGTGTGACAGGCCAGAACCCCAAGGCCCCAAGAGGATGCAATGCCAAAAGTGTTTTTCAGAGAGCTCTCCAAGATCACACAGCCAGATTATGTTTCTGGTCTTCAATCTCCGGGCTCCCAGTCCAGGTTTCCACAGCATCCAACAAAAGAATGCAGAGAAAACAGAGTGGTATCGCACTTTATAATCCCAGCACTCTGAGAGTCAGAGGCAAAAGGATCACAAATTCAAGCCCAGCTTGGGAGAATCGATGGCTTAGTGAAACTCTGTTTCAAAATAAAAATACTTTGAAAGGATTGGGGATGCAGCTCAGTGCCAAGACCCTGAGTTCAATCCCTAGTACTACAAAACAGAAAAGAACAGGATGCAAAGAATTTAAAAAGCAAGATATAAAGCTGGGCATGGTGGCACACACCTATAATCCCAGCACATGGGAGGCCAAGGCAGGAGGATCACTGCAAGTTTGAGGCCAGCCTGGGTTACAATGTGAGCTCAAGGCCAACCTGAACTACATAATGAAACCCTGTCTCAAAGAAAAAAAATGAGGTATAAATTCTGTAATAAAACTTGATGGGGAGAGGACAACATCCTTAGAGAGCTCACTAGAAACTGCAGGAGAACAGCCAGCTTCGGCTGAGGACTCAGAGTTGCCCGAGGTAGTTATAGTGCTCACCAGACCAAGTACATCTGTTTGCCAGGGCTGCCACAACAGCCATCCAGGAGGCTCGAACAACAAAGCTTCATGTCCTCACAGTTCGCCAGTTTGAAGTTAGCAGGACTGATTTCACCTGAGTTCTCTCCATGGCTTGTATGTGATGGACTTCCCCATGTCCTTCCACAGACTCTCTTCCATGTGTATCTGTGTCCTACTCTCTTCTTATAAGAACTTCAGTCACATTGGATTAGTACGCACACTAATGACATATTTTTATTTAATCACCTCTTTAAGGCTATAACTCCAAATACATTCTGAGGTACATTCTGACTTGACTACATTTGGAAAGGACACAGTTCAGCCCATAGCACTCAAGAAAATTTTCTTCTGAATATACTAATGAGGACTTGTCAAAATTCTTTTCCTTCTTCAAAAGGGGATCTGGGATGGTCTGGTGGGGCATTGGCCTAGAAGCTAGAGTGAGGTTGGTTTCCCTCCATTCAACAACCATAGCAGGATACAAGATCTTCTGAAAGGTCACAGCCAACTTTTCAGAAACTACTGTTCTGGATTCTTCTGTACACTTGTGTCAGATTTTCTCACCATTCCCCATAGATCTCCAAATATAAGTATAGAACATAACAGAGAACCTCCTAGGAGAAACTAGGTTTCACTTCTACTCTAGTAATATGGAACAGAACTGGGCTAAAACGTAAGAGCCACAGGTGTTGGCCTGGGAAAACCAGGAAGGAAGCTACATAGCCACCCCATGAACCAGCAGCAGCCCTGCTGGCCAGGAAGAACCAGGAAGAAAGCTACGTATTCCCATTGCACCACTGGTGGCCACACTGACCAGGGAGAACCAGGAAAGAGGCCATACCTACCAACCCATGAGCCAGCTGGCACACAGCCAGGGAGAGAAGACCCACACACACCTTGCCAAGTAATAGGCTGATTCAGAGGAATACAGACTGGGATGATAACAACTAAGGTAAAGAAACAACCCAATGCTTGTATTGTTTGACTGACTTTGCAAACCCAAAGCCAGTAGTGTGAGCAACTATTTAGAGGCTAACAATATGCAATATAATAGCTATTGTAGATTTCCTACTGTCTTACCACTGTTTTGTTTTGTTTCATTTTATTATTGTTTCATTCTCTTTAAAATTAAAAAAAAAAAAAAAGAGTAACAGGCACAATCCCAGCACTCTGGGGGCTGAGGCAGGAGAATCAAAAATTCAAACCCAGCCTAGGCAACTTAGAGATTTAGCGAGATCCTGTCTCAAAATTTAGAAGAAAAAAAAAAAAGTATGGGCTGGATTAAATAAAAAAACTAAAAGGCAATTACAAACTAGATGAAGATTCCACAGCATGCCTGGCCTGGTCTCAATGAGCAGAGCCCTCAGGCCGGAGGCTGGTCAGTATGCTGCCAACCCAGGCACTGACCTACACTGAGTGGGCAACCTGGGATAGGGAAGCACCGCCCCCTGGCTTCACACTTTCTTTAGATTCTTCACACATCTACAGCAGCTTCCTGGAGACAGAAGTCTGTTAGAGCCTGAGTGTGTTTGGAAAGCCACCAAAGCAAAATCAGCACCCACACTGGTAGGAAAACTGTTTCAACTCTAGAAAATAGCCCTGTTTAAAAATATGTATAATACAGAAAAAGAAAACATGTGCTCGTTTTTTTTCAAAAATGCAAAGAGTAGGAAGTGTGTTATTAATTTTGTTCCACAACTAGGAGAAGAATAACTGAAGAGTAAGTCAAACTGAGCAAAAACAAAACAAATAAAAATTAGTTGGCCCTCTTGTCAAAGGACCTGCAACATGAGCAGATTTGCCTGCCTCCTCTGAGTCAACAAACATCAAGGGAACATCAAAAATGCTTCTCTAACCTTGTCTAACTCCCTTGACCATTTACAAATGAGCCCTTTCTATCTTCAAATATGTGGCTTTCTGAAAAAGACGATACTTTCTTTGATTACTTGCTGTATCTAAGACTAAATAGCTCCTTGGCGCCCGTTTGTCAAGGGAACTGCTAGAGGGGACAGCATTGAACCCAAAGCAAAATGCAAAAGCCATTCACATCTGGTATTGAAGGTGCTATCCCAGCACAGAGCTTGTGAGCTCCTTTACTTCCTGTTGCCTAATCAGTATTAACCAGTTTAGGACCTTTTGTGGGCCTGTTACCAATCACTGTCCTTACAGATAGCAAAGCGTACTCAACATAGGAAACAGCTCCCTGTGCCTGGCATTATGGAGTATTTTACTTTGAATTTCCCCTTGATGTCAAATTGCACATGAGCCCAAAATAGGTCCAGTTAACCAAGCATATGCTATTATAGAAAATCCAAAGTTAATATGTAGAAAACAGAGCATTACCTGAATATACAGACAGAAGTGTTGTGTTCTTATTCATAAGGACTTAGCAGATGTACAATAAAAAGGCAAATGAATAAATGTTTTTGGTGAGTGTGTTCCATACTGGTTCCCAGCCCTGGGAACTAGAAACACCCATGGCCCAACATCTGCTTGAAGCTGACTTCCCAGATCTGCTCCACATGATAGCCAGGATTGCAGGTGTCTACCCTATTCACCACCACCTCCCACCACCACACTGGGAATAGAACCCACAGCTCACACTGAGCCCATGTTTTTGTTTGTTTGGTTTGTTTGTTTGTTTGTTTGTTTGTTTCACTGTTGTTTTGTTTTGGGGGGTGTTGGTGGTTTGTTTGTTTGTTTGTTTTAGTACTGAGAAACTCAGGACCTTGTGCTTGCTATGGAGTTAGGGAGGTGCTGTATTCCTGAGCTATATCCCTGGCACACTGAGTCCTTTTATTATTTTGTTATTTTGAAACAAGTCCTCACTAAGTCACTAATTGCCCACTCTAGACTCAAATTTATGAACTTTCTGCCTTACCCTTCCAGTGCTACTCTATTTCTTGAATGTGAGATTTTTCTTCTGGAATGTCAATGATAAAAATATCTACATTGGTTTAACAGAATTCGTCCCTGCAACCCATATAATCAAAATGAAGCTAGAAGTCTGATTAAGGAAAATCAAAAGAGTTCCAGTAGTATACCTGCACCAAGACATCCCCATCTTGCAACTGGCTTTTATAACAACTGAATGCTAATTGTGCTGTAGAAAGAGAACAATGTAGATAGACACTCATTTGCAATAACTTCCAGTGTGGTTTTTCATTCATTAAAAAAAGGCTACCCACCAGCCAAACTCAAAATGTTTCTGATCCTAATCAGGATGAAGCCCCAGAGGAGACATATGATAGCCTTAAGGAATGAGCAGGATAGGATGAGTCAACCCAGCCTGCTGGGATAACAAAGAAGAGACCTGGATGTGGGAGAGGTTTCAATCCAATTCCACAACCTGCTGAGGACAGGAAGTCCCACCCCTATACGGGAACAGATGAGAACATTCAACCCAAACCACATTTCCTGCTTCACCCAGCACCCAGCCCAACCCATAGGGCACGCAAATGAGTTCGGCAGCTCAGTCCTTGCCCTGCCCTTGTGAAAATGACAGGACTGGAAAAAGCAGATTTTCTGATAGCCCGTGAGACTACCAGAAAGCAATCCAGACAGTGAGTGAGGAAGTTGTGAGAAGGCTCTGATCACACAGGCCAAAAATGCAGAAAAGGAAGTGATGAAGGTGGATTGGGGTAACCAGGAGTTCATGGGGGGCTGCTTAATTGGGTGCTTAGGGAATGATTGATGATTTCCTACAACAAGGAACAACATCCAGAAGAGGAGAAGGAAAAAAAGGAAGAAAAATATTTATTTATAAAATACAGTACCCCAAAGAATCATCTGAGCCAGGTATGGGGGCACACACCTGTAATCTCAGTAATTGGGAGGCTGAAGTAGGAGGATCATGAGTTTGAGGTCAGCCTGGGCTACATAGTTAGAAAAAAAAGAGTTGGAGGGGATTTTCTATGTCAGAACCCACATGAGAACATATTATTTTCTCTATGTGTCTCTCTCTTTGTGTGTCTCTCTCCCTCCTTTCTTCTCTCTCCTTTCTACTGGTAATTTGTATTTTATCCAGCTATGAAACTGTTACAGGCAGCTGAGCTAGTTAGAAATATTATAGGCAGTCAGACAGGGACAGGCCCTCGAAGAAGCAGGCACAGAGGATCAAATGTCCTATGACCTTGGAGGAGACACACACCTCTTGCTGTTGGACACATCTCAAGACAGAAGGCAAAACAAATGCAATCATATCCTTAAGTATAATCCTTAGGGATGAAGTACGGATCGCCTTAAGAAGCCAGGAGTCACCATTTCAATCCCTTGGGAAGAGTCACTGCTCTCTAAGAATGCCCACTGTGTACGTGCCTTGCTTCCCCATTTGTCCCTGATTTGGTCAATTTTACCTGAACAGTTAAACTTATTTGTTGACCATAATTCTGTCCCACCTCATGCCCATCTACCTCGAGAGTTCCCAGTTTTCCCTCACTTTAGACCCACCTCACCTCATGATTTTACTCTATAAAAATTCCGAGAAAAGAAAAAATCTTTGGCAACCCACTTGGGACCCCTTCTGTCCCTCAGACAGAAGCATTCTTTCTCTCAATAAATATTTCTGCTCTTAACCTCCATTGTTCCTAAAATTTATTCTTCAATTTTAGAGAACACTAACTCTTTGCAGACATATAATAGGTCGGGAGTTTCATTCCCCTATATGAAACCCAGAAAACATCATTATGTAAATTAGCACATTTGGGAAGGTAAAGGCAAACTTATAGGGTGGCCTGAGTCATTTAAAGATTATCACTGGCAAAAAGGATGACTTGCCTTTACCTCCCTAAGCTGGGAGACTGGGCACCAGAGAGTCATGATTCATTCTTTCTCATGCTAGAAACCAGGCCCCCTGTCACAGCAAGACACAGCTCCTGACCTCCAGCAAAGTTGACCAGGGACTTCTGGTGGGTTTTATGAGCTTGCTGAACCTGCCCTCTCCTGAAACCTTTGGAAATTTACTGTAAAGGCCCAGTTCCAGAGGAGGGTGCCTCATCAGCTCTGGGGAATCTGAGAATGAGGCATCAGAGCCGGAATTCATTACACCCTTCACCTACCTCCCAAATGCCTCATACGTTCAAAATGTTTCAGAAAGTTGACTACATGGATGGGCCTCATAAATCACTTATTTTTTTCATAGACAAGCACATAATTCCTAATAAACTGAGTGATCTACTCAGGGTGATAGAGCTAGTTTCAAGGTCTTAATAAACTGCAACTTGAGTCTTCTTCATTGGTAAACAACAGACCATTGTACCCCCCACATCTACCAAAACTATTGGTGTAGAGGTCTTTCTCTTCCTTCATTAGATTGATGTTTAAGTACTTCACTTTTCTTGATGCTATTGTGAAAAGTGTTATTTCCCTGATTTCTCTCTCAGTGAATTTGTTATTCATGTACAGGGATGCAATTGATTTATCAGTGTTGACTTTGTACCTACTGTGCGGCCAAATTTTGTTATTAATTCTAGAAGTCTTCTGAAGTTTTTGGGGTCTTCTATGTAGAGTATCACATCATCGGTAAGTAATGATAATTCTTTCTTTCCTGTCCATATTCCTTTTATTTCTTTCTCTTGTCTAATTGCTCTGGTATAGAGGACCCCAGAAGTGGACCCCAGTCTCCTGCAAGATGTTATGGCACATGGAGGAAAAAAAAAGAGAAAAAGACAAAATGGTAATGCAATGCAGATCTGGGATGACCAGTTGTTCATGGGGAACAAAAGGCCATGAGGCAGCCAGAATCTCAGTATTTATTGGTCACATTTACATTGAGGAAAATGGCAAGGGGATTATTGGATGACTCAAAGGGCTGTGGTGGTTTTACCCTGAGAGAGATCTTACGTTGATGAGGATCATTTCGGATGACTCAGAGGCGGGGCAGTAGTGATATACTAATAAGGATCTTATGTTGATGAGAACAGGTGGGAGAGATGGCCAGTTACTAAGAAGTTTGTCCTCCCCAGGTGAAACCTTCTTTTAATTATTACTAAGTTCTCAGGGAACCAGGATGTCTTCAGCTGATGTAATCTTTGTCCTGGAGTGTCACAGCATCACAGGTCCATTGAAGCCTCAACTGTGACCAGAAGCACATTGAGTTATGTTGCTACACACCATATCTGGCTCTCGTGGCAAGATTCTAGGCCTCAGAAAAATACTAATCACAATTTAATTATGAAATGATTTTCCCCAAAAATTATTGGCACTCTGGCTAATGTTTTGAGAACTATATTGAATAGGAGTGGTGATAATGGACATCCTTCTCTGGTTCTTCATTTTAGAGTGAAAGCTTTCAGTTTTTGATCATGTTAGCTGTTAGATGCCTTTGATCAGATTGAGATAAAGATCATCTATTCCAATTTTTAGACTTTTTTATGATGAGTGGAGTTTGTTAAATGGTTTTTCTGCATCTATTGAGATGATCATGTGGTTTTGTTCCTTAGTTCTGTTCATGTGGTATACTACATTTATTGATTTATATATGTTAAACCATCTCGACATCCCTGGGATGAATCCTATTTGGTCATGGTGTATTATCTTTTGATGATTTGCTGCACTCTTTTTGCCAACACAGTGGTTCATGAATTTAATTCTTTCCATGATTCTAGTCACAGAACTTGTACTATGTATGTGTACACTTGCAATTCAGTTACACCCAGAATCGTGAAAAGAATTCTGTAATCAGAATTATGGAAAGAATTAAGTTTGTGAACTGAGACATCACTGTATCTTACTGAGAGTTTTTGCATTTATGCTTGTTAAACAGATTGGCCTGTAGTTCTCTTTCTTGGCTGGATCCTCCTCCGTTTTTGGTATCAAAGTAATGTTGGATTCTAGGAATGATTTTGGGAGTGTTGATTCCCTTTCAGATTCATTAAAAGGCTTGAGAAATAGTGGCATTAGATGTCCTCTAAAGTTCTCGTGCAATCCAAAAGTGAATCCATCAGGATCTGGGTTTTTCTTTGTTGGTAGTTTGTATTACTTCACTTTCATTGATTGATATTGGTTTATTTAGGATTTTTATATTTTCTTGATCCAACTTTGGTAATTCATATATATCTAGAAATCTATCCATTTATTCTGAGTTTTTCATCTTATTAGAGTACTGGTCCTCAAAATAGGTATTGATGATCTTCTGGATTTCTGCAGAATCCATTGGGATTTTGTCCTTTTCATTTCTCATTGTGTGGATTTGGATCTTTTCTTTCCTCTTTGATAAGATTGGCTAAGGATTTATCAATTTTATTTAATCTTTCAAAGAACCAACTCTTTTGCTCATTGATTCTTTGTATTGTTTTCTTAGACTCGGCCGCCTTAGTTTCTGTTCTAACCTTTGCAACTTCCTTCCTTTTATGAACTTTGGGCTTGGCTTGATCTTCTTCCTAGAACTTTAAGATTCAGAATTAGGTTAATTATTTGAGCTTACTCTGTTTTTCTGATTTGGGAACTCACCACTCTAAGTTTCCCTCATAGGACTGCTTTCATTGCATACCATAAGTTCTAGTCTGTCATGTCAGCATCACTGTTTAATTGTAGAAACTGTCTAATTTCTTCTTTAATTTTATCAGT
Source organism: Hydrochoerus hydrochaeris (assembly GCA_004027455.1). Classification (NCBI taxonomy): domain Eukaryota; kingdom Metazoa; phylum Chordata; class Mammalia; order Rodentia; family Hydrochaeridae; genus Hydrochoerus; species Hydrochoerus hydrochaeris. The sequence continues at coordinate 24,012 of PVLA01001560.1, read as the reverse complement.
GACACACCAGTTCTTCAGAAGGATGTTATTTAATTTCCATGTGTTTATATAGTTTTTGTGATTTCTTTTCCATTTATTTCTAATTTCATTCCTCTATGTTCTGATAATATCCATGGAGTAATCTGAATTCCTTTGCATAAGCATGTTCTGTGAGCTAGTATGTGGTCTATTTTGAAGACAGTCCCATGCCCTACTAAAAAAAAATGTGCATTCTGTTGTAGGGTGAAACATTCTGTAGAAATCTACTAAGTCCATTTGTTCAAAGGTTTGATTCAGGTCTGATATTTCTTTGTTTGGTTGATCTATTTTTGACAGTGGAGTATTGGAATCCCCCATTACTATTTCATTAGTGCACATCTGATTTTTTATACCCATCTGTGTTTATTTTATTCAGCTTGGGGGGCACTTGTATTTGGTGAATATATATTTATGATCATTATGACTTCCTCTTAGATTGTTCACTTAACAAGTATGTAGCAACCTTTGTTTTCTTCACTATGTAATTCAGGCTGGCTTTGAACTCAATAAGTAGCCCAGGCTGGCCTTGAACTCACAGCAATCTTCTTGCCTCAGCCTCCCAAGTGCTAGGATCACAAGCACTTGCTACCACACCTGGAAAGACTTTCAAATCTACAGAAATTCATGCTGAACATGGCCTCTGGTCATGGGGGAAAGACCTGAGTCATTCAGCTCATAAAACTATGGGGTCTTTTGCAGGCCTGGCCACAGCTTCCCTGATCATGGATGTCTCCTGTGGTTGTCCCTCATCCAGTTACTGTGGGAGTTTAACACTGGGAGCCCTGAAATAAAGCCAATCCATGGCTTCTCTGAGTTCTGGGTTTAATTGGCCCCTCCCTAAAATAACATCTAACCAGGCACTCTGCAGGCAACACTGAAGTTGCTTAGATGGGAGTCATTTACCAACTGTTGTAGTGCATGGTGTCCACTACTGTTCCGCAGTGCATTTCTCCCTGAAGACCTCTGGCATCACCCACTTTCACTGTGTCTCTGTAGATTCCATCTTCCTTTCTCTCACCTCAAGCTGAGAGCCACAGAGAAAGTGCAGGTGGCCCCTTTCTTTTTCTGCATTGTAGGCAAATCTTTAAAGACAAAAATCAGACCAGTAATTGACAGGGGACTTGGGGACAGAGGCAATAAAGAGTAGTTATTTAATGAGTATAGGGTTATTATGGGGTGATGTAAAGTTTTGAAACTAGAGGCAGGCAGTGATTTCACATTATAAAGGTATTAAACACCATTGAATTATATACTTTAAACTGGTTAATAGTGTGCTACATAAATTGTACCTCAGTTTAAACAAAGTTCATTCAAAATGGATCAAAGATGTAAATGTAAGAGCTAAAACTATAAAGCTCTTGGAAAACAAAAGCATAGGGGTAAATCTATGACACTGGATTTGGCAAAAGATTACTAGACACATACCAAAAGCATGAACAACATGACAAACACATAATTGGACTTTGCCAGAATTAATGACTTCTGTGCTTCAAAGTATAACACCAAGAAAATAAAAAGCCAAGCATAGAAGCACACCCTTGTACCCTAGCATTGTGGGAAGATGAGGCAAAAGAATAAAAAGTTCAAGTCTCACCTAGGGAATTTAGCAAGACTTTGTCTCAAAATAAAAAATAAAAGGGGCAGGGAATGTGGCTCAGTATGAAGGTCCTGGATTCAACCACTAGTACTGCCAAAAAGCAGAGGAAGGAAGAAGGAAAGGAAAAAAGGAGGGAGAGAGGAGGGAAAGGAATAGAAGAAAACAAAAAGACAACTCAAGAAATGCAAAAATATTTTTGAATCATATATCTGGTAAAGGGACTCATATCTAGACTATATAAAGAACTCTCAAAACTCACCTTAAAAGTTAATTATCTAATCTGATAAGTTGGTAAAGGATCTGAATAGATATTTCTCCAAAGAAGATACACAAATGACTAGGTATTCTACTGTATGTTATTAATCATTAGGGAAATGCAAACCAAAACCACAAGGTACACTTTACAGCTGTTAGGATGGTTATTCTCAAAAAAATAAAAAGCAGAAATGAACAAATGTTGCATAGGATGGGAAAAACTGGAAGTCCAACACATTGCTAGTGAGAATATAAAATAGTGCATGTACTATGGAAAAGTCCGGTAGTTCCTCAAAGAATTAAACATCAAGTGACTAAATGACCCAGAATTCCACTAAGTGTATATACTCCAGAGAAATGAAACCATAGCTCCTCCTAAACACTTGCAAACAAATATTTATAGCAACATTATTCATAGTAGCCAAAAGATAGAAACAACATGAATGTCCAACCAAAAAATGGAATACATTCTACCACTAAAAAGGATGAAGAACTAACACATGATGCAATACAAATGAACCTTAAAAACATTACTGATGTGGGGAAGAAGTCAAGATGGCCAATCAATGAGCAACAAAATACAAAGCCTCCTGGGAGAAACAACTCATAAGCCAGAATAAAACATCCTGGAGAGACCCAGACAGAGGGAGATGGATCCTCTTGACACAGGAAGAAATTAAAACATAAAAAGCTCATCAAACACATCAGGACTACAACTGGAACAGCTAAAAATTATGGGACACAGTGTTTTCACTGTGATCTGCCAAGTTTGTGCCAACCTGAATTCGTGCCAGCTTGAATCCACGTTGGTGCAGAGCCACCCAAACTTGTTCCCGCCGCCACTCACAGGAACCACGGCAGTGCTGAAGTCAGGAGTTGGTGAGCTCAACAGAGAGTTCAGCTGGCAAAGGGACCTTCATTAATCCACAGTCAGTGCTGGGAATGAGACACCCCCACAGGAAGGGCACAACCAAATGGGCGACATATTGGAATCGGGCAGGAGGAGCCTGAACTGGGAGTGACAGTGACTTCAGTTGGTTGCTCCCTCTCCAGAGCAGATTCATGAGATTTGCTTGGACTGGGCCACACCCCTGGCCAGGACCCAGTGAGCTGTCCCAAATTGATTCCCTGCTCTTAGCATGCAAGAATCAGGTGAAGGCCTCTGAAGTTTGGCTGGCCCAGTGGGGAGGGGTAGGCAGGAGAGGGCAGAGGTCCCTCACCAGAGTGCTTCAGAGGAACTGTGGCCAACAAGGAAGGGGGCTGGGACCTGCACTGTACACCTGTGTGGAGGAAGCTGGTACCACAACATGAGAGAGGCAAGAGAAGGCCCCCAGCCCAGAACCCTGAGAGCACTGATCCAGGAGAGGGAAAAATAAGGGAGACTGAGGGCAGCAAACACACAACATCAGAAATGGCTTCAATGGACATTAAGAGATATCTTTGGGACCTTGTAGACGAACTCAAAACTGAAATATTAAATCAGGTAAAGCAAGATATGAGTAGAGTAATAAAAGAAATACTTTCAGGAAGCATCTCTCAGGAAGATACAGATGGAAGAAGGGAGGAACACAAAAAAAGGAGATAAACATTCGATAAAGAATATAAAGAAAATATAGAATACATAAAGCAGATTCAAAGAGACTACCAGGAAATTAAAAACTCCATTGAAAGCTGGCAAAACACCTTAAAAGAAACTAAGGATAGACTATCAAAACTTGAAGACAAGTTTGCAATGTGTGATCATGAAAGGAAAGATCTCTTAAAAATAACAAGGAAACAGGCAGTAACAATACAAAGGCTAAAAGATGACAAGAGAATCTACAATTTAATAATAAGAAATGTGAATGAAGAAGCAGGAATACATACAGGCAAATTACAAAGGCTATTCACAGAAATAATTAAGGAAAACTTCCCAAGCATGGGAAAAGAAAATGACATTCGGTTATGTGAGGTATACAGAACTCCAGCACCTACAACCAAAACAGATCTACACCCAGACATATAATAATCAAGATACCAGAAATTCAATATAAAAACAGAATATTAAAAGCCATCAGAGAAAAGAAACAGATTACCTATAAAGGTAAGCCCATCAGAATCATGGCTGACTTCTCAACACAGACCATCAGATCAAGAAAAGCTTGGAGCGAAGTATTTCAAGCCCTAAAAGAAAATAACCTCCAGCCCAGATTGATGGACTCTGCAAAACTGTCACTAGAAATTAATGGAGAAACAAGATGCTTCCATGACAAAGAGGAACTGGGGGAGTTTGTGACCACCAATCCAACCCTACAGAAAACACTGAAGGACATTCTAGAAAAAGAAAAAAAATACCAGGATTTTAGGAACAGTGGCAGAAAGGCCTCAATGAGTGGGGCAGGCAGTAGAATGAAGGAGAAAACTAGATAAACAAAGGCAGAAAAATAGCAGAGCAGAAATGAGGCAGAGAAGGATAACTAGAATCTCTAACATAGATGGCCTTGATACACTATATTGTTAATAGTGTATCAGGATTTAAAACTCACATTACTCACACTACTCTGCTTAGATGTATTATATTCTGTTCTAGTCATTCTTCCTGTACTAGATTTAAGGGCACAGACAGTTATCCCAAAAATAACAGGATATAGTACTGTAATCATCCTTAATTTCCTATTAACTTAATCTAAAGCTCTATAAAACCTACACTGTTTTACCATGACTGATTTTAATCAAATCTGGTTTGTTAGATAGCTGTTTTGTATTGATAGATTTTATTCAAAGCTGTTATGATTGATAGTATCAAGTCTGAGAGAATAGGCAACTGCACTTAAGATGACAAGATTCACTAGAATATCCACTCTGGTTTGATTATTACCTGCCTTTGAAGTTTTATACTCTCTACAATGTTTTATTTTTACTAATATTGTTATTTACTGCTATATTCAATTATACTGCTATATTCAATTATGCCTGATGATATAGACAATTCTACTGAAGATAATAAGAAAAAACACAGTAATCATGGTAGATCACCTTGTACTGTAGTTTTATATGACTTTTTGGTTTCATGTTTTTATAGGAATTTGTTGGGGTTTTTTTGTCTTGCTAAGTTTTGTTTTTCCCTCTAATACAGAAAGGATAGAAATACATGTAGAGACTCATGCATGTGTAGCTGTTCACACTTTCACTGTTTGAATATCTACTTTGTATGCTTTAATTTTGTAACTTGAACAACTATTTCTAAGAGAACAATATGTAATTTATCAACAGTTATTTCTTATTATCTTTTTTTAAAATTCTGTATTATCTCTACCCTTTACATACTTTTGTTTCTCTTTAAATAAAAAAAATTACTGATGTGAATATACTGTATACAAGAAACACATTTAATTGGAACAGAAATTCATAGGCTGAAAATTAAAGGAGAGAAAACAATTGTGCCATGTGACAGGAGAACAGAAAAATCAAGGGTAACTTGTCCATGAGCCACAGAACGGATAAGAAAGATATGTTATTTTCATACAATGGAAAGCTACCCAGCTATAAAGTAAGATAATCTCAAGGCTCTTGTAGGTAAATAGATACAACTGGAGATCATGCTCATGGATGACATAGTTTGGACTCACATGGGGTGAACACCGAGTTATCTCCCTAGCATAAAAAACTGAAGGAGTTAGTGGGACCCAAAAAGCACAATAGTGGGGCTGGGAATTTAGCTCAGAGGCACAAGCTCCTGCATGACATGCACAAGGTGTGAGTTTGATCCCCAGTACCAAAAAAAAGAAGCCATATGGTGCCAAAAAGCATAAGAGATATTATGAAAGTGATAGGGAAAGCTAGGTGTGGTGGCACATGCCTGTAATCCCAGCACTCAGAAGGCTGAGGCCAGAGAATCGTTATGATTTTGAGATCAACCTGGGCTAAAAAGTGAGTCAAGGTTAGCCTGAATAGCATAGTGTCTGAATAGCATAGACTCTGCCTCAAAAAGACAGACAGACAGACAGACAGACAGACAGACAGAAGAAAGAAAGAGAAAGAAAGAGAAAGAAGAGAGAAAGAAAAAGAAAGAGAGAGAGAGAGAGAGAAAGAAAGAAAGAAAGAAAGAAAGAAAGAAAGAAAGAAAGAAAGAAAGAAAGAAAGAAAGAAGAAAGTGATGGGGAGGAAGTGCCTAAAAAGGGAAAGTGATAACCACTGTTCATTTTCTATTATCTTGTTTTGAATTCTTGCATCATTTTCATAATTTTATTAGGTTTGGTTTTATTCTATCTTGTTAGATTTTACTGTGTCTAATCCTATGGACAGCTATTTTGAAGATAATGGGATATATTATGGTAACCATCATTGATTTCCTATCATCTTGTTTTGAAGTCCTATAATGCTTTCATTCTTTTGTTTTGATTGGTTTTGTTCTGTTTTGTTTTGCTTTTTATTATGTGATGGTATGGACAGCTATCCTGAAGAAAATGAGAGATAGTATAGTAGCCATTGTTGATTTCCTATCATCTTGCTTTGAAGTCCTGTATCACCTGCATTGTTCTGTTTTGATTTGCTTTATTCTATTTTGTTTTATTCTCTTTAAAATAAAAAAATAAGAAAAAAATTACTGCTGTGGTGGGGCACACCTGTGATCCCAGTACTCTAGGAGACTGATGCAGGGGGACTGCAAATTTGAGTCCCATCTGGGCAACTTAGCGAGCTCTTTTCTCAAAATTAAAATAATAAGAATGTCAGGGGCTGCCTGCACTTAAGCCTCATTACCAGAAAAAGAAATTATGCTAAATGAAAAAAGCCAGGTACAAAAACCCCTATTATATAATTCCATCCATATGAAAGTCCAGAATAGGGAAATCTATAGAGGCAGAAAGAACATTAGTGTTTAGAGCTGGGATGGGAGTGAGGAGACAGAGTAGTAACTAAAAGATATGGGGTTTATGTAGTGACAAAATGGTCCAAAACTGACTGATGGCTGCACAATTCCATGATTATACTAAAGACCACCGAGTTCCATGCTTTAATGGGTAAATTGTATGGTATGCAAATCAGATCTCAATAAATCTGCTTTAAAAGAAGACTTCCTTCCTCCCCCACACTTCTGCACACCCACACAAAGTCTTGCTGTCTTCAGATCTACTGAAACTGTTTAAAATTGGGTCAGCCCATTCCCTGACTTGGGGAGAACTGATCCTTTCTTGAGACTTCTGGGCCCTTTTGAGACTCTGAAGTAATTGACCATGAGTACAAGTGCCAACTAGTACTTTGGTAATTGCTAAAGCCACAGTTCCAAATCACAGGAGTTGGAAGTTCAGAAAAACATCACCCTCCCCACAGTCAGGTTTCTATGAACGACATCCTAAGCTTCTGATCATCTCGAGCACTTTCCTGGCACACTCTGCCTCTCCAGCTTCTGTGTTCCTATTCTGGCAAAGTTCCCTCCCTCCCCTGCCCCACCCCAACGGACTCTCCCTTCTCTGGAAAAGCGAACATGCGCTGGTCATGCTCCTTTCAGCCCAGTTCAACTGCCTGCAACCTGGCAGGCTACAGGCATGGGGCTGAACCCTCTATTCTGACTTAAAAGCTTTGGTTTAGGTGCCTAACAAGCCAGGGACAGGCAGGAAAAAAGGGAAGGGGGCCCTTTCTTCCACAGATTACCTGGCTTCCAAGTGGGCCAGCTCTGAGAGAAATCCTTCCAGAAAAATCCTGTTTTTTGACAAGAAATCCTGCCTTCAGTTTAGTGAGGTCTAAATGTCCATGTCTCTCCCTCTAGAGGACTAAGAAACAAACCAGAGGGAAAACATGTTGCACTACATGCAGACATTAGTTCTTTATAACCAAGGTCTCCAGCCTGGGAATGGAGTGGAGGATGAAATATTTTTGTATTTAATAAATAAATGTTTTGCAGTCCTCTTTAGTATTATTTAAAGAACTCCAAACCTGCTCCAGGTCGTCTGTGTGGCTCCCCTTCCTGTAAAGCCCATTTCACAGATCCAGAAATGGAGGCAGCAAGGAACCTAATAACTTTCCAACTCCAAGCCAAGTTCGTAGGCTACAATTCTCACCATCAAGTCTAGCTTCCACCTTCTTCATATGTTTCTTCTAGGGATCTTGCTTTTCCAGGCCAAACTTCTATTCCAATTCTCCATGATGTGGCCACCAAAATACAGCCTATCCTGATCCTTTTCTGGAACACACAAAATCAAGTTTCTGATTTTACTGTATCATATTCTCTAGTTGGTTTCACATGGATGGAGTGCCCTGCCAGGTATTAAATTTATGGATTTCTTTATTTTTCTATAGAGGAAGAATTACTAGATTCCTCAAGACATTGGCCATGACATGAGTTAAAGTAACACAAATTGAGACAGCATGGAGGTTCTTCAAAAACTTAAAAGTAGCCGGGCACAGTGGTATATATTTATAATCACTGCACTCAGAAAGGTGAGGCAGGAGGATCATGAGTTCAACCAACCAGAGGAGAGGGAGCTACAAAAAAGACAGTCACCATTGAACTCTGCTACTGCACGGTTTCACAGTGGCCCACTCTCACGCTGGAGAATGCCCTTCTCTTCCTGCTTTTACTTCACCCAAAATCATTCTGCAGAGCATATTTCTTTTTTCTTTAACCTTCTATATGTGTGCTTCCTTGAAAGAGCAGAAGAAAAGAAGAAAAAGAAAGGAAAGGAAAGGAAAGGAAAGGAAAGGAAAGGAAAGGAAAGGAAAGGAAAGGAAGGAAAGAAAGGAAAGAAAGGAAAGAAAGGAAAGAAAGGAAAGAAAGGAAAGAAAGGAAAGAAAGGAAAGAAAGGAAAGAAAGGAAAGAAAGGAAAGAAAGGAAAGAAAGGAAAGAAAGGAAAGGAAAGGAAAGGAAAGGAAAGGAAAGGAAAGGAAAGGAGGAAAGACAGAAAAGGAAAAGAGTTTAAGACCTGCATATTCCAGTTCACCATGGGCTGCTAAGTGAGACCTTGTCTAAAACAATAAATAAATAAATAAATAAATAAATAAATAAATAAATTTCTTTAAGTAAAAATAAAAGCCTCTCTCACTGCTTTTGCTATCTTCCACTACCATGAACTGTGGCCCCCCTGCCTTGGAGCCAGCTGATTATAGACAGAAACTTTTACAAACTGTAAGCTAAATAAAGCTTTCTCTCTTTTAAAAAATAAAAGGCCCATACAGCAATCTCACTCCTTTGCATACATCCAAAGGAAATTAAATCTCTATGCCAAAGAAACATCTGTACTCCGTTTATTGCAGGACTACTCATAGCAGTCAAGATATAGTATCAACCTAATGGTAAAAAGACAGAACATGTACACAATGGACTACTATTCATCCATAAAAAGAAAAACGTCCTGTCACAATGCAACAACATGGATGAGTCTCAAGGACATTATGTTAAGTGGAATATGTCATGCATGGAAAGATGTGTACTGTTTGACTAGCTCCCATATGGAATCTGAAAAACTTGATCTTATAGATTCCCTAGTCTCTGCTTTGGAGACTTCCTTGGACTCTGGGGACAGGAGAAATTCTTTTGTGGTAGGATGAGAGTTAACAGGAAAGAGTCCTCTTCTGACTGGTAACTTCAAAGCCATTTCATCTGCAGTCAAACAAGCTTACAGAGGAAAGGACTCATCTCTTAGGATAACTATCCACACAGACACAACTGGTTGTCATAGGAAGAAACACTTTAAATATTCCTGTTTAAGAAGAGGAACATTACCAGGCATGGTGGCACATACCTGTATCCCAGAACGTCAGAGCCTGAGGCAGGAAGATCCCTGTGAGTTCAAGACCATTGTGAGTTCAAGGTCAGTCTGAGCTATTTGGTGAGATTCTGTGTCAAAAAACAGTGAGAGAGAGAGAGAGAGAGGAAACAGCAGGAGGCATGGTGCCACACACCTGTAATTAGCACTTGGGAAGCTGAGGTAGAAAGATCACCATGAATTTGAGGCCAGCATGGGCTACAGAGAAAAAGAAAAAACAGGGCATCAAAATGACTCACCTTCTTCTTAGGATAAAGCCTCTCTAGGATCTGACCCTTCGGCTCACCTCTTACCCCTAAGGCCCCCACACAACTGCCAAAGTGAGCCAGGGTGAAATCTTTTCAGCTCCTCACACACTCTGGCCTTCATCCAACTGTTCCCTGACCCCTCATCATCTCTCCATTCCCAGCCACTCCTTGTCCCAAACTGTCTACAAGCAGAGCTGGAACAGCATAAAGTTAAGAAAATTAAGGCTCTGAGGAAAGAGAAATTTGCACATTTCACTTCTACATACTTTCCAGGTGTTGGCCAGTGAGCTGCTTTATCTGACCTCCCTTTTGTCCTGCAATGGTTTCTCTTATCAGTTTCTCATCAGCCGGAAAAGGAGCTCTTCCCACTGTTCCTGAAGCTTCACAGGAAGCTGTACAGACTCTTGAATTTCTGAATCACAAATACATATGTGGAGCCTTGGGAGAAAGGAAGAGGACTAGGAGTGACTTCTCAGGCCAGGGACATGTTGTGAGCCACGTCAGAGACTTCAGGGTCTGCATCGGAAACATTCCTGAGAGCCCTAAGAGACCTGTTGCCTACCCACGATTCTAGTGAATCCATTGAAGCCGTTCAGAGGATGGGAGTAACACTCAAGTTCAGTGAGACAAAAAGCAAAGATAGTAAGTGGCATCCTCCCATCACAAAGAACTGAACTATTGCTAACACTACTCTTCCTCTTTTTCAAAACAGGGATTTTTAAAAACTTTTCCAACATGTAGTAGTTGGGTTATTTATTTTATTGGAGTAAAATACACATAGCATAAAATTTACCACTTTAACATTTTATATCATACAATTCAGTGGCATTTGGACATTTCAACTATTGTAGACCCATCATCACTCTAAAACATTTCTTCTGAAAGCCTCACAGTTATTAAGCTCATTGCTCATACACACACACACACACACACACACCAGCAAGTACTGATCTGTTTTCTTTCTCAATAAATTTAGCCATTCTGGATTTAAATTTCATATGAATAAAACATAAAATAAGTGGCCTTTTTAACTGTCTTCTTTCATGTAGCATGTTTTCAAGATTCATCCTATTGTAGCATGTACCAGTATTTCACTGCTTTTTGTGGCTGAATAATATTCCATTTTATGGATCTATCACATTTTGTTTATTCTGTGATCAGTTCACAGACATTTGAGTTGCTTCCAATTAAACTACTTTTGGAATCAGAACAAAAAATTATAGTTTTATTTGGGTTACCAAATCCTTTCTACCCAATCAGACAGGAAGAAATTCTTTTTTCATGTACTAAACTAAATATGCTTTCTCAATTCTAAGCCCTGGTTTTCATTTGCTTCTTGGTTCAGAATTTTTTGAAGTATTTCTGAAGTATAAGTATTGTCCATATTGTAATCTGTTTACTTTTATAGTGGTGTTTCTTTTTCCTTCCCTTAGTTATTACTTTGTTTCATCAAATAAAAGACATCTAAGATAAATACATGATTATATTATTTGCCACTGTATTAGTCACTTTATGATGGCTAGATAAAAATACATGACACCCACAATTTAGAGGAAACAGTATTTGGCTTACAGTTTCCAGTGGGTTCAGTCCATGGTTTGCTAGCTCCAAGGCAGAAACAGCACAGAGGAAACACATGGCAGACAAAAGAAGCTCAATCCATGACAGCCAGAAAATAGACAGAAAATGGAGGAACAGGGGAAAATATATACCCTTTCAGGTCATACCCCCAATCCAGCTCCTACCTCCTAACAGAACATCAGCTATAAACTCACCAATGAACTAATCCACTAACAAATGTATTGCCTCAGTAATTTAATCATTTTTTAAAGTCTTCATCTCTGGACACAAGAGATAACCACTAAAAAACAAAAACCGTGGCAATTAAACTATGACGTATGCTTTCTTTTCTATTCTTGCAATTCTCTGCCTAAACTATTTTAAAGATAGCTGGGGATATAGCTCAGTGGGAGTACATTTGCCAAACATGAATGGGAATCCAGATTTTACCTCCAGCACTCAAACACAACACATATATGAAAAAAAAAAAACAATTTGAAGACTAATTTAATCGTAGATTTTTATCTTATATCACTCAGGCTTATATTCAAATAGGACACTAAAACCTTACCTGTATAATTTTGCTAAAAGGAAGGATATGAAAGACAAAGAAAACAGTCATGTGTCCCAAGCAGATCTTCACAGGAGTTAATGAGAGGACTAGGCATGTTAGACCTTCAGAAAGGTTATTTGAGAGCCAGGCATGATTATGCATGCCTGTAATCCAGCACACTGGGAGGCTGAGGTGGGAGGCTGAGGCAGGAGGATGACAAGTTGAAGCTTAACCTGGGCAACTTTGGAAATTACAGAGACACTATCTCAAAAACATTTCTTTAAAATATATATATGCATGAAGGCTCTAGTTTTAATCCCTAGTGATACAAAAGAAGGAAGTTAGGATCTTCCAGCCTGTTATCACTCTACAGGTAAGAAGGATCTGCAGGTCCTGTGAGGTTTAGCAACTTCCTTCATGTCACTCAGAAAGGAGGGAAGCCAGTCTTTCTGCAGCACATATGTCCATGGAGAGATACTGCACATACGGTGCTAATAGATGTGTAAATCGCATTGCACCTTGTCGAGAAAAATTATAAAAGACTTTCACATCACCAAAACATTAAGTAAGTCATAATTGCCTTTCATTGTCTTTGAGCTATTTTACAACTATTCAAAATAGTAGAAAACTAATAACAATGCAGATTTGCTTTTTACACAGAAATTCAAATGAATTGCATCCAGTGAAATATCATTGGTTACTGCCTCTGTTTTGCACTGACTTGTAAATTCATCTCAACACTCTTTATCATTTTTATATAAATAGTTCTTTAAAATTACCTATTTGAACTGATTGTGTCATTTTACTGGTTCTTTTATTAGTTAATGACCTAAATAAAACCTTTGACATAGTCATTTGTATTTGTGTGACAGTGATAATCTACCTTTGAAAAATTATTCTTTAAGCAATCTGCATGATAGAATGTCAGTCAGCCATTGAAAATGGTTACATTTCCTTACTTGAATAACAAAACTGCTTAACAAAGAATGCCAAGAGAAGAAAACAAGGTACAATATTGCAAAATACAGTGAAGTTTAGCAATGTCAAAAATACAAAGAAATCTAATGGAAAGAAATAAAACAAAATATGAATAGGGATTGCCAATAGGTACTAAGATTTATGAGTGTTTTCTTTCTTCTTTATACCGTTCTGGACTTGGCACATTTTACAATAAATATGAATGATTTTTATAACCACATGAACATAGTCTTTGAAAAGGAAAGGATAAAATACATTCTTTACTAAAAACAAGGACTAAAACACTGAGAAACAGGTAGAACGGGGCTTAGGAAACAAATAGCACCAGCAAGATAATAAATCATCAAAACCTCCACAGGGGACAAGGACCTGGCAATGTGCCAGAAACCTGAAGGTTCCCTTACAATTCTTGTATATTTTATTTTTCCTTTTTATAATGGAAATATGCATGGCTCAGTGCTTGTTCCTTAGAAAACAAACTCTAGACTAATCAGTGTAGAATAAATAATGATTAAATTTAAATTATATGTAGGGCTGGAAAAACACATTACCTAGCTTTTAATCTCCACAGAGATGCTCATTAGGCAGTTTAGTGAATGCTTATTAACTGTCCCCATCACAGAACCAGTGCCTTGGGGCTGGAGATATAGCTCAGTGCAAAGGACCTGGGATCAATCTCCAGGACTGAGGGAAAAAAGCCACCAAAGAGCTCTTTATCTCTCTCCACATATACAGACCTACACCAAGGAAAGACCATATGAGCACACAGAGTCTGTGAGCCAGAAGAGTCCTCACCAGAAACTGAACCCTGCCAGAGCTTGATCGTGGACTTTCCAGCTTTAAGAACTCTGATAAAACAACTTTCTGTTATTTAAACCATGGAGTCAATGGCATTTTGTTACAGCAGCTTGAACTTGGACACCACACCTCATGCTCATAAAGAACTTGTAAGGCAAAGCAAGAACATTTCAGAAAGCTGTTGCATCCATTGGTGCCTGTATTGGGGAAACACAGCATATAAACAAGAAGCCTACTGCCTCATGATGAAAATTTTTTCATGCCAGAGACTGAGAACTCTTGCAGGCATTTATGTCATCCCTTTTTCTCCAGACAGAAATACCAAAAAATTGCAATCAACGATCTCATCTTATTGATAAAGACACTAATAAGCCAAATAATCAACCACAGAGTTTCAGACCAAGGTGTGCTGTCTGACTGCCAAATTTGAGGGAAAAGGAAATAGAATCAAAAGCTTTTCTGCATTGCTGACAGTGGACAGTTATGTTAAACAAGAATCAGTGGTTCTTCTACTCGGAAAAGGGAAGAGGATCCTCTAAGATAAGAGCATAGCGGTGGCATAGAAAAAAAAAAAAGGACCAGCACCATGGGGCCTGCAGCAGTGCATGGCTGAAGTCAGGACACAAACAGCCCAGTGAGCAGACATGTGGCTGGAAAGGCAGGCAGGAGCCGGGTAACCACACCACAGTCATCACAAAAGCTACAGAAAGCCTCAAGTGCCCTTCATCGCATTGCTGAGTGTGTTAGCCAAGTGAGGCCACTGTTCAGCCACTACAGTAAAGTATCATTTTTACTTATTAATATATAAGTTTTATAATTTAATAGCTTTCCCAGGTAGCATTACAAATTCACCTATGTATGCCACCAAAAAAATTTTTTTTGTTAGATCCTGAGGGCTCTGATCAGAGTTTCTCTCAGGGTAAACAATTTTACAGAAACAAGTACAGCATCCAGCCAGCTCCCCTTGCTCTTCCGCTCTGAGGATGAATCCCCATGACTGGGTTCCCAGGCACTGCTAGGGACAATCTCACAATGATGGTGTCAATAAAAATTCCAGGACTCCGTCCAGCTGCCCACTGGATATCATCTTGCATCTTAACCATGTATGGTTTGGGTTTCCCCTCCTCCCCAGTCATCTCTTCGTCCCTCAGCACCACCCCCCACATAATCTTACACTCCCCAGGACTTGTTAATCTCACATCAGAGAACTGAGGCTGACAGGCCCTAGCTCCTTTAGCAGTTACTCTGCCCCACTTTCCGCTGCCATTCCTTTCCTGGGAAGGACCCTTCTAAATACCAGCTCCTTTTGACCTTGACCAGACCTTATCCTGCAGTTATCTTCACTCCTGGCCCATTCACTGGGATTTCCAGCCTCTCTCTTCACCCTTTCATCCTTCATTCCATCGCAAGGGCACACCTAGGCTGTTGGCACTATGACTGCCCCTCCTGAAGGAAGTGAGATTGTTCGAGTAGATACCACAGAAAGAACCTGGACAGGCCCTGAACTAAAGCTGGGAGGAATAGTCTTCTCAAACAGAGACTGGCGCCTGAGCTGGGTCCTGGGCTGACCTAGTGAAAGCTAGGAACTAGAGCTCAGCAAACCACAGATTTAGAAAAGTTTGGATATTCAATTCCTAAAGATTCTGCTCCAAGAAATATCAGAGCGCCCCCCTGAGTTTCATAGGGGAGGTCTGGGAGATGCAGAGCCCAAAAGTAGAGGGCCAGCCGAGATTTAGAAACCTTTGCTGCTTCTTGTGTATTCCTTCTCCCTGCACCACTACACACAAGAGCCCAGCCATGCCAGACCCACATCCTTCTCACCCACCAAGTGTACTGGCTTTCAGCCTATCTCAGAAAACTAGCTGTGCCCAGAAGCACATTCCCTGAAACTTTGAAAGCCAGTATATATTGCAAGAGAAAGTTGAGCTGTCCTAAGTGACTAACTTACACTTACCTCTTCCCCTGGCTGTGCCAAACTGCTAGAACCACCCCTACCCCCACACCCACTTCCACTGGACAATGAGCTTCCTTTCTTTGAAATAGGAAATGCTTTTTAGCCTGGCCTAAAAATGTCATTTGAACCCCTGGAGAAACATCGCCCAGGACTGCCTGTGGCGTCTTTCTCTGCTTCTCCTTTGAGCAGAAGGGGCTATAGGGCAGAATTAGGAATCAAGGGATGGGGCCAGGGGAAGGGCCTTCTTGAAGATTCTCTGTAGTCACAGCTTGGCAGAACTGGGCCATGTTTGCTGGGGCAAGACGAGGGCCTTCAGTGTAAAATAGATTAAGTGACCTCTGCAGGGAAGACTGAGCAAATGGCATGGACTCACCATGACTATTGTTGGAGTGAAAGAAGCAAGATTTGCAGAGACAGTCTCTTCTCTGTGCCTTGATAACCATGGGCATTTATAATATATAATAGCAGCAGCAGCTGGTTGGAATTCCTTTCATCTGGCAATGTCCATGTCCCTAGGCATTGCCCATTTGCCAAAATCACAGTGTTGTTGGAGAAAACACAACCCACTTCCCTCCAACTAATGTGGGGCAGGCAAGGAATATTCCATGGAATATCCCTTTGGCTCTCATATCCCAAGTCCTACTCTTCCTTCCTGTTGTACCACCAAATATTCACCCAAATTCTGAATTCCCTGCTACAGGAAGAAGAACTCAGAGCCTATTCTAAGAATGGCAGACTTTCTAGTGGGAAGAACAGACAGAATCTCTGATGGTCTAGGCTTTTATATGATGCATAAGTAAGAGGTACAAAGGCAAGACAGGACTGGCACTTCTGATTAGCTAGCAGGGTGAAATCATCAGTTACAAGGCTACATTAATGATCATTAGTTGCAAGACTAAATTAATGGCCATGAAGCTTGGTACAATCAGACATCCTGCATGTTCAGTTATACTCTTGTGGTTACAATGGTCAAGAAAGTAATTACAGAGCCATGAAGCAGTTACAGAGCTTGGCAGTTTCAAAAAGAACAAAGTTTTTAAAAGAACAAAGTTTTAAAAAGAACAATTTCTCTTATACAGTTTTTCCTTTCAAATCAACATATCCAATCAACAGCCAAAACTCATCATCAGATGTGAATGACACCAGCTTAACTCTGCCACATATCCCAACCCTCTGTCTGTTCACAGTGAGGCAAGCTCACAAAAGAACTGCATGGCAACTCATTAAATCCTAAAAATGGTAAATTGCTATTGTCTTAAGATGCTCAGTCTTAGATCGTTTCTTGTTCAGCAGTAAACAATTGAAATTACCTCCTATGCAGTCACCTGAAGCCAACTTGTTGACCTCAACTACTCATCTCTGGGCTCCTACCTTGCTCCAATAATCCCCTACTGAACATCACTTCCCAGGTCCAGACTATATCTCCATTCTGGTGACCTTTCTTTGACTTCATGGACCTGTCTTTAAAGCCTGGAACCAGATCCACTAACCCCTCCCTTGACAAGCCTACTACCACTCACCAATTACCAAGAAAAGTAGTATCAGCTATTCCAGATTCCCTACTATGAACTCTGCCTGCTTCTTACCCTGAGAAATCCATCTAGTAGGCAATTTCTACCTGTATTTACACATCAACCCAATTAACTGGCCTTTAGCATCTCCCCACACCCCACCAGATCCTGTTCAGGCCACATTCCCAACTTCTTTCAGTTCCATTCTGCCTGTCTAAATGGCTTTTGGATAGGTCCTGCAGATAAAATAACTGTAATGTAATTATACACTAATTGTCTTCACAGATATGAGTTTCTCAGAGGTAGAAATGGACCTTTTTTATCTTTGAGTCATCTTCTTAGTGCCTGGAAGAATGAATGTAGAAAAGGAAACTTTCAGTAGAACAACAGCCTTCCATTATCTTTATCTCCTTACATTTCCCTAGATAATTTTAAATTACAATAGATTAAAATTTTAACCATCCTTCTATCTAATCCTGGCCTCACAATGTCCAAAGACATATAGGCAAAGCTGAATGCAAAGTAAATAGGCCCAAGTATACAATATTGGCATTATTTCCATAGGGGCACCTATGGGGAAGCTCAATATGGGGAAGAACTGAGATAGGGAAATTCAGAGAAAAATTCCAAAGCTGTCAGTGCCTCTGAGAACCTGTCTCACATAAAAAGATCAGTGAAATTATTTTTTTCTTTCCTTTGGTGCTGGGAATTGAACCCATGGCCTCATGCATGCTACTTAAGCTCTGTACAACTGAGCTATATCCCCAGTCAGATGAAATTGTCTTTGTTTCATCAAATAGCTGCCCAGTAAAAAGCAACTTTCACAAAATGTAATTTAATTAAACTTTTAATGACTTTTCTTAGACATGTTCACACAGTCTGATTTGCCTTCTATCTTGGCAAAGATATTATACATGAAAATAATTTTGTTAGATTGTAATGCTCTATAAAATAGTTAGCTAATTAACTCTTCTTGAACCGGGAAGCTAGGCCCGTGCCACAAAGTGAGTTCCAGTCTGCCGGTGCTGGCTCCGGGATAGTTTTCTGGCTCCAGGACAGTTTGGGACCATCACTCCCAGTGGTTGGGTGCACGCCCAGCTTCCTAGGACATTGGACTAGGCTTTGGAGGTTTCACAGGCCTGAGTAGACTATACCCAGTGACTTTCATTCAGTCCCAGGAGCCAAGGGTGCAGGAGGCTATTTCCAACACGAATGGGGAAGCTTTGGAACATCACTCAAAACATGGAAATATAGGAAAATGACAAGACAAAAGATGAAAATGCAATCTCAAACCTCCATCCCATTCCAAGAAAGCCTAGGAGCCATGTATATAGAAGAAAATATAAGCCATATACCTGAAATGCCTGAAATAATATCAACTGAAATAAAGAAAGAAATTTGAGAAGCTATAAAAGAACTTAAATCAGAAATAATCTCCCAGGTAAAAGAAGAAATGATAAGGGTAATGAAAGAAATACTGAACACATCTAAGGAAGACACAGGTAAAAAATTAGAGGAACAAAGCAAAAAGATAGAATCCCTGAATGAACAGTATAAGAAACAAACAGAATACATGAAGCAGATTCAAACAGATATAAAGAAAATCAAAAATTCTATTAAAAGTTGACAAAACCACATCAACAAAAGTGAAGATAAAATTTCAGGCCTCAAAGACAAGATTGCAGCTAGTGAACAGGAAAGGAAAGATCTTTTAAAAATAACAAGGAATCAGGAAATGATTCAACAGTTACAAGACGATGCAAAGAAAAACAACATAAGATTAATAGGGATAAAAGAAAAAGAAGGGGAAAAGACAAATGATATCAAGAGGCTATTACAGAAGTAATAGCTGAAAATTTCCCAAACATGAGAATGGAAACTGATGTATGGATCAGTGAAGCATATAGAACTCCAAAGAGCCATACCCAAAATAAAACCACACCCAGACATATAATAATCACCATCCCAGAAATCCAACATAAGAACAGAATATTAAAAGCTGTTAGAGAGAAAAGTCAGATCACCTATAAAGGAAAACCTATCAGAATTACAGCAGACTTCGCAACACAAACAATAAAGTCAAGAAGAGTGTGGAGTGAAATATTTCAGATCCTAAAGGAAAATGACTTCCAACCCAGATTGATGTACCCTGCAAAACTGTCCCTCAAAATGTGTGGAGAAATAAGTTACTTCCACAACAAAAGACAGCTGAATAACTTCATGATCACCAAACCTACCCTACAAAGAATACTGAAAGACATTCTAGATGCACATAGGAAAAAAACCACTAAGCAAGACAGAGAATTAAACAGAATGGAAAGGTAAAGATACAACAGCAGAAAGCTAACATGTCAACAATAAACCAATATATAACAGTTATAACCATTAATGTAAATGCCTCAATTCACCAATTAAAAGAAACAGACTGGCAGAATGGATCAAGAAACAACATCCAACCATACACTGTCTATAAGAAACTCATCTAACCCAAAAGGAAACTCATAAACTGAAAGTCAAAGGATGGAAAACAATACTCCATGCAACAGAAACCCCCCCAAAAAAAAGCTGGGGTAGCTATTCTTTTGCAGACAATGTGAACTTCAAACCAAGAATGATCCTAAGAGATAAAGAAGGTCACTACATACTAGTTAGGAGAAAACTTCAAGAGGAAGAGATAATAATCTCAAATATATATGCACCAAATTCCAGAGCACCCAGATATACAAAGCAAATATTAATAGAAATGAAAATTCAAGTAAGCAATAACACAATTATAACAGGAGACCTTAACATGCCATTGACACAAAGGGACAGATCAACTAGACAGAAAATCAGCAAAGAAATAACACAACTGAATCACACCTGTGAACAAATGGACTTGAAAGATATATACAGAGTGTTCCATCCAACAACATCAGAATATACATTCTTCTCAGCAGTACATGGGACATTCTCTAAAATAGACCATATACTAGCCCATGGAACGCATTTAAGTAAATGCAAAGGAATTGAAATTATCCCATGCATGTTATCAGATCATTAGCACCATGAAACTAGAAATTAATGATAAAAGAAACTGCAAAATCTCCACAAACACATGGAAATTGAATAATACACTCTTGAGCAATCAGTGGGTCACAGAGGAAATTAAAGAAGAAATTAAACAGTATCTGCAAGCAAACAAAAATACAACTTACCAGAATCTGTGGGATGCAATGAAAGCAGTCCTCAGAGGAAAATTTATTGCACTGAGTTCCCACATCAGGAAAACAGAACGAACACAAATAAACAACCTGATACTACTACTCAAACATCTAAAAAAGAAGAGAAAGCCAAGCCCAAAGCCAAAAGAAGGAAGGAAATTATAAAGATCAGAGCAGAAATTAATGCAATAGAGACTAAGAAAACTATACAAGGAATCAATGAATCAAAGAGTTCATTCTTTGAAAGAATAAAAAAAATTGATAAGCCCCTAGCCAACCTAATTTAAAAAAGGAAAAAAAAAGAATCAATTTCATGCAATATGGAATGAAAAAGGTGAAATCACTACCAACTCTGTAGAAATACAGAAGATCATCAACACCTATTTCGAAAACCTCTACTCCCATAGGTTCGATAACACAGAAGAAATAAACAGATTCCTAGAAACAGATGAACTACCAAAGCTGGGTCAAGAAGATGTAAAACTGCTGAATAACCCAATTTCTATTAATGAAATTGAAAATGTAATTAAGTCCTTACCAACAAAGGAGAGCCCAGGCCCAGATGGATTCACTGCAGAATTCTAGAAATACAAAGAAGATTTAATGCCAACACTCCTCAAACTCTTCAATGAAGTCAAAAGGGAAGCAATTCTTCCTAAGTCATTCCTGGAAGCAAATATTACTCTAGTACCAAAACTTGAGAGAGACCCAACTAAAAAGAGAACTACAGGCCAATCTCCCTAATGAACACAGATGCAAAAATTATCAATAAAATATTGGCAAATAGGATGCAGCAAATCATTAAGAAGTTTATACACTACAACCAAGTGGGATTCATCCCAGGCATGCAGGGATGGTTCAACATATGTAAAGCAATAAATGTTATCCACAATAGAGCCAAAAGTAAGAATCACATGATCATTTCTATAGATGCAGAAAAAGCTTTTGATAAGGTCCAACACTCATTCATGATAAAAACCTTACAGAGAATTGGAATAGATGGTCTTTACCTTAATATGATAAAAGCCATCTATGACAAATGAACAGCCAGCGTCATATTAAATGGCCAAAAACTGAAAGCCTTTACCTTAAAATCAGGCACAAGACAAGGATGTCCCTTATCACCACTCCTATTCAACATAGTATTGGAAATACTAGCCAGAGCAATTAGATGACAGAGAGAAAAATAAAAGGAGTAAAGATAGGAAAAGAGGAAGTTAAATTATCATTATTTGCAGATGACATGATACTCTACATAAAAGACCCCAAAACCCCATCGAAAGACTTCTAGATATAATAAATAAATTTATCAATGTAGCTGGATACAAAGTCAATACTCAAAAATCAATAGCATTCCTACACACTAACAACAAAATCACTGAGAGAGATATAAGAGAAGCCACACCCTTCATCCTAGCATCCAAAAAAATGAAATACTTAGGAATTAATCTAATGAAAGAAGTAAAAGAGTTATACAGGGAAAATTATAATACCCTGAAAAAAGAAATTGAAGAGGACCTCAGAAAATGGAAAGACATCCCTTGTTCATGGGTAGGAAGAATAAATATTGTGAAAATGGCCATTCTCCCAAAATTGTTATACAGATTCAATGCAATCCCAATGAAAATACCACTAACATACCTCATAGATTTAGAGAAAACACTCCTAAATTCATCTGGAAGCAGAAGAGACCTAGAATAGCAAAGGCAATTCTAAGCAACAAAGGCAAGGCAGGAGGCATCACAATCCCTGACTTGAAGTTATACTACAAAGCTTCTGTAATAAAATCAATATGGTACTGGAATAAAACAGATCTGAAGATCAGTGGAATAGACTAGAAGATACAACCACAACTACAAACACACTCAAACACCTTATCTTTGATAAAGGGGCCAAACATGTTCACTAGAAGAATGATAGTCTCTTTAATAAATGGTGCTGGAAAAACTGGCTATCCAGTGGCTCACGGCTATAATCCCAGCACTCAGAGGCTGAGACAGGAGGATTGTTGTGAGTTCAAGACCAGCCTAGGCTACAAAGTGAACTCAAAGGCCAGCCTGAACTTCATAGAGAGACCCTGTCTCAAAAAGACAAAAAAAAAAAAAACTGGCTATCCATATGCAGAAAACTAAAACCTAGACCCATGCCTGTCACCATGTACTGAACTAAAATCTAAATGGATCAAAGATCTAAATATTAAAACAGAAACCCTAAATCTGTTGGAAGACAAAGTAGGTAAAAATCTTGAAGAAATAGGGGTAGGTAGAGAATTCATGAACAAGAACCAAACTGCACAGGAAATACTTCCGATAATCAATAACTAAGATCACGTCTTATTAAAGAGTTTCTGCATGTCCAAAGAAATCTCCAGCATAGTGAAAAGAAAACCCACAAGCTGGGAAAAAACTTAGTGAACTGTCCCTCAGACAAAGGACTTTTGTCTAGAACTTATAAAGAATTTTTAAAAATCAGACCCCAGAAATTCAAGACCCAATCCAAAAATAGGCATCCAAGAGGATTACACAGTTCTCAGATGAAGAAATACAAATGGTAAATAAATACCTGAAAAAATGTTTATCATCATTAGTCATTAGAGAAATGCAAATTAAAACAACACTGAGATTCCATCTCACTCCACAAAGAATGGCCAGGATCAACAAAACTACCAACAAAACAGCAAATGCTGGAGAGGCTGTGGGGAAAAAGGAACTCTTCTGCCCTGTTGTGGGAGTGCAGACTGGTACAACCACTGTGGAGGTCAGTCTGGAGATTCCTCAAAAAGCTGGGATTAGAAGTCCTATTTAACCTAGCTATTCCACTCTTAGGCATATTCCCAGAAAATCTGAAAACATCTTACCACAGTGATATATGTGCATCCATGTTTATAGCAGCACAATTTGTAATAGCCAGATCTTGGAACATCATAAATGCCTATCAACTGAGGAATGGATAAAAAAAATGTGGTACTTTTTAAAAATTTTATTTAAAGAGAAACAAAAGCATGTAAAGGGTAGAGGTAATATAGAATTTAAAAAAAAGATAAACAATAAGAAACTAGTTAAAATTACATATTGTCCTCTTAGAAATAGTTGCTCAAGTTACAAAATTAAAGCATACAAAGTAGATAGTCACACAGTGAGAGTGTAGACAGCTATGCATGCATGAATATCTGCATGTATTTCTATACTTTCTGTATTAGACAGAAAAACAAAACTTAGCAAGACAAAACAAAACAAATTCCTATAAAAACATGAAACCAAAAAGTCGTATAAAACCACAGTACAAGGTGATCTACAATGATTACTGTGTTGTTTCTTATTATCTTCAATAGAATGTCTATATCAACAGGCAAAATTGAATATAGCAGTATGATCGAGTATAGCAGTAAGTAACAATATTAGTAAAAATAAAATATTGTAGACAGTATAAAACTTCAAAGGCAGGTAATAATCAAACCAGAGTGGATATTCTAGTGGATCTTGTCATCTTAAGTGCAGTTACCTATACTCTCAGACTTGATATTATCAATCATAACAGCTTTGAATAAAATCTATCAATACAAAACAGTGATCCAACAAACCAGATTCAATTACAA